>CM050935.1:13949106-14549106 GCA_027789145.1 Solanum arcanum
TTTCGACCGTGTATGCTGTTCAATGGTGATGATAGCATGCCACGCATGACGTCATCCGACCATATGTATGCTTTCCACAGGCTATGATGGTATGCCACACCCAATGTTGTCCGACCGTGTTTTCATTCCAAGGGCGATGATGGCATGTCACGCCCGACTGCGTATGGTGTCCAAGGGAGATAATTGAATGCCACCCCTGACATCGTCTGATCATGTGTGTGCTGCCAAAGGGCGATGATGACATGTCACGCCCGAAGACGTCTGACCGTGTGTGCTGCCCAATGGCGCTGATGGCATGCCACGCCTGACATCGTATGACCGTGTGTGTTTCCAAATGGCCATGCGGTCATGCAACGTTTAAAGTCATCCCACCGTGTGTGCTAACATAGGGAAATGAAAACATACAACGCCCGACGTAGTTTGATCGTGTATGCTGTCCAAGGGCGATGATAGCATGCCACGCTCGACGTCGTCTGACCCTGTATGTTGTTCAAGGGAAATGATGGCATTAAACGCCCGACGTCGTCTGACCGTGTGGGCTGCCCAAGGAAAATGATATTATTGCCATGCCGAACGTCATTAAACGCCGTGTGTGCTGTCCAAGGATGGTGTTGACATGCCTCGTCCGATGTCATCTGACCGTGTGTGTTGTCAAAGGGCCATGATAGCAGTCCACGCCCGACGTAGTACGACCCTGTATGCAGTCCAAGGGAGATTATGGCATGCCATGCCCGACGTCATCCTACCGTTTGTGTTGTCAAAGAAAGAAGATGGCACGTCACGCCCAACATCATCCGACCGTGTGTACTGACCAAGGTCCATGCGGGCATGCCAGGTTCGATGTCGTCAGATCATATGTGTTGTCTAAGGGCGATGATGGCACGCCACGCTTGACGTAGTTTGACCTTGTGTGCATTTCATGGTTTATTATCGCATTGACATGCCTGACATCGTCCGATGGTGTGTGATGCCCAAGGTCTAAATGGCACGCCATGCCCGACGTAGTCCGAACGTGTGTTTTGTCCAAGGGCGATGATGGCATGCCATGCTCGACATTGTCCAACTGTGTGCGCAAAACTAGGAGAAATGTAAAACTGAACGGGATAAAAGCTTCTTATCATTAAATTGATTAATCTTACATTAAAATTGACATTCACATATGTGTAACCAAGGTATTCTGAACTCAAAAATATATTTTCTTTTATCGGATTCGTAGCAATATATAATTACAATTTTTTTTGTAATTGGGGTAAATTCAAAGTTGAATGGTTTAAAAGACATTTTTCAGAAAATACACGATGATGGGATGCCACGCTCAATGTCGTCTAACTGTGTGTTCAGTCCTAGGGAGAAGATAACATTCCACGCATAACATTGACTGACCGTGTATGCTATCTAAGGGCAATAATGGCTTGCCACGGCCAACGTCATCCCACCGTCTATGCTACTGCCACGCTCGACGTCGTCCGATCATGTGTCCAGTCCAACTGAGATGAGAACTTGCCTCGCCCAATGTTGTCTCACCATGTATGCTTTCCAAAGGCGATGATGGCATGCCACGCCCGACGTCGTCTGACCGTGTGTGCTGCCCAAGGGCGATGATGGTATGCCACGCCTAACGTCGTTTGTCTGTGTGTGCTGCCCAAAGGTGATGATGACATGCGATGCTCGATATTGTCTGACCTTGAGTGGTGCGCAAGTACATGCTGGCATACCACACCCGACATCATCCGACCGTGTGTGTTGCCCAAGGGAGATAATGGCATGTCACACCCGACGTCATCCGTCAGTTTATACATCCCAAGGCCCATGCGCTCATGCCATGCCCGATGTCGTCTGACCATGTGTGTAGTCGAAAGGCAATGTTGGCATACCACTCCCGATGTCGTCCAACCATATGTGCTGCCCAAGGGCGATGATACCATGCCACGCCTGACGTCGTCCAACCGTGTATATTTTCCACGGGCGATTATGGTTTACCACGCACGACGTCGTATGACAGTGTGTTCTTACCTAGGGCGATGATGGCATGCCACGCTCGACGTCTTCAGACCCTATATGCTCTTCAAGGGCATTGATGGAATTTAACGCCCGACGTCGTCCGACCGTGTGGGCTGCCCAAGGGAAATGATAGTATTGCCACGCTCGACGTCATTCAACACCGTGTGTGTTGCCGAAAGGGGATGATGACATGTCACTCCCGATGTCGTCTATCCATTCATGATGCCCAAGGCCCATGCGAGCATGCCACTCCCAACATCGTCTGACTGTGTATGCAGTCCAAGGGCAATGATGGTATGCCATGCCCTATGTCGTCCTACCATGTGTGTTGTCCAATGGCGATGATGGCATGCCAAACCCGATGCCGTCTAACCATGTCTGCTCTAGGGAGATGATGTTATGCCATATCCGACGTACTTTGATTGTGTGTGGTTTCTAAGGATAATGTGGCATGCCACGCCCAATGTCATATAATCGTGCGTGCTGTCCAAGGGCGATAATGACATGCTAAACCCGATATCATTTTTCTATGTGTGCTGTCCAAGGTCGATGTTGGCATTCACTCCCGACGTCGTTCGGACTGTGTGTGCTACCCAAGGACCTTGATTGCATACCACGCCGACATAGTCCGATCTTGTGTGCTTTCCAAAGGTGATGATGTCATGCCATGCTCGACATCGTCCAAGTGTGTGTGCAAAACTAGGGGAAATGTAAAATTGCACGGGATAAAAGCTTTTTATCATAAAATTGATTATCTAAAATTAAAACAGACATTCTCAGATGTGTTACCAATCTCTAAAATCTATTTTCTTTTATTAGATTCGTAGAAATAAAGATTTACAATTTTCTTCAAAATTAGGGGACATTAATATTAACTGGGTTAAAAGACATTTTTTGGAAAATCGGCGATGATGTCAAGCCACGCTCGATGTCGTTTGATCATGTGTTCTGTCCAGGGCGATGATAACATGCCACGCTCGACATTGTTTTACCGTGTATGCAATCCAAGGGAGATGCTGGCTTTCCACGCCCAACGTCGTCTGATCGTGTGTGCTGCCCAAGGGACATGCAGGCATGCCACGCCCGACGTCATCCAACCGTGTGTGCAGTCCAAGGGCGATGATGGCATGCCACGCCCAACGTTGTCCAACCAAATGTACTGTCCAAGGGAGATGATGGCGTGCCACTCCAGATGTCGTACGACCGTGTGTGCTTCCCAAGTGTGATGATGGCATGCCACGCCCGATGTAGTCTTATCGTGTATGTTTTCCAAGGGCAATGATGGCATGCCACACCCGATGTCGTCTGACCGTGTGTGTTTCTCAAGGGCGATGATGGCATGCCATGCTCGACGTCATTCGATCGTGTGTGCTGCCCTAGGGAGATGATGTCATGTGACGATCGATCACAATCGACCGTTTGTGTTTCTTAATGACCATGCAATCATGCCACGCCCGACGTCATCTTACCATGCATGCTGTCCAAGGGCAATGATGACATGCCATACCCGACGTCGTGTTTCTATGTTTGTTGTCCAAGTGCGATGTTGACATGTGATGCCCAACGTCGTTCGAGCATGTGTGCTGCCCAAGGACCATGATGGCATGCCACGCCCGACATAGTCCCATCGTGTGTGTTATCCAATGGCGATGATGGAATGCCACGCTCGACGTCGTTCGACCATGTATTCTCTTCAAGGGAAATGATAACATGACACGCCCGACTATGTCTGACCTTGTATGTTGTCTAAGGGCGATAATGGCATGCCACGTTCGACGCCATCCGAACATGAGTGCTACCCAAGGGAAATGCAAGAATGTCAAGCCTGACATTGTCTAACCGTATGTGCAGTCCAAGGGCGATGATGGCATGTTAAGCACAACGTTGTCCGACTGTATGTAGTGTCCAAGGGAGATGATGGAATGCCACGCCCGATGTTGTCTGATTGTGTGTGCATCCCAAGGGTGATGATGGCATGCCACGCCCCACATAGTCTGATCGTGTATGTTTTCTAAGGGAGACGATAGCATGCAACGCCCGACGTCGTCTAACCGTGTGTGCTGCCCAAGGGAAATGATGGCATGTCATGCCCGACATCATCAAACCGTCTGTGCTGCCAAGGGCTATGATGGCATGCCACACCCGACGTCCTCCGACCGTGTGTGCTGCCCAAGGGCGATGATGGCATGTCATGCCTGACTTCGTCCCACAGTGTGTGCTGCGCAAGGGCGATGATGGCATGCCACGCCCGACGTCATCCGACCATGTGTGATACCCAAGGGCAATGCGGGCATGCCACGCCCGACGTTGTTCGATCGTTTTTTGTGTCCAAGGGCGATTATAATATGCCACGCCCGACGTCATCCAACCGTGTATGCTTTCCAAGGGCAATGATGGCATACCACGCACGATGTCATCCGACCGTTTCTGCTGCCCAAGGCCCATGTGGGCATGCCACACCCAAGGTCGTCTTACCGTGCATCCAGTCTAAGGGCGAAGATGGCATGACTCACCCGATGTCGTACGAGTGTGTGTGTTGTCCAAAGGAGATGATGGAATGTAATGCTCGACGCCATTTAACCGTGTGTGCTGCCCTAAGGCGATGATGGCATGCCACGCCCGACGTCGTCTGATCGTGATTGTTGTCCAATGGCGATGATGGCATGCGACGATCGACGTTGTCCGACCGTGTGTGTTTCTCAAGGACCATGCGATCATGCCACGCCCGACAGAATCTAACGGTGGATGTTGTCCAAGGTCAATGATGACATGCCATTCCTGACGTTGTCTTTCTACGTCTGTTGTCCAAGGGCTGTGTTGGCATGCGACTGTTGACGTCTTTCGAGCGTGTGAATTGCCCGAGGTCCATTAAGGAATGCCACGCCTGAAGTAGTCCGATCGTATGTTATCCAATGGAGATGATGGAATGCCACGCTCGACATCGTCCGACTATGTAATCTTTTCAAGGGCGATGATAACATGCCACGCCCGACGTTGTCTGATCGTGTATGTTGTCCAAGGGTGATAATGGCATGCCACGTTTGACGTCGTCCGAACGTGTGTGCTACCCAAGGGACATGCGGGCATGCCAAGACCGACATTGTCCTACCGTATGTGCAGTCCAAGGGCGATGATGGCATGTTATGCCCGACATCGTCTGACTGTATGTGGTGTCCAAGGGAGATGATGGCATGCCATGCCCGACGTTGTCTGATCGTGTGTGCAGTCTAAGGGCAATGCTGCCATGCCACACCCGACGTATACTGATCGTGTATGTTTTCCAAGGGCGATGATAGCATGCCACGCCCGACATCATTTAACCGTGTTTGCCGCCCAAGGGCAATGATTGAATGTTATGCCTGACATCGTCCGACCGTCTGTGCTTCCCAATTTGCGTTGATGGCATGCCACACTCGACGTCATCCGACCATGTGTGCTGTCCAAGGGCCTTGCGTGCATGCCACACATGACATCTTCCTATCATGTGTGCTGTCCAAGGGCGATGATAACATAACTCGCTCCACGTCGTCTGATCTTGTATGCTTTCCAAGTGCAATGATAGCATGCCACACCCGACGTCATTTGTCTATATGTGTGGTCCAAAGGCGATGATGGCATGCCACGCCTTTCGTTGTCTGATCGTGTGTGCTATCTCCTTTATTTTGTTAATTTTTTTTAAAAAGTATTATATTTTTTTATTTATATGGAATAATATGAATGTAAATCTAGAAAGGTAATACGGTTCGTGCCATATTAAGTTAAAAATGAAAGACTAGTATAACGCGATGGAAAAATCGAGAAGACATATTAGATTAGTACGAACGCGACAACCATGATCAATGATGGCATGCAACGCCCGACGTAGTCCAACCGTGTGTGCTGCCCAAGAACAATGATGGCACCTAATGCCTGACATTGTCCGACCGTGTGTGCTACACAAGGGCGATGATAGCATTGCCACGCCTGACATCGTCCGACCGTGTGTACAGTCCAAGGGCAATGATAACATGCCACGCCCAACGTCGTTTGATGTCGTATGATGTTAAATGGCGATGATAGCATGCAACGCATGACGTCATCCAACCCTGTGTATGCTTTCCACGGGCGATGATGTTATGCCACACCCAACTCATCTTAGTGTGTTTTCATTCCAAAGGCGATTATGGAATGTCACGCGTGGCGTTGTCTTACTGCGTATGCTGTTCAAGGGATATAATGTCATGCCACGCCCGACGTCTTCCGACCATGTGTGCTGCCAAGGTGCAATTATGGCATGTCACGCCCGACGTCGTCTGACCATGTGTGCTGCCCAGTGGCAATGATGGCATGCCACGCCTGACATCGTGCGACCGTGCGTGTTTCCAAATGGCCATGCGGGCATGCCACGTTTGAAGTCATCCCACGGTGTGTGCTGACATAGGGAGATGAAAACATACAACGACCGATGTAGTCTTATCGTGTGTGCTGTCCAAGGGAGATGATGGCATGCCACGCTCGACGTCTTCAGACCCTATATGTTGTTCAAGAGCATTGATGAAATTTAATGCCCGACATCGTCCGACCGTGTGGTCTACCCACGGGCAATGATAGTATTGCCATGCCCTACGTCTTTCACATCGTGTGTGTTGCCGAAGGGAGATGATGACATGTCACGCCCGACATCGTCCGTCCATATATGATGCCCAAGGCCCATGTGAGCATGCCACGCCCGACGTCGTCTGACCGTGTATGCAGTCCAAGGGCAATGATGGTATGCCACGCCCTATGTCGTCCTACCATGTGTGTTGTCCAATGGCGATGATGGCATGTCACATTCAATGCTGTCTGACCATGTGTGCTGCCTTAGGGCGATGATGGCATGCCACGTCCGACATACTTTGATCGTGAGTGGTTTCTAAGGACAATGTGGGCACGCCACTCCCAATATCATCTAATAGTGCGTGTTGTCCAAGGGCAATACTGACATGTCATACCCGATGTGATCTGTCAGTGTGTGCTGTCCAACGGCGATATTGGCATTCACGCCCGATGTCGTCCGGACTGCGTGTGCTTCCCAAGGACCATGATTGCATACCACACCGATATAGTCCAATCTTGTGTGCTTTCCAAGGGTGATGATGTCATTCCATGCTTGACATCGTCCAATTGTGTGTGCCAAATTAAGGGAAAATTAAAATTGCACGGGATAAAAGCTATTTATGATATAATTGATAATCTAACATTAAGACAGACATTCTCAGATGTGCTACCAAACTCAAAAATCTATTTTCTTTTATCAAATTCGTAGCAATAAAGATTTACAAATTTTTCAAAATTAGGGGAAATTTAAAATTGACTAGGTTAAAAGACGTTCTTTGGAAAATCGGCGATGATGGCATGCTACGCTTGATGTCGTCTGACCATGTGTTCTGTCGAAGGGCTATGATAACATGCCACGCCTGACATTGTCTTACCGTGTATGTTGTCCAAGGGCGATGCTGGCTTGCCACGCCCAACGCTGTCCGATCGTGTGTTTTTCCTAAGGGAAATGCGGGCATGCCACGTATGACATCATCCAACCGTGTGTGCAGTACAAGGGCGATGATGGCATGCCACACCCCACGTTGTCCATCCGTATGTGCTGTCCAAGGGAGATGATGGCATGCCACTCCCAATGTCGTCGAACCATATGTGCTTCCCAAGAGCGATGATGGCAAGCCACGCCCGACATAGTGTGATCATGTAATCTTTATAAGGGTGATGGTGGCATGTCACGCCTGACATAGTGTGATCATGTATTCAATCTAAGGGCGATGATGACATGCGACACTAGTTGTCGTTCGACCGTGTGTGCTGCTCAAGGGAGATGATGGCATGTCACACCCAACTTCGTTCGACCATGTTTGATGCCCAATGGCGATGATGGGATGTGAAGCCTGACGTCATTTGATCGTGTGTTCAGTCCAAGGGCGATGGTAACATGCTACGCCCGACGTCCTACGACCGTGTATGCTTTCCAAGGGTGATGATGGCATACCACGCATGACATAGTACGACCGTATGTGCTTCCCAAGGGCGATGATGGCACACAACACTCGATGTTTTTCGACTGTGTGTGCTTTCCAAGGACCATGCGGACATGCCACTCCTGACATAATCCGACCGTGTGTGCTGCCCTAGGGAGATGATGGCATGCCACGTCCGATGTACTTCAATTGTGTGTGGTTTCCAAGGGCGATGATGGCATGCGACGATCAACGTTGTCTGACCGTGTGTGTTGACCAAGGTCCATGCCATCATGTCACGCCTAACATCATCTAATTGTGCGTGCTATCCAAGGGCAATGATGACATGCCATACCTGATGTCATGTGTCTGTGCGTGCTGTCGAAGGGAGATGTTGGCATTCTACACCCAACGTCATCCGACCGTGTGTGCTGCCCAAAGAAAATGATGGCATGCCATGCTTATCATAGTTCTATCGTGTGTTCTGTCCAAAGGCGATGATGTCATGCCATGTTCGACATCGTTAAACTGTGTGCGCAAAACAAGGGGAAATGAAAAATGGAACAAGATAAAATCTTTTTATAATAAAATTGATTATCTAATATTAAAATTTGTCGTCTCTAATGTGTTACCAAGGTATTCCGAACTCAAAAATCTATTTTCTTTTATCAGATTCTTAGCAATAAAGAATTACAATTTTCTTCAAAATTGGAGACATTCAAAACTGAATTGGTTAAAAGACATTTTATGGAAAATCAACGATGATGGCATGCAACGCTCGATGTTGTCTGACCGTGTGTTCTGTCCAAGGGAGACGATAACATGCCATGCCCGACGTTGTCTAATCGTGTATGTTGTTTAAGGGCGGTGATGGCTTGACACGCCCAACATCGTTTGACCGTGTGCTTCCCAAGGGACATGCGGGCATGCCACCCCTGATGTCATCCAACCATGTGTGCAGTTCAAGGGCGATGAGGGCATGCACGCCTAATATTGTCCAATCGTATGTGTTATCCAAGGGCGATGATAGCATGCCACGCCTAACGTAGTTCAACTGTGTGTGTTGCCCAAGGGGCGATGATGGCATGTCAAGCCTGACTTCGTCCGACCATATGTGCTGCCCGAGAGCGATGACGACATACCACGCAGGACGTCATCCGACCGTGTGTGATGCCCAAGGGCCATGTGGGCATGCCATGCCCGACATCGTTCGATCGTGTTGTCTTTGCTAGGGCGATGATAACATGCCACGCCCGATGTCGTCTTACCGTGTATGGTTTCCAAGGGTGATGATGGAATACCACGCATGATGTTGTACGACAATGTGATCTTCCCTAGGGCGATGATGGCATGCCACGCCTAACGTCATTTGATTGTGAGTGCTGCCTAAGCGAGATGATGGCATGCAACATTCAATGTTGTCCGACTCTGTGTGCTGCCCAATGACCATGCGGGCATGCCACGCTCGACATATTCCGACTGTGTGTGCCGCCCAACGGCGTTGATTGGATGTCCCGCGTGACGTCATCTAACTGTTTATGCTACCAAGGCCCATGTGGGCATGCCACGCCCGACGTCATCTGACCGTGCGTGCAGTCCAAGGGCGATGACGGCATGCCTCGCCCGATGTCGTACGAACGTGTGTGTTGTCCAAAGGAGATGATGGCATGCCATGCTCGACGCCGTCCGACCGTGTGTGCTGACCTTGGGCGTTGATGGTATGCGATGATCGACGTCATCCGACTGTGTGTGTTTCTCAAGGACCATGCCATCATGCCACGCCCGATGTCATCCAATCGTGCATGCTGTCCAAGGACAATGATGACCTGCAATACCCGAGGTCGTCTTTCTACGTTTGTTGTCCAATGTAGATGTTGGTATGCGACGCCTAAACTCTTCCAATCGTGTTTGCTACCTAAGTACCATGATGGCATGCCTGACCCAACATATTCCGATCGTGTGTGTTATCCAATGGTGATGATGGAATGCCACACATGACGTCGTCCGACCATGTATTCTGTTCAAGGGGGATGATAACATGCCACGCCCGATGTTGTCTGATCATTTATGTTATCTAAGGGCGATAATTGCATGCCATGTTCGACATCGTACCAACGTGTATGCTACCTAAGGGACATGAAGGCATGCCACGCCCGACGTCGTCCGACCGTATGGGCAGTCCAAGGGTGATGATGGTATTCCATGCTCTATGTCGTCCAACTGTATGTGCTGTCCAAGGGAGATGATGGCATACCATTCCCGACGTTGTCTGACCATGTGTGCAGCCCAAGGTCAATGATGGCATGCCACACCCGATGTAGTCTTATCGTGTATGTTTTTCAAGGGCGAAGATGGCCTGCCACGCCCGACGTCGTTAGACCGTGTGTGTTGCCCAAAGGGCGATGATAGCATATCTTGTCCGATGTCGTCCTACCGTGTGTGTTTCTCAAGGGTGATGATGTAATGCCACGCCCTACGTCATCCGATCGTGTGTGCTTCCCAAGGGCCTTGCGGGGATTCCACGCCATACGTCATCTGATTGTGTGTGCTTCCCAAGGGCCTTGCGGGGATGCCACGCCCGACGTTGTTATATCGTGTGTTCTGTCCAAGGTCAATTATAACATACCTCGCCTGACATCGTCCGATCGTGTATGCTTTCTAAGGGCGATAATGGCATGCCATGCTCGAGGCGTTTGACCGTGTTTGCTGTTCAATGGCGATGATGGCATACCATGCCCGATGTTATCCGACTGTGTGCTGACCAAGGGCGATGATGTCATGCGACGCTTTACGTCATCCGACAATGTGTGTTGTCCAAAGAACATGCGGGCACGCCCCGCCCGACATCATCCGACCGTATGTGCTGCCCAAAAGAGATGATGGCATGTCACGCACAACATTGTCTGATCATTAATCTGGCCCAAGGCCCATGCGGGAAAGCCATGCCCTACGTCCTCTGACTTCTTGTGCAGACTAAGGGTGATGATGGCATGCCACGCTTGACATCATCCGACTGTGTGTGTTGTCGAAAGGTGATGATTTCATGCCACGCTCGATGCCGTCTGACCGTGTGTGTTGCACTAGGGCGATGATAGCATGCCACGTTGGACGTACTTCAATCATGTGTGGTTTCCAAGGGCGATGATGGCATGCAACGATCGACGTTGTCCGACCGTATGTGTTGCCTATGGACCCTGCGATCATGCCACGCCCAACGTCATCTAACCATGTGTGCTGTGTAAGGGCGATGATAACATTACATAACTGACGTCATCTGTCTGTGTGTGCTGTCCAAGGGCGATGTTGTCATTATACGCCCAACATTGTCCGGATGTGTGTGCTGCCCAAGGACCATGATGGCATGCCATGCCCGACATAGCCCTATCATGTGTGCTGTCCAAGGGAAATGATGTCATGCCATGCTCGACGTCTTCCAACTGTGTATGCTAAACTAGGGGAAATGTAAAATTGAATGGGATTAAAGTTTTTTATCAAAAAATTGATTGTCTAACACTAAAATTGTTATTCTCAGATGTGTTACCAAGGTATTCCGAACTCCAAAATCTATTTTCTTTTATCATATTTGTAGCAATAAAGATTTATAATTTTCTTTAAAATTCGGGGAAATTCAAAATTGAATGGGTTAAAAGAGGTTTTTTGGAAAATTGGCGATGATGGCATACCTCGCTCGATGTCGTCCGACCGTGTGTTCTGTCCAAGAACGATGATAACATGCCACACATGACGTTGTCTGACCGTGTATGCTTCCCAAGGGCGATGATGGCATGCCACACCCAACGTCATCTGATTGTGTGTGCTGCCGAAGGGCGATGATGGCATGGAATGCTCAATGTCGTCCGACCATGTGTGCTTCCTATGAGCGATACTGTCATGCCACGCCAGACATAATCCAACCGTGTGTGATACCCAAGGGTGACGATGACATGTGAAGTTCGACGTCCTCTTGCCATTTATGGTGCCCAAGGCCCATGCGGTCATGCCACGCTGACATCGTCTGATAGTGTGTGCAATACAAAGGCGATAAAGGCATGCCACACCGAATATGGTATGACCGTGTGTGCTGTCCAAAGGCGATGATGGCACATCATGCTCGACGCCTTCCGACTGTGTGTGCTTCCTTAGGGCGATGATGTCATGCCACGCCCGGTGTTTTTCAACCCCGTGTGCTTCGCAAGGGAGATGATGGCATGATAAACCCCGATGTATTATGATTGTGTATGTTTTCTAATGACAATGGTGGCATGCCACGCCCGCCATCATCCAACATTGTGTGCTTCCAAAGGGCGATGTTGGCAAGTCATGCTTGACATCGTCCGACCGTGTGTGCTACCCCAGGGCGATGATGGAATTCCATGCCCGACGTTATCCAATCGTGTGTGTTACCCAAGGGACTTGCAGGCATGCCACGCTCGACGTCGTTCGATCGTGTGTTCTGTCAAAGGGCGATGATAACATACCTCGCCCGACGTCGTCTGACCGTGTGTACTGCTCAAGGGTGATAATGGCATACCAGGCCCGATGTCATCTGATTGTGTGTTCTTCCCAAGGGTGATGACTGCATGTGACACTCTATGTTATCCGTTCGTGTGTGTTTCCTAAGGACCATGCGGGAATGCCGCGCCCGACATCATCCGACCGTATGTGTTGCCCAAGGGAGATGATGGCATGTCACGCACGACATCGTCCGACCGTGTGTGTTGTCTAAGGGCGATGATGGCATGTAAAGCCCGATGTTTCCAACCGTGTGTGTTTTTCAAAGGTGATGAAGGCATGCCACGCCCGACGCCTTTCGACCGAGAGTGGTTTCAAAGGGCGATAATGACAAGCCACGTCCGACGTACTAGATCGTGTGTGGTTTCCAAGGGCGAAGATGTCTTGCGATGATAGACATTGTCCGAGCGTTTGTGTTGACCAAGGTAAATGCGATTATGTCACGCCTTACATCATCTAACCGTGCATTCTGTCCAAAGGCGATGATAACATGCTATACCCGGCGTCATCCGTCTCTGTGTGTTGTCCAAGGACGACGTTGGTTTTCTACACCCAACTTTGTCCGACTGTGTGTGCTGCCCAAAGAACATGATGGCATGCCACACTTAACACAGTCCTATCCTGTGTACTGTCCAAGGGCGATGATGTCATGCCATGCTCGACGTTGTCCAACTGTGTGTGAAAAAATAGGGGAAATGTAAAATTGAAGGGGATAAAAACTTTTTATCATAAAATTGATTATCAAACATTTAAAATGACATTCTCTAATGTGCTGCCAAGGTATTCCAAACTCAAAAATCTTTTTTCTTTTATCATATTTGTTGCATTAAGGAATTACAATTTTTTTCAAAATTGGGGGAAATTCAAAATTGAATGAGTTAAAACACATTTTTTGGAAAATCGGCAATGATGGCATGCCACGCTCGATGTCATCCGACCGTGTTTTCTGTCCAAGGGCGATGAAAACATGCCTTGCCAAACATTGTCTGATCGTGTATGATGTCCAAGGGCGATGATGGCTTTTCACGCCCAATGTCGTTCCACCGTGTGTGCTGCCCAGGAGACATGCGGGCATGCTACGACCGACGTCATCCAACCATGTGTGCAATCCAAGGGCGATGATGGCATGCACGCCCAACGTTGTCCAACTGTACGTGCTGTCTATGGGCGATGATGTTATGCCACGCCCGACGTCGTCTGACTCTGTATGCTGCCTAGGGGCATTGATGGCATGACACGCCCGTCGTCATCCGACCGTGTGTGCTTCCTAAGGGCCATGCAGGCATGCCACGCTCGACATAATTTGATCGTGTGTTCTATCCAAGGGCGATGATAACATGCCACCTCCAACATCGTCCAACCGTGTATGCTTTTCGAGGGTAATGATGACATACCTTGACGATGTCATCTGACCGTGTGAGATTCCCATGGGCGATGATGACACGCCACACCCTACGTCATCGGATTGTGTATGCTGCCCAAGGGTGATGATGGCATGCAATGATCAATGTTGTTTGACTGTGTGTGTTGCCCAAGAACCATACGGGCATGCAACATCCAACATAATTCGACCGTGTGTGCTTCCCAAGGGCGATGATGTCATGGAACGCCTGACGTCGTTTGACGGTTAATGCTACCCAAGGCCCATGTGGGCATTCAACGCCCGATGTTGTCTGACCGTGTGTGCAGTCCAAGGGCAATGATGGGATGCCTCACCCGATGTTGTATTACCATGTGTGTTGACCAAAGTAGATGATGGCATGCCATGCTCGATGCCGTTCGACTGTGTGTGCTGCCCTAGGGCGATGATGGCATGCGACGCCCGACGTAGTCTGATCGTGGTTGTTTTCCAATGGCAATGATGGCATGCAACGATCGATGTCGATCGATCGTGTGTGTTTCTCAAGGACCATGCAATCATGCCACGCCCGACGTCATCTAACCGTGCATGCTGTTCTAGGGCAATGATGGCATGCCATACCCGACGTCGTCTTTCTATGTTTGTTGTCCAAGTGCGATGTTGGCATGTGAAGGTCGACGTCGGCTAAGCGTGTGTGCTTCCCAAGGACCATGATGGCATGCAACGCCCATTGTAGTCCGATCGTGTGTGTTATCTAATGGCAATGATAAAATTCCATGCTCGACGTCGCTCGACCATGTATTCTGTTCAAGGGCAATGATAACATGCCACACCCGACTACGTATGATCATGTATATTGTCCAAGGGCGATAATGGTATGCCACGTTCGACGTCGTTCGAATGTGGGTGCTACCCAAGAGACATGCAGACATGCGAAGACCGACGTTCTTCGACCGTATGTGCAGTCCAAGGGCGATGATGGCATGTTATGCCTGACGTTGTCTGACTGTATGTGTTGTCCAAGGGACAAGATGGCATGCCACGCCCGACGTTGTTTGACTGTGTGTGCATCCTAAGGGTGATAATGCCATGCCACGCCCGACGTAGTAAAATCGTGTATGTTTTTCAAGGGCGATGATAGCATGCCACGCCCGATGTCGTTTAACCGTGTGTGCAGTCCAAGGGCAATGATGGCATGTCATGTCCGACATCGTCCGACCGTCTGTGCTGCCCAAGGGCGATGATGGAATGCACACCCGACGTCATCCGACCATGAGTGCTGTCAAAGGGCCTTGCGCCCATGCCACGCTCGACGTCGTCCTATTGTGTGTTCTGTCCAAGGGCGATGATAACATACCTTGCCCCACGTCGTCTGATTGTGTATGCTTTTTAAGTGCAATAATGGCATGCCACGCTCGATGTCGTCCCACCGTGTGTTTTTTCCAAAGGAGATGATTCCATGCCATGCTTGACATCGTTTGACCGTGTGTGCTGCCCTAGGGCGATGATGACATGCCACGCCCGATGTAGTCTGATCGTGGTTGTTGTCCAATGGCGATGATGGCATGAGACGATCGACGTCGTCCGACCGTGTGTGTTTTTCAAGGACCATGTGATCATGCCACGCCCGACGTCATCTAACCGTTGATGTTGTCCAAGGGCAATGATGACATGCCAGTCTTGAAGTCATATTTCTACCTGTGTTATCTAAGGTTAATGTTGGCATGCGACGCCTGACGGCTTCCGAGCGTGTGTGCTACCCGAGGACCATGATGGCATGTCATGCCCGATGTAGTCCGATCGTGTGTTATCCAATGGTTATGATAGAATTCCACGCTCGACGTCATCCGACCATGTAATCTTTTCAAAGGCGATGATAACATGCCACGCCCGATGTTGTCTGACTATGCATGTTGTCCAAGGGAGATAGTTGCATGCCACGTTCGACGTCGTCCAAACGTGTTTGCTACCCAAGGGACATGCGGGCATGCCAAGACCGACGCTGTCCGACCATATGTGCAGTCCAGGGGCGATGATGGCATGTTATGCCCGACTTCGTCCGACTGTATGTGTTGTCCAAGGGAGATGATGGCATGCCACGCCAGACGTTATCTTATCGTGTGTGCAGCCCAAAGGTTATGATCTCATGCCACGCCCGACGTAGTCTGATTGTGTATGCTTTCCAAGGGCGATGATAGCATATCATGCCCGACGTCGTCAAACCTTGTGTGCTGCCCAAGGATAATGATGGCATGTCATGGCCGGCATTGTTCGATCGTCTATGCTGCCTAGGGGCGATAATGGCATGCCACAATCGACGCCATCCAACCATGAGTGCTGTCCAAGGGCCTTGCGCGCAGGCAACGCCCGACATCATCCTATTGTGTGTTCTGTCAAAGGGCGATGATAACGTACCTCGCCCCACGTCGTCTGATCATGTATGCTTTCCAAGTGCAATAGTGGCATGCCACGCTCGACGTTGTCCTACCGTGTGTAATATCCAAGGGAGATGATGGCATACCACGCCTAATGTTGTCCGACTGTGTCTGCTTCCCAAAGGCGATAATGGCATGCAACGCTCTACGTCATCTGACCATGTGTATTGCCCAAGGACCATGCGGGCATACCACGCCCGACATCATCTGATCGTATGTGCTTCCCAAGGGAGATGATGGCATGTCAGGCACAACGTTGTCCGACCATTTATCCGGCCCAAGTCCCATGCTGGCATGCCACACCCAACGTCATCCGGCTGTGTGTGTAGTCTAAGGGCGATGATGGCATGTCACGCCCGACGTCATCCGACTGTGTATGTTGTCTAATGGCGATAATGGCATTCCACGCCCGACGCCATCCGACTGTGTTCTGTCCAAGGGAGATAATAACATGACATGCCCGATGTTAACTAACCGTATATGCTATTTAAGGGCGATGATGGCTTACCACGCCCAACGTCGTCTGACCATGTGCTGCCCAAGGGACATGCGGGCATGCCACCTAAGACGTCATCCAACCGTGTGTGCAGTCCAAGGGCGATAATGGCATGCACGCCCAACATTGTCCAACCGTATATGCTGTCTAAGGGAGATGATAGCATGCCACATTCCACGTCGTCCGATCATGGGTGCTGCCCAAAGGAGATGATGAAATGTCAAGCCTGACTTCGTCCGACCGTGTGTGATGTCCAAGAGCGATGATGGCATGCCAAGCCCGACGTCATTAAATCGTGTTTGATGACCAAGGGCCACGCGGGCATGCCATGCCCGACATCGTTTGATCGTGTGTTCTTTCGTAGGGCGATGATACCATGCCACGCCCGACGTCGTCCAACTGTGTATGTTTTCCACGAGCGATGATGGTTTACCATGCACGACGTCGTATGACAGTGTGTTCTTCCCCAGGGCGATTATGGCATGCCACGCCTAAAGTCATCCGATTGTGTGTGCTTCCCAAGGGAGATGATGTCATGCAACGTTCAATGTTATTCGACTCTGTGTGATGCCCAAGGACCATGCGGGCATGCAACACTGGACATAATCTAACCATGTGTGTCGCCCAAGGTCGTTGATGGCATGTAACACACAACGTAGTCCGACTATTTATTCTACCCAAGTCCCATGTGGGCATGCCACGCCCGACGTCGTCTGATCGTGTGTGCAGTCCAAGGGCGATGACGGCATGCCTTGCGCGATGTCGTACGACCGTGTGTGTTTTCCAAAGGAGATGATGGCATGCCATGCCCAACATCGTCCAACCGTGTGTGCTGCCCTAGGGCGTTGATGGCATGTCATGCCTGACATAGTCTGATAATGGTTGTTTTCAAATGGCGATGATGGCATGCGATGATCGATGTCGTCTGACTGTGTGTTTCTCAAGGACCATTCCATCATGCCACGCCCGAAGTTATCCAACCGTGCATGCTGTCCAAGTGCAATGATGACTTGCCACACCCGAGGTCGTCTTTCTACGTGTGTTGTCAAAGGGCGATGGTTGTATGTGACACCTGAACTCATGGAAATGATGGCATGCCACGCCCGACATCATCCAACAGTGTGTGCTGCCCAAGGGCGATGATGGCATGTCACTCCTGACGTCGTCCGACCTTATGTGTTGCGCATGGGCGATGATGGCATGCCACGCGCGTCGTCATCCGACGTATTTGCTGCCTAAGGACCATGCGGGCATGCCACGCCCGACGTTGTTCGATCGTGTGTTCTGTCCAAGGGCGATGATAGCACACCACGCCCGACGTCGTCCAGCCGTGTATGCTTTCCAAGGGCAATGATGTCATACCACGCACGATGTCGTTCGACCGTGTGTGCTTCCCATGGGCGATGATGGCATGCCACGCCCGACGTCATCTGATTGTGTGTGTTGCCCAAGGGCGGTGATGTCATGCAACAATCAATATCGTTCGACTGTGTAAGTTGCCCAAGGATCATGAGGTCATGCCATGATCGACATAATCCGACCATGTGTGTTGCCCAAGGGCGATGATGGCATGTCACGTCCGACGTCGTTCGACCGTTTATGCTGCCCAAGGCCCATGTGGGCATGCCACGCCCGACGTCATCTGATCGTGCATGCAGTTGCACGGTGAAGATGGCATTCGTCACCCGATGTCGTACGACCGTGTGTGTTGTCCAAAGGAGATGATAGCATGCCATGCTCGATGCTATTTGACCGTGTGTGCTGCCCTAGGGTGATGATGGCATGCTACGCCCGACGTAGTCTAATCATGGTTGTTGTCCAATGGCGACGATGGTAAGCGGTGATCGACGTCTTCCGACCGTGTGTTTTTCTCAAGGACCATGCAATCATGCCACGCCCGACGTCATCTTACAGTGGATGTTGTCCAAGGGAAATGACGACATGCCATTCTCGACGTCATCTTTCTACGTCTTTTGTCCAAGGGCGATGTTGGAACGCGACGCCTAACGCCTTCCAAGCGTGTGGGATGCCCGAGGACCATTAAGGCATGCCACGCCCGACGTAGTCCGATTGGTGTTATCCAATGGTGATGATGGAATGCCACGCTCGGCATCGTCCGACCATGTAATCTTTTCAAGGGCAATGATAACATGCCACGCCCGACATTGTCTGACCGTGTATGTTATCCAAGGGCGATAATGGCATGCAACGTTCGACATCGTCCGAACGTGTGTGCTACCCGAGGGACTTGCGGGCATGCCAAGACCGACATTGTTCGACCGTATGTGCAGTCCAAGGGCCATGATGGCATGCTATGCCCGACGTCGTTCGACTATATGTGTTGTCGAAGGGAGATGATGGCATGCGACGCCTGACGTTGTTTGAAAGTGTGTGCAGTCCAAGGGCAATGATGCCATGCCATACCCGACGTAGACTGATCATATTTTTTCCAAGGTCTATGATAGCATGCCAAGCCCGACGTCGTCTAGCCGTGTGTGCCACCAAGGGCAATGATGGAATGTCATGCCTGACATCGTCCGACCATCTGTGCTGCCCAATTTGCGATGATGGCATGCCACGCCCGACGTCTTCCTATCGTGTGTTATGTTCAAGAGCGATGATAACATACCTCCTCCCACGTCATCTGATTGTGTATGCTTTCCAAGTGCAATGATAGCATGCCACACCCGACGTCATTCGTTTGTTTGTGATGTCCAAAGGCGATTATGGCATGCCCCGCCTTTCGTTGTCCCACCATGTGTGCTATCTCCTTTATTTTGTTAACTTTTTTTTAAAAAATATTGTATTATTTTTATTTATATAGAATAATATGAATGTAAATCTAGAAAGGTAATACGGTTCATGCCATATTAAGTTAAAAATGAAAGACTAGTACAACGCAATAGGAAAATCGAGAAGACATATTTGATTAGTATGAATGCGACAACCATGATCAATGATGGCATGCAACACCCGACGTAGTCCACCCGTGTGTGTTGCCTAAGAACAATGATGGAACCTAACGCCTGACGTTGTCTGACCGTGTGTGCTACATAAGGTAGATGATTGCATTGCCACGCCTGACGTCGTCCGACCATGTGTACAGTCCAAGGGCAATGATAACATGCCACGCCCGACGTCGTTTTACCTCCTATGCTGTTCAATGGTGATGACAGCATGCTATGAATGACGTCATCTCACCCTGTGTATGCTTTCAACGGGTGATTATGTTAGGCCACACCCAACATTCTCTTAGCATGTTTTCATTCCAAGGGCGATGATGAAATGTCACGCCTGGCAATGTCTGATTGGGTATGCTGTCCAAGGGTGATAATGGCATGCCACGCCCGATGTCTTTCGACCATGTGTGATGCCAAAGGGCGATGATGGCATGTAACGCCAGACATCATCCGACCGTGTGTGCTGCCCAGTGGCGAGAATGGCATGCCATGCCTGACATCGTGCGACCGTGTGTGTTTCCAAAGGCCATGCGGGTATGCAATGTTTGAATTCATCCCATCGTGTGTGTTTACATAGGGAGATGAAAACATGCAACGCCCGATGTAGTCTGATCGTGTGTGTTTTCCAAGGGCGATGATGGCATGCCACACTAGACGTCTTCAGACCCTATATATTATTCAAGGGCATTGATGGCAGTTAACGCCCCATGTCGTCCGACTGTGTGGGCTGCCCAAGGGCAATGATAGTATTGCAACGCCCGACGTCATTTGACACCGTGTGTGTTGCCGAAGCGAGATGATGGCTGGTCATGCCCAAAGTCGTGCGTTCATTTATGGTGCCCAAGGCCCATGCGGGCATGCAACCCCCGACATCGTCTGACCGTGTATGCAATCCAAGGGCAATAATGGTATGCCACGCCCTATGTCGTCCTACCATGTATGTTGTCCAATGGCGATGATGGCATTCCACACCCGATGCTGTCTGACCATGTGTGCTGCCTTAGGGCGATGATGGCATGCCACGTCCGACGTACTTCGATGGTGTGTAGTTTCTAAGGACAATGTGGGCATGCCACGCCCAACATCATCTGATCATGTTGTCCAAGGGCAATACTAACATGCCATACCCGACGTCATCTGTTTGTGTATGCTATCCAAGGGCGATGTTGGCATTCACGCCCGATGTCATCCGGACTGTGTGTGCTGCCCAAGGACCATGATTGCATACCATGCCGACATAGTCCGATCTTGTGTGCTTTCCAAGGGCGATGATGTCATGCCATGCTCGACATCGTCCAATTGTGTGTGCCAAATTAAGGGAAATATAAAATTGCATGGGATAAAAGCTTTTTATCATAAAATTGATTATCTATATTAAGATAGACATTCTCAGATGTGCTACCAAACTCAAAAATATATTTTCTTTTATTAGATTCGTAGCAATGAAGATTTACAATTTTCTTCAAAATTAGGGGAAATTCAAAATTGACTAGGTTAAAAGACGTTTTTTGGAAAATCGGCGATGATGGCATGCTACGCTCGATGTCGTCCGACCATGTGTTTTCTCCAAGGGAGATGATACCATGCCACGCCTGACATTGTCTTACCGTATATGTTGTCCAAGGGCAACGCTGGATTGCCACGCCCAACGTCGTCCGACCATGTGTGCTTTCTAAGGGACATGCGGGCATGCCACGCCTGACGTCATCCAACCGTGTGTGCAGTCCAAGGGCGATGATGGCATGCCATGCCCAACGTTGTCCAACCGTATGTGCTGTGCAAAGGAGATGATGGCATGCCACTCCCGATGTCGTCCAACCATATGTGCTGCCCAATGGCGATGATGGAATGCCATGCCCGACATAGTGTGATCGTGTAATAATTATAAGTTTGATGGTGGCATGCCACGCCTGACATAGTCTAATCATGTATTCAATCTAAGGGTGATGATGACATGCGACGCTCGTCGTCGTCCGACCGTGTATGCTGCCCAAGGGAGATAATGGCATGTCACGCCCAACTTCGTTCGACCGTGTGTGATGCCCAATGGTTATGATGGGATGCCACGCCGGACGTCATTTGAATGTGTGTGCTTCCCAAGGTCCATGCGGGCATACCACACCCGACGTCATTCGATCGTGTGTTCTTTCCAAGGGCGATGGTAACATGCCACGCCCGACGTCGTTCGATCGTGTATGCTTTCCAAGGGTGATGATGGCATACCACACATGACAACGTCCGACCGTATGTGCTGCCCAAGGGCGATGATGGCACACAATGATCGATGTTGTCCGACTCTGTGTGCTTCCCAAGGACCATGCGGACATGCCACGCCCGACATAATCCAACCGTGTGTGCGGCCCTAGGGCGATGATGGCATGCTACGTCCGATGTACTTCGATCGTGTGTGGTTTTCAAGGGCGATGATGGAATGCGACGATCAACGTTGTCCGATCGTGTGTGTTGACCAAGGTCCATGCCATTATGTCACGCCCAACATCATCTAATTGTGCGTGCTATCCAAGGGCAATGATGACATTCCATACGTGACTTCATCTGTCTGTGTGTGCTGTCCAAGGGCAATGTTGGCATTCTACACCCAACGTAGTCCGACCGTGTGTGCTTCCCAAGGACCATGATGGCATACCATGCTTATCATAGTTCTATCTTGTGTGCTGTCCAAAGGCGATGATGTCATGCCATGCTCGACGTCATCCAACTTTGTGTGCAAAACTAGGGGAAATGAAAAATTGAATAGGATAAAATCTTTTTATAATAAAATTAATTATCTAATATTAAAATTTGAAGTTTTCTAATGTGTTACCAAGGTATTCCGAACTCAAAAATCTATTTTCTTTTATCAGATTCTTAGCAATAAAGAATTAGAATATTCTTCAAAATTGGGGACATTCAAAACTGAATTGGCTAAAAGATATTTTATGGAAAATCGGCGATGATGGCATGCCACGCTCGATTTTGACCGACCGTGTCTTCTGTCCAAGGGAGACGATAACATGCCACGCTCGACGTTGTCTTATCATGTATGATGTTTAAGGGCGGTGATAGCTTGCCACGCCCAACGTGTCTGACCGTGTGCTACCCAAGGGACATGCAGGCATGCCACCCCTGACGTCATCCAACCATGTGTGCAGTCCAAGGGCAATGAGGGTATGCACGCCCAACATTGTCCAATCGTATGTGTTGTCTAAGGGCAATGATAGCATACCACATCTGACGTAGTTCGACCGTGTTTGTTTACCAAGGGAGATGATGGCATGTCAAGCCTGACTTCGTCCGACCGTATGTACTCCCCAAGAACTATGATGGCATGCCACGCCCGACGTCATCCGACCGTGTGTGATGCCCAAGGGCCATCGGGCATGCCACGCCCGACATCGTTCGATCGTGTGTTCTTTGCTAGGGCGATGATAACATGCCACGCCTGATGTCGTCTTACCGTGCATGCTTTCCAAGGGAGATGATGGAATACAACGCACGATGTCATATGACAGTGTGTTCTTCCCTAGGGCGACGATGGCATGCCATGCCTAATGTCGTTGCCCAAGGGAGATGATTGCATGCAACGTTCAGTGTCGTCCGACTCTGTGTGCTTCCCAAGGACCATGAGGCCATGCCATGTTCGACATAATCCGACCGTGTGTGCCGCCCAAGGGTGTTGAATGTATGTCCCGCCCGATGTCATCAAACTGTTTATGCTACCCAAGGCCAATGTGGGCATGCCACGCCCGACATCGTCTTACCGTACGTGCAGTCCAAGGGTGATGACGGAATGCCTCGCCCGATGTCGTATGATCGTGTGTGTTGTCTAAAAATGATGATGGCATGCCATGCTCGACGGTGTCTGACCGTGTGTGCTGCCCTAGGGCGTTGATGGCATGCCACGCCTGACATAGTCTGATCGTGGTTGTTTTCCAATGGCGATGATGGCATGCAAAGATCAACGTCGTCCGACTGTGTGTATTTCTCAAGGACCATGCCATAATGGCACGCCCGATGTCATCCAACCATGCACGCTGTCCCAGGACAATGATGACCTTTCATACCCGAGGTCGTCTTTCTACGTGTGTTATCCAAGGTAGATGTTGGTATGCAATGCCCAAACTCATCCGATCGTGTTTGCTGCCCAAGAACCATGATGCCATGCCTGGCCCGACATAGTCCGATCGTGCGTGTTATCCAATGGCGATGATGGAATGCCACACTCGACGTCGTCCGACCATGTATTCTGTTAGAGGGGGATGATAACATGCCACGCCCGACGTTGTCGGACCATTTATTTTGTCTAAGGGCGATAATGGCATGCCATGTTCGACGTCGTCCAAACGTGTGAGCAACCCAAGGGACATGAAGGCATGCCACGCGCGACGTCGTCCGACCGTACGGGCAGTCCAAGGGTGATGATGGTATGCAATGCCCGACGTCGTCCGACTGTATGTGATGTCGAGATGATGGCATACCATTCCCGACGTTGTCTGACCGTGTGTACAGCCCAATGTCAATGATGGCATGCCACGCCCGACGTCGTATGACCGTGTGTGTTTCCCAAGGGCGGTGATGGCATATCTTGCCCGACATCATCCGATCGTGTGTGTTGCTTAAGGGCGATGAGGTCATGTCACGCCCTATGTCATACGACCGTTTGGGCTGCCCAAGGGCCTTGGAGGGATGCCACGCTTGACGTCTTCATATCATGTGTTTTGTCCAAGGTCAATAATAACATACCTCGCTTGACGTCATCCGATCTTGTATGCTTTCTAAGGGAGATAATGTCATGCCACGCTCGAGGCGTTTGACCGTGTGTTCTGTTCAATGGCGATGATGGCATACCACGCCCGATGGCATCCGACTGTGTGTGCTGCCCAAGGGCGATGATGGTATGCGACGCTCTACGTCATCCGACCATGTGTGTTGCCCAAGGAACATACGGTCATGCCACGCCCAACATCATCCGACCGTATGTGCTTCCCAAGAGAGATAATGGCATGTCACGCACAATATTGTCCGATGATTAATCCGGCCCAAGGCCCATGCGGGCAAGCCACGCCCTACGTCCTCTGTCTGCTTGTGGTGTCTAAGGGTGATGATTGCATGCCACGCTTGACATCGTCCGACCGTGTGTGTTGTCAAAAGGTGATGATGTCATGCCACACCCGACTTCGTCTGACCGTGTGTGCTGCACTAGGGCGATGATGGCATGCCACATTGGACGTACTTCAATCGTGTGTGCTTTCCAAGGGAGATGATGGCATGGAGTAATCGACGTTGTCCGACCGTGTGTGTTGCCTAAGGACCACGCGATCATGCCACGCCCAACGTTATCTAACCATGTTGTTGTCTAAGGGTGATTATAACATGCCATGGCTGACGTCATTTGTCTGTGTGTGCTGTCCAAGGGAGATGTTGTCATTATACGACCAACATCGTCCGGACGTGTGTGCTTCCCAAGGACCATGATGGCATGTCATGCCCGACATTGTACAATCATGTGTGCTGTCCAAGTGAAATGATGTCATGCCATGCTCGACGTCTTCCAACTGTCTGTGCAAAACTAGGGGAAATGTAAAAATAAATGGGATAGAAGTTTTTTATCAAAAAATTGATTGTTTAACACTAAAATTGTTATTCTCCGATGTGTTACAAAGGTATTCCGAACTCGAAAATCTATTTTCTTTTATCATATTCGTAGCAATAAGGGTTTGCAATTTTCTTTAAAACTGGGGGAAATTCAAAATTGAATGGGTTAAAAGAGGTTTTTTGGAAAATCGGCGATTAATGGCATACCTCACTCGATGTCGTCCGACCATGTGCGCTGTCCAAAGGCGATGATAACATCCCACACATAACGTTGTCTGACCGTGTATGCTGCCGAAGGGCGATGATGGAATGCCACACCCAACATCATCTAATTGTGTGTGCTGCCCAAGGGCGATGATGGCATGGAACGCTCGATGTCGTCTGACCATGTGTGCTGCCTATGGGTGATACGGTCATGCAACGCCCGACATAATCCAACCATGTGTGATACCCAAGGGTGATGATGGCATGTCAAGTCCGACGTCGTCTGGCCATTTATGGTGCCCAAGGCCCATGCGGTCATGCCACTCCTTACGTCGTCTGACAGTGTGTGCAATCCAAAGGCGATAAAGGCATGCCACACCCAATATGGTACGACCATGTGTGTTGTCCAAAGGTGATGATGGCATGTCATGCTCGACGCCTTCCGACTGTGTGTGCTTTCCTAGGGCGATGATGTCATGCCACATCCTACATTTTTCAACTGTGTGTGCTGCCCAAGGGAGATGATGGCATGCTAACTCTGACGTATTATGATTGTGTATGTTTTCCAATGGCAATGATGGCATGCCACACCCGACATCATCCAACAGTGTGTGCTGCCAAAGGGCGATGATGGCATGTCATGCCCGACGTTTTTTGATCGTGTGTGCTTCCCTAGGGCGATGATGGAATGCCACGCACGACATATTCTGACCATGAGTGCTGTCCAAGGGCCTTGCGGGCATGCAACGCCTGACGTTGTCCTATCGTGTGTTCTGTCCAAGGGCGATGATAACGTACCTCGCCCGACGTCGTCCAATCGTATATGCTTTCCAAGTGCAATAATGGCATGCCACGCTGGACGTCGTTTGATCGTGTGTAATGCCCAAGGGAGATGATGGCATACAACGCCCAATGTCGTCCGACTGTGTGTGCTGCCCTAAGGCAATAATGGCATGCAACGCTCTACGTCATCCGACCATGTGTATTGCCCAAGGACCATCCGGGCATACCACGCCCGACATCGTCCGACCGTATGTGCTTCCCAAGAGTGATGATGGCATGTCAGGCACAACGTTGTTTGACCATTTATCCGGCTCAAGGCCCATGCGGGTATGCCACACCCAACGTCAGCCGAATGTGTGTGCAGTCTAATGGCGATGATGGCATGTCACGCCTGATGTCCTCCGATTGTGTGTGTTGTCTAAAGGCGATAATGGCATTCCACGCCCGACGCCGTCCGACTGTGTGTTGTGTCCAAGGGAGACTATAACATGCCGCGTCAGATGTTATCTAACAGTGTATGCTGTTTAAGGGTGATGATGGCTTACCACGCCCAACGTCTTTTGACCATGTGCTGCCCAAGGGATATGCGGGAATGCCACCCCCGACGTCATCCAACCGTGTGTGCAGTCCAAGGGCCATGATGGCATGCACGCCAAACATTATCCAACCGTATGTGCTGTCTAAGGGCGAAACCAGCATGCCACGTCCCACGTCGTCCGACCGTGTGTGCTGCCCAAGGGCGATGATGAAATGTCAAGCTTGACTTCATCCGATCGTGTGTGCTGTCCAAGAGTGATGATGGCATACCACGCCCGATGTCATCTGACCGTGTGTGATGCCCAAGGGCCATGAAGGCATGCCACACCCGACATCCTTTGATGATGTGTTCTCTGCTAGGGAGATGATAACATGCCACGCCTGACGTCATCCAACCGTGTATGCTTTCCATGGGCGATGATGGTATAGCACACACGACGTCGCACGAGAATGTGTTCTTCCTTAGGGGATGATGGCATGCCACGCCTAAAGTCATCCGATTGTGTGTGCTGCCCAAGGGAGATGATGGCATACAATGTTTAATGTCGTCCGACTCTATGTGCTGCCGAAGAACCATGCGGGCATTCCAGGCTCGACATAATCCCACTGTGTGTGCCGCCCAAGGTCGTTGATGGCATTTCACGCACGACATCGTCCGACTGTTTATGCTACCCAAGGCCCATGTGGGCATGCCATGCCCGATGTCGTCTAACCGTGCTTGTAGTCCAAGGGCGATGACGGCATGCCTCGCCCGATGTCGCACGACCGTGTGTGCTGTCCAAAAGAGATGATGGCATGTCATGCTAGACGACGTCCGACCGTGTGTGCTGCCCAAGCGCGTGGATGGCATGTCACGCCTGACATAGTCTGATCATGGTTGTTTTCAAATGGCGATGATGGCATGCGACGATCAATGTCGTCCGACTACATGTGTTACTCAAGGACCATTCCATCATGCCACGCCTGACGTATCCAACCGTGCATGCAGTCCAAGTGCAATGATGACCTGCCATACCCGAGGTCGTCTTTCTACGTGTGTTCTCCAAGGGCGATGTTGGTATGCGACGCCCGAACTCAATGGAAATGATGGCATGCCACGCCCGGCATCATCCAACAGTGTGTGCTGCCCAAGGGCGATGATGGCATGCCACGCCCGTTGTCATCTGACCGTGTGTGCTGCTTATGGACCATGCGGGCATACCACACCCGACATTGTTCGATCGTGTGTTCTGTCCAAGGGCGATGATAACATGCCACGCCCAATGTCGTCCAAGCGTGTATGCTTTTCATGGGAAATGATGCCATACCACGCACGATGTCGTTCGACCGTGTGTGCTTCCTATGGGCGATAATGGCATGCCACGCCTGACGTCATCCGATTATGTGTGCTGCCCATGGGCGGTGATGTCATGCAACGCTCAATATCGTTTGACAGTGTGTGTTGCCCAAGAATCATGCGGGCATGCCATGACCGACATAATCCGACCGTGTGTGTTGCCCAAGGGTAATGATGGCATGTCACTTCCGATGTTGTCAACCGTTTATGCTGTAAAAGGCCCATGTGGGCATGCCATGCCCGATGTCGTCTGACCGTGCATGCAGTCGAAAGGCGAAGATGGCATGCCTCACCCGATGTTGTACGACCGTGTGTGTTGTCCAAAGGAGATGATGGCATGCCATGCTCGATGTTGTTTGACCGTGTGTGGTGCCCTAGGGTGATTATGGCCTGCCACGCCCGACGTAATCTAATCATGGTGGTCGTCCAATGGTGATGATGGCATGCGATGATCGACGTCGTTTGAATTTGTGTTTTTCTCAAGGACCAAGCAATCATGCCACACCCGACGTCATCTAATAGTGGATGTTGTCCAAGGGCAATCATGACATGCCATTCGCGACGTTATTTTTCTACGTCTGCTGTACAAGGGCGATGTTGGCATGCGACGCCTAACATCTTCCAAGCGTTTGTGCTGCCCGGGGACCATGATGGCATGCCACGCCCAATGTTGTCTATCATGTGTTATCCAATGGCGATGATGGAATGCCACGCTCGACGTCATCCGGCCATGTAATATGTTCAAGGGCGATAATAACATCCCACGCTCGACGTTGTCTGACTGTGTATGTTGTCCAAGCGCGATAATGGCATGCAACATTCGACATTGTCCGAACGTGTGTTCTACCCAAGGGACATGCGGTCATGCCAAGACCGACGTTGTCCGACCGTATGTGAAGTCCAAGGGCGATGATGGCATGCCACACCCGATGTCATCTGATTGTGTGTGCTGCCTAAGGACGATGATGGCTTGCAACGCTCCATGTCGTCCAACCATGTGTGCTTCCTATGGGTGATACGAGCATGCCACAGTCGACATAATCCAACCGTATGTGATACCCAAGGGAGAAGATGGCATCTCAAGTCCAATGTCGTCTGGCCATTTATGATTCCCAAGGCCCATGCGGTCATGCCACGCACGACGTCGTCTGATAGTGTGTGCAATCCAAAGGCGATTAAGGCATGCCACATTCAATATGGTACGACTGTGTGTGCCTCCAAAGGGAAATGATGGCATGCTAAGCTCAACGTAGTATGATCGTGTATGTTGTCCAATGGAAATGATGGCATGCCACGCTCGACATCATCCAACATTATGTGCTGCCCAAGGGCGATGATGGCATGTCATGTTTGACGTCGTCCGACCGTGTATGCTTCCCTAGGGCGATGATGGAATGCCACGCTCGACGTCATCTGAATGTGTGTATTTCCCAAGAGCCTTGCGAGCATGCCACGCGCAACATCGTTTGATCGTGTTTTCTGTCCAACGACGATTATAACATACCTCGCCCGACGTCGTCTGATCGTCTATGCTTTCCAAGGGCGATAATGGTATGCGACACTCGACGTCGTCCGACCGTGTGTGTTACCCAAGGGAGATCATGGCATACCTGGCTTGAGGTCGTTCAACTGTGTGTGCTGCCCAAGGGTGATGATGATGTATGTTATCCGAACGTTTGTGTTGCCCAAGGACCATGCGGGCATGCCACGCCCGACATCATCCAACTATATGTGCTTACCAAGGGAGATGATGGCATGTCACCCACGACGTCTTCCGACCGTGGTTCAATCTAAGGGCGATGATGGCATGCAACGCCCGACATCGTCTGACCGTGTGCATTTTTCAAAGGTGATGATGGCATGCCACGCCCGACGCCTTCCGATTGTGTGTTGTTTAGAATAGCGATGATGACATGCCACGTCCGACGTACTTTGATCGTGTGTGGTGTTGAAAGGCGATAATGTCATGCGACAAAAGACGTTGTCCAACCGTTTGTGTTGACCAAGTCAATGCGATCATGTCACGCCCAACATCATCTAACCGTGCGCTTTGTCCAAGGGCGATGATAACATGCTATACCCGATGTCATCTGCCTCTGTGTGTTGTCCAAGGGCGATGTTGGCATTCTACACTCAACATTTTCTAACCGTGTGTGCTGCCCAAGGACCATGAAGGCATGCCACCCTTAACACAGTCCTATCCTGTGTTCTGTCCAAGGGTGATGATGTCATGCCATGCTTGACACCGTCCAACTGTCTATGCAAAACTAGGGGGAATGTAAAATTGAACAGGATAAAAACTTTTAATCATAAAATTGATTATCTAACATTTGAAATGACATACTATGATGTGTTGACAAGGTATTTCGAACTCAAAAATCTATTTTCTTTTATCAGATTTGTAGCATTAAAGAATTACATTTTTTTCAAAATTGGGGGAAATTAAAAATTGAAAAAGTTAAAAGACGTTTTTTAGAAAATCGGCGATGATGGCATGCCACGCTCGATGTCGTCAGGCCGTGTTTTCTGTCCAAGGGCGATGAAAACATGCCACGCCAAACTATGTCTGATCGTATATGCTGTCCAAGGGTGATGATGGCTTTCCATGCCAAACGCCGTCCGACCCTGTGAGCTTCCCATAGGCGATGATGGCATGCCACGCCCGGCGTCATTCGATTGCGTGTGCTGCACAAGGGCGATGATGGAATGCAATGATCAATGTCGTCCGACTGTGTGTGTTGCCGAAGGACCATGCGGGCATGCCACGCCAGACATAATCCGACCGTGTGTGCTGGCCAAGTGCGATGATGGCATGTCAAGCCCGACGTCGTCCGGCCGTTTATGCTACCCAAGGCCCATGTTGGCATGCAACACCTGACGTTGTTTGACCGTATGTGCAGTCCAAGGGTGATGATGGCATGCATTACCCGATGTTGTATGACAATTTGTGTTGTCGAAAGTAGATGATGTCAATCCATGCTCGATGCCGTTTGACCGTGTGTGCTGCCCTAGAGCGATGATGGCATGCGTCACCCGACGTAGTCTGATCATGGTTGTTGTCCAATGGCAATGATGGCGTGCGACGATCAATATCGATTGACCGTGTGTGTTTCTCAAGGACAAAGCAATCATGCCACGCCCGACGTCATCTAACCGTGCATGCTGTCCAAGGGCAATGATGACAGCCATATCCGACGTCGTCTTTCTATGTTTGTTGTCCAAGTGCGATGTTGGCATGTGACGCCCGATGTTGTCCGAGCGTGTGTGCTGCCCAAGGAACAAGATGGCATGCCACGCCCAACTTAGTCTCATCGTTTGTGTTATCTAATGGCGATGATGGAATGCCACGCTCGACGTCTTTCGACCTTGAATTTTGTTCAAGGTTAATGATAACATGCCAAGCCTGACTATGTGTGACTGTGTTTGTTGTCCAAGGGCGATAATGGCATGCCATGTTCGACGTCATCCAAACTTGTGTGCTACCCAAGTGACAGGCGAGAATGCCAAGCCCGACCTTGTCTAACCGTATGTTCAGTCCAAGGGCGATGATGGCATGTTACGCCTGATGTCATCCGACTGTTTCTACTGTCCAGTGGTGATGATGGCATGCCACGCCCAACGTTGTCAGATCGTGCGTGCATTCCAAGGGCGATGATGGAATGCCACGCCCGACGTAGTCTAATCGTGTATGTTTTCCAAGGGAGATGATAGCATTCAACGCTCGACATTATCTAACCGTGTGTGCTGCCCAAGGGCAATGATGCATGTCATGCCCGACATTGTCCGACTGTCTGTGCTGCCCAAGGGCGATGATGGCATGCCACGCTCGACGTCCTCCGACCATGGGTGCTTCCCAAGGGCAATAATGGCATGTAACGCTTGACTTTGCCAACCGTGTGTGCTGCGCATGGACGATTATGACATGCCACACCCGATGTAGTCTGATCGTGGTGGTTGTCTTATGGCGATGATGGCATGCAACGATCGATGTTGTCTGACCGTGTGTGTTTCTCAAATACCATGTGATCATGCCACGCCCGACGTCATCTAACAGTGGATGTTGTACAAGGAAATGAGGACATTCCATTACCGACGTCTGCTGTCCAAGGGTGATGTTGGCATAAGACGCCTGACGTGTTCCGAGTGTGTGTGTTGCCCGAGGACCATGATGTCATGACACGCCCGACATAGTCCTACTGTGTGTTATCCAATGGCGGTGATTGAATGCCACGCTCGACGTCGGCCGACCATGTAATCAGTTCAAGGGCGTTGATAACATGCCACGCCTGCCGTTGTCTGACCGTGTATGTTGTCCAAGGGCGATAATGACATGCCACGTTCAACATTTTCTGAATGTTTGTGCTACCCAAAGGACATGCGAGCATGCAAAGACACACATTGTCCAACCATATGTGCAGTCCAAGGGCTAATATGTCATATTATGCCCGACACCGTCCGACTGTATGTGTTGTCCAAGGGAGATGATAGCATGCAACACACGACATCATCCGTGCGTGTATGAAGTCTAATAGCGATGATGTCATGCCACGCTCGATGTCGTCCGACCGTGTGTTCTGTCCAAGGGCGATGATAACACGCCACGCCCGACATCGTGCGACCGTGTGTGTTTTAAAATGGCCATGCGGTCATGCCATGCCCGACATCGTCCAACTGCGTAGGCTGTCCAAAGGCGATAATGGCATGCCACACCCGACGTCGTCTGACCATGTGTGCTGTCAAAGGGAGATGATGGCATGTCACGCCCGACGTTGTCCGTCCTTGTGTGCAGTCCAAAGGTGATGATGGCATGCCATGTCAACATTGTCCGACCTTGTGTGCTGTCCAAAGGAGATGATGGCATGCCATGCCCGACGTCGTCCGACTAGTGTGTTGCCCAAGGGCCATGCAGGCATGCCATGCCCGACATTGTCTGACCGTGTATGCGGTCCAAGGGCAATGATGGCATGCCACGCCCAACATCATCCAACCGTGTTTATTGTCAAAGGTCAATAATGGCATGCCATGTCTTACATTTTCCGACCGTGTGTGCTGCCCAAGGGCAATGATGGCATATAACGATGTCATCCCATTATGTGTGCTGCACAAGGGCGATGATGGCATGTCATGACTTACATTATCTGACCGTGTGTGCAGTCCAATGGCGATGATGGCATTCCACGTCTACGTCGTTGGACTGTGTGTGCTGTCCAATGGCCATACGAGCATGCCAACGCCCAACGTAGTCCGACTTTGTGTGTCGCCCAAGTGTGATGATAACATTCCATGCTCGACGTTGTCCGACTGTGTATGATGTCAAAGTGCGATGATATCATGCCACATTCGGCGTCATCTTGCCGTTTGTGTTGTCCAAGGGAAATGATGGCATGCCATGCCCGATGTCGTCTTACCTTGTGTATGTTGTCAAAGGGCGATGATGGCATGCCACGCCCTACGTCATTTCATCGGGTATGCTCTTTAATGGCGACTATAACATGCCACGCCTGATGTCGCCAGACCGTGTATGCTTTCCAAGGAAAATATTGACATGCAACGCCCCACGTTGTCTGACGGTGTGTGCTGCCCAAAGAGGATGATGGCATGCCACACCCGACGTTATTTGTCTATGTCTGTTGTCCAAAGGCGATGGTGGCATGCCATGCCTTACGTTGTCCGACCGTGTGTGCTATCTCCTTAATTTTGTTTAATTTTTTTTAAAGAATATTATCATATTTTTATTTATATAGAATAATATGAATGTAAATCTAGAAAGGTAATACGCTTCGTACAATATTAAGTTAAAAATGAAAGACTAGTACAACGCGATGGGAAAATCGAGAAGACATATTAGATTAGTACGAACGCCACAACCATGATCAATGATGGCAATCAACGCCCGACGTAGTCCACCCGCGTGTACTGCCCAACGAAAATGATGGCATCTAACGCACGACGTCTTCCGACTGTGTGTACTACACAAGGGCGATGATTGCATTGCCATGCTTTACATCGTCCAACCGTGTGTACAGTCCAAGGGCAATGACAACATGCCACGCTCGACGTCGTTCGATCGTGTATGTTGTTCAATGGTGATGATAGCATGCCACACATGACTTCATCTGACTGTGTGTATTCTTTCCATGGGCGAAAATGGTATGCCACACCCAATATTGTCCGACCGTGTTTTCATTCCAAGGGCGATGATGGCATGTCACGCCCGACGTCGTTCGACTGCGTATGCTGTCCAAGGGCGATAATGGCATGCTACGCCCAACGTCGTCCGACCATGTGTGTTCTGCCAAAGGGAGATGATGGCATGTCACGCCCGACGTCGTCCGGCCGTGTGTGCTGCCGAATGGCGATGATGGCTTGCCACGCCTGACATCGTGTGACCGTGTGTGTTACCAAATGGCCATGCGTTCATGCCACGTTTGAAGTCATCCCACCGTGTGTGCTCACATAGGGAGATGAAAACATACAACGCCCGACGTAGTCTGATCGTGTGTGCTTTCCAAGGGTGATGATGGCTTGCCACGCTCGATGTTGTCCGACCTTGTATGTTGTTCAAGGGAAATGATGGCATTTAACGCCTGACGTCGTCCGACCGTGTGGGCTGCCCGAGGGCAATGATTTTATTGCCACACCAAACCTCATTCGACACCGTGTGTGCTGTCCAAGGATGATGATTTCATGCCACGCTCGATTTCATATGACTATGTGCGTTGTCCAAGGGACATGATAGCAGTCCACGCCCAACGTAGTCCGACCGTGTATGCTATCCAAGGGAGATAATGGCATGCCCGGCCCAAAGTCGTCCAACCGTTTGTGTTGTCCAAGGGAGAAGATGGTACATCACGCCCGACACATCCGACCGTGTGTTCTGACCAAGGTCCATGCAGGCATGCAACGTTTGATGTCGTCCGAATGTGTGTGTTGTCCATGGGCGATGATGTCACGCCACACCCGACGTAGTTCGACGTTGTGTGCATTCCATGGTTGATTATCACATTGACTTGTCGGACGTCTTCCAATGGTGTATGATGCCCAAGGTCTAGATGGCATTCCATGCCCGACGTAGTCCGAACGTGTGTTTTGACCAAGGGCGATGATGGCATGCCACGCTCGATATTTTCCAACCGTGTGCGCAAAACTAGGGGAAATGTAAAATTGAACGGGATAAAAACTTCTTATCATTAAATTGATTATCTAACATTAAAATTGACATTCTCATATGTGTAACCAAGGTATTCCAAACTCAAAAATATATTTTCTTTTATCAGATTTGTAGCAATAAATAATTACAATTTACTTCGTAATTGGGGCAAATTCAAAGTTGAATGGGTTAAAAGAAATTTTTCAGAAAAATAGACGATGATGGGATGCCACGCTTGATGTTCTCTGATCGTGTGTTCATTCATAGGGATATTATAACATGCCATGCATAACATCGTCTAACCGTGTTTGCTGTCTAAGGGCGGTAATGGCTTGCCATGCCCAACGTAATCCCACCGTCTATGCTACCAAAGGACCATGCGCTCATGCCACGCTCAACGTCGTCTGATCGTATGTCCTGTCCAAGGGAGATGAGAACATGCCTCGCCCAACGTTGTTCGACCATGTATGCTTTCCAATGGCGATGATAGCATGTCACGCCCTACGTTGTCTAATCATGTGTGCTTCTCAAGGGCGATGATGGTATGCCATGCCCGACGTCGTTTGACTGCGTGTGCTTCCCAAGGGCGATGATGGCATGCGATGCTCGATGTTGTCCGACCGTAAGTGCTGCGCAAGGACATGCTGGCATGCCACGCTCGACATCATCCGATCGTGTGTGTTGCCCAAGGGCGATGATGGCATGTCACGCCTGACGTCGTCCTTCTATTTAAGCTTCCCAAGGCCCATGCGGGCATGCCACTCCCGACGTTGTCTAACTTTGTGTGCAGTCGAAGGGCAATGATTTCATGCCACGCCCTATGTCGTCCTACCATGTGTGTTGTCCAATGGCGATGATGGCATGCCTCGCCTGATGCCGTTTGACCATGTGTGCTGCCATAGGGAGATGATGGCATGCCATGTCTGACGTACTTTGATCATGTGTAATTTCTAAGTACAATGCGGGCATGCCACGCCCAACGTCATCTAATCGTGCCTGCTGTCCAAAGGTGATAAGAACATGCCATACCTGACGTCATATGTATGTGTGTGCTGTCCAAGGGCGATGTTGGCATTCACGCCCGACATCGTCTGGATTGTGTGTGCTACCCAAGGACCATGATTGCGTACCACGCCGACATAGTCCAATCTTGTGTGCTTTCCAAGGGCGATGATGTCATGCCATGCCCGACATCGTCCAACTGTTTGTGAAAAACAGGGGGAAATGTAATATTGCCCGGGATATAAGCTTTGTATCATAAAATTGATTATCTAAAATTAAAACTGACAATCTAAGATGTGTTACCAATCTCAAAAATCTATTTTGTTTTATCATATTCGTAGCAATAAAGATTTACAATTTTCTTCAAAATTAGGGGAAATTCAAAATTAACTGGGTTAAAGGACATTTTTTTGGAAACTTGGTGATAATGACATGCCACGCTCGATGTCGTGTAACCATGTATTCTTTCCAAGGGAGATTATTACATGTCACGCTCGACATTGTCTTACTGTGTATGCTGTCCAAGGGATATGCTGGCTTGCCACGCCCAACATCGTCCGACCGTGTGTGCTGCCCAAGGGACATGCTGGCATGCCACGCCCGACGTCATCCAACCGTGGGTGCAGTCCAAGGGCGATGATGGCATGCCACGCCCAACGTTGTTCAACCGTATGTGCTGTCCAAGGGAGATGATGGCATGCCGCTCCCGCTGTCGTACAACCGTGTTTGCAGCCCAAAGGCGATGATGGCATGCCACGCTCGACGTAGTATGATCGTGTATGTTTTCTAAGGGCGATGATGACATGCCACGCCTAACCTTGTCTGAACATTTGTGTTGCCCAAGGGAGATAATGTCATGCCATGCTTGACGCCGTTCAACCGTGTGTGCTGCCGTAGGGCGATGATGGCATGCGACGCCTAATGAAGTCTGATCGTGGTTGTTGTCCAATGGATATGATGGCATGCCACGATTGACGTGGATCGATCGTTTGTGTTTCTCAAGGACAACTCATGCCACACCAGACGTCATCTAACTGTGCATGCTGTCCAAGGGAAATGATGACATGCCATACTCAATTTTGTCTTTCTACCTTTGTTGTCCAAGTGCGATATTTATATCTGACGTTCAACGTCGTTCGAGCGTGCGTGTTGCCCGAGGACCATGATGGCATGCCACGCCCGACGTAGTCCCATCGTGTGTGTTATCCAATGGCGATGATGGAATGCCACGCTCGATGTCATTCGACCATGTATTCTATTAAAGGGCAATGATAACATGCACCGCACGACTATGTCTGATCGTGTATGTTGTCCAAGGGCGATTCTTGCATGCCACTTTCCACATCATCCAAACGTGTGTGCTACCTAAGGGACATGCAGGAATGCCAAGCCCGACATTGTCTAACCATATGTGCAGTCCAAGGGTGATGATGGCATGTTAAGTCCGACGTCGTCTGACTGTATGTACTGTCATAGGGAGATGATGACATGCCACGCCCGATGTTATCGACAATGTGTGCATCCTAAGGGAGATGATGGCATGCCACGCCCGACGTAGTCTGATTGTGTATGTTTACTAAGGGAGATGATAGCATGCAACGCCCGACGTCATCTAACCGTGTGTACTGCCTAAGGGCAATGATGGCATGTTATGCCCGACATCGTCTCACCGTCAGTGCTGCCCAGGGAGATGATTGCATGCCACACACGACATCGTTCGACCGTGTATATTGTTCAAAGGCGATGATGGCATACCACGCCCAACGCCTTCCGATCGTGTGTGGTTTTGCAGGGCGATGATGACATGCAATGTCCGACGTACTTTTATTGTGCGTGGTTTCCAAGGGCGGTAATGTAATTCGATAAAAGATGTTGTCCGATCATTTGTGTTGACCAAGGTCAGTGTGATCATGTCACGCCCAACATCCTAACTGTGCGTTCTGTCCAAGGACGATGATAACATGCCATACCCGACGTCATCTGTCTCTGTGTGTTGTCCAAGGCGACGTTGGCATTCTAAACCCAACGTTTTCCGACTGTGTATGCTGCCCAAGGACCATAATGGCATGCCACTCCTAACACAGTCCTATTCTGTGTTCTGTCCAAGGGCGAAGATGTCATGCCATGATCGACGTCGTCCAACTGTGTGTGCAAAACTAGGGATAAAAACATTTTATCATATTATTGATTATCTAACATTTAAAATGACATTCTCTGATGTGTTTCCAAGGTATTCCAAACTCAAAAATCTATTTTCTTTTATCAGATTTGTAGTATTAAAGAATTACATTTTTTCCAAAATTGGGGGAAATTCAAAATTGAATAAGTTAAAAAACGTTTTTTGGAAAATCAGCGATGATGGAATGCCATGCTCGATGTCGTCCGTCCATGTTTTCTGTCCAAGGGCGATGAAAACATGCCACGCCAAATGTTGTCTGATCGTGTATGCTGTCCAAAGGCGATGAAGGCTTTCCACGCCCAACGTCGTCCGACCGTGTGTGCTGCCCATGGGAAATGCGGGCATGCCACGCCTGACGTCATTCGACCATGTGTGCAATCCAAGGGTGATGATGACAGCATGCCCAACGTTATTCAACTATACGTGCTGCCTAAGGGCGATGATGGCATGCCACGCCCGACGTTGTCCGACCGTGTGTGCTGCCCAAGTGCGATGATGGCATGACACGCTTGTCGTGATCCGACCGTGTGTGCTGCGTAAGGTTCATGTAGGCTTACCACGCCCGACATCATTCGATCGTGTCTTCTGTCCAAGGGTGACCATAAGATGCCACGCCCGACATTGTCCAATCGTGTATGCATTCCAAGGGTAATGATGGTATACCTTGACGACGTCGTCCGACCGTGTGAGCTTCCCATGGGTTATGATGACATGCCACGCCTTACATCATCCGATTGTGTGTGCTACCCAAGGGCGATAATGGCATGCAACGTTCAATGTCGTCTGATTGTGTGTGTTGCCCAAGGACCATGCGGGCATGCCACGCCCGACACAATCCTACCGTGTGTGCTGTCTAAGGGAGATGATGGCATGTCACGTCCGACGACGTCCGACCATTTATGCTACCCAAGGCCCATGTTGGCATGCCACGCCCGACGTTGTCTGACTGTGTGTATAGTCCAAGCACGATGATGGAATGCCTCGCCCGATGTTGTATGACCGTGTGTGTTGTCCAAAGTAGATGATGGCATGCCATGCTCGACGCCGTTCGACCTTGTGTGCTGCCCTAGGGCAGTGATGGCATGTGACGCCCTACGTAGTCCTATCGTGTATGTTTTCCAATGGAGATGATAGCATTCAACGCAAGACGTCATCTAACCGTGTGTGCTGCCCAAGGGCAATGATGGCATGTGATGCCCGACATCGTCCGACTGTCTGTGCTGCCCAAGGGAGATGATGGCATACCACGCTCGACGTCCTCCGCCGATGTGTGTTGCCCAAGGCAATGATGGCATGTCACGCCCGACTTTGTTCGACCGTGTGTGCTCTGCATGGACGATGATGGCATGCAACGCCCGACGTAGTCCGATCGTGGTTGTTGTCCAATGGAGATGATGGCATACGACGATCGACGTCGTCTGACTGTGTTTATTTCTCAAGGACCATGCGATCATGCAATGCCCGACGTCATCTAACAGTGGATGTTTTAAAAGGAAATGAAGACATGCCAATCCCGACGTCGTCTTTCTACGTCTGCTGTCCAAGGGCGATGTTGGCATGCGACGCCTGACTTCTTCCGAGCGTGTGTGCTGCCCGAGGACCATGATGGCATGACATGCCTGACGTAGTCCTATCGTGTGTTATCCAATGGCGATTATAGAATGCCACGCTCGACGTCGTCCAACCATGTAATCTGTTCAAGGGCGATGATAATATGCCACGCCTGACGTTGTTTGACCGTGTATGTTGTCCAAGGGCGATAATGGCGTGCCACGTTCGACATTGTCCGAACATGTGTCTACCCAAGGGACATGCGAGCATGCCAAGACCGACGTTGTCCGACCATATGTGCTGCCTTTGGGCGATATGGGCATGCCACGCCCGACATAATCCAACCGTGTGTGATACCCAAGGGTGATGATGGCATGTCAAGTACGACGTCGTCTGGCCATTTATGCTGCCCAAGGCCCATGCGGTCATCCCACGCCCGACGTCATCTGACAGTGTGTGCAATCCAAAGGCGATGAAGGCATGCCATATTCAATATTGTACGACCGTGTGTGTTTTCTAAAGGCGATGATGGCATGCCATGTTCGACGCCTTCCGACTCTATGTGCTGCCCTAGGGAGATGATGTCATGCCACGCCCGATGTTTTTCGACCGTGTGTGCTGCCCAAGGGAGATGATGGCATTCTAAGACCGACGTAGTGTGATCGTGTATGTTTTCCAATGGCAATGATGGCATGCCACGCCCGACATCATCTAACAGTGTGTGCTGCCCAAGGGCGATGATGGCATGTCATGTCCGACGTCGTTCGACCGTGTGTGCTTCCCTAGGTAGATGATGGAATGCCACACTCAACGTCATCTAACCGTGTGTTTTGCCCAAGGGCCTTACGGGCATGCCACGTGCAACGTCGTTTGATCGTGTGTTCTGTCCAAGGGCGATGATAACATACCTAGCCCGACGTCGTCCGATCGTGTATGCTTTCCAAGGGCGATAATTGCATGCTATTCTCGACGTCGTCTGACCGTGTGTGCTTCGCAAGGGCGATGATGGCGTACCATGCCTGATGTCATTTGACTGTGTGTGCTGCCCATGGGGGATGATGGCATGTGATGCTCTACGTTATCCGACCGTTTGTCTTGCCCAAGGACCATGCGGGCATGCCACACCAGACATCATCTGACCGTATGTGCTTTCCATGGAAGATGAAGGCATGCCACGCATGATGTCGTCCGACCGTGTGTTCAATCTAAGGGAGATGATGGCATGCAACGCCTGTCGTCGTCCGACCGTGTGTATTGTATAAATGGCGATGATGGAATGCCACACCCGATGCCTTCCGATCGTGTGTGGTTATGAAGGGCGATGATGACATACCACGTCCAACGTACTTTTGTCGTGTGTGGTTTAAAAGGGCGATAATGTCATGCGATGAAAGACGTTGTCCTACCGTTTGTGTTGACCATGGTCAATGCGATCATGTCACGCCCAACATCATCTAACCGTGCTTTCTGTCCAAGGGCGATGATAACATGCTATACCCGACGTCATTTGTCTCTGTGTGTTGTCCAAGGGCGACTTTGGCATTCTACACCCAACGTTTTCCGATCGTGTGTGCTTCCCAAGGACCATGATGGCATGCCACGCTTAACACGGTCCTATCCTGTGTTCTGTCCAAGGGCGATGATGTCATGCCATGCTCGATATCGTCCAACTGTGTGTGAAAAACTAGAGGGAATGTAAAATTAAACGGGATTAAAACTTTTTATCATAAAATTGATTGTCTAACATTTAAAATGACATTGTCTAATGTGTTGCCAAGGTATTCCGAACTCAAAAATCTATTTTCTTTTATCAGATTTGTAGCATTAAAGAATTACATTATTTTTCAAAATTGGCGGAAATTCAAAATTGAATGAGTTAAAAGATGTTTTTTGAAAAATCGGTGATGATGGCATGCCACGCTCGATGTCGTCTGATCATGTTTTCTGTCCAAGGGCGATGAAAACCTTCCATGCCAAACGTTAACTGATCGTGTATGCTTTCCAAGGGTGATGATGTCTTTCCACGCCCAACATTGCCGACCGTGTATACAGTCCAAGGCTAATGATGGCATACCTTTAGGACATCGTCCGACCCTGTGAGCTTCCCATGGACGATGATGACATGCCACGCCCGACGTCAGCCGATTGTGTGTGCTGCCAAACGGAGATGATGGCATGCAACGATCAATGTCGTTTGACAGTGTGTTTCCCTACGACCATGCGGGCATGCCGCACCCGACATAATCCGACCGTGTGTGCTGGCCAAGGGCGATGATGGAATGTCACGGCCGACGTCGTTCGACTGTTTATGTTACCCAAGGCCCATGTTGGCATGCCACGTCCGACGTTGTCTTACCGTGTATGCAGTCCAAGGGCGATGATGGAATGCCTCACCTGATGTTGTATGACAATGTGTGTTGTCGAAAGTAGATGATGGCATGCCATGCTCGACGCCGTTCGAGCATGTGTGATGCCCTAGGTCGATTATGGCATACGACACCTAACGTAGTCCGATCATGGCTGTTGTCCAATGGCAATGATGGCACGCGACGATCGATATCGATGGACCGTGTGTGTTTCTCAAGGATATTGCAATCATTCCACGCCTGACGTCATCTAACCGTGCATGCTGTCCAAGGGTAATGATGACATGCCATACCCGACGTCGTCTTTCTATGTTTGTTGTCTAAGTGCGATGTTGGCATGTGACGCCCGACGTCGTCCGAGCATGTGTGCTGCCCAAGGACCATGATGTAATGCCACGCCTGACGTAGTCTCATCGTGAATGTTATCTAATGGCGATGATGGAATTCCAATCTTGACGTCGTTCGACCATGTATTCTGTTTAAGGTCGATGATAACATGCCACGCCCGACTATGTCTAGCCGTGTATGTTGTCCAATGGAAATAATGGCATGCCAAGTTTGATGTCATCTGAACAAGTATGCTACCCAAGTGATATGCGGGAATGCCAAGCCCGACGTTGTATAACCGTATGTGCACTCCAAGGGCGATGATTGCATGTTACGCCTGATATCGTCCAACCGTATGTTCTGTCGAAGGGCGATGATAACATGCCACACATGACGTTGTCTGACCGTGTATGCTGCCCAAGGGCAATGATGGCATGCCACACCCAACGTCATCTGATTGTGAGTGCTGCCCAAGGGTGATGATGGCATGGAACGCTCAATGTCGTCCAACCATGTGTGCTGCCTATGGGCGATAAGGTCATGCCACGCCCGACATAATCCAACCGTGTGTGATACCCAAGGGTGATGATGGCATGTCAAGTCCGACGTTGTCTGGCCATTTATGGTGCCCAAGGCCAATGTGGTCATGCCACGCCTGACGTCGTCTGACAGTGTGTGCAATCCAAAGGCGATAAAGGCATGCCACACCCAATATGGTACGACCGGGTGTGTTGTCTAAAGGCGATGATGGCATGTCATGCTCGACGCCTTTCGACTGTCTGTGCTTCCCTAGGGCGATGATGTCATGCCACGCCCGACATTTTTCAGCCGTGTGTGCTGCCCAAGAAAAATGATGGCATGCTAAGCCCGACGTATTATGATCGTGTATGTTTTCCAATGGCAATTATGGCATGCCACGCCCGACATCATCCTACAGTGTGTGCTGCCAAAGGGCGATGATGGCATGTCATGCCCGACGTTGTTCGACCATGTGTGCTTCCCTAGGGTTATGATTGAATGCCACGCCCGACGGCATCCTATCGTGTGTGTTGCCCAAGGGACTTGCAGGCATGCCACGCCCGACGTCGTTCGATCTTGTGTTATGTCAAAGTGGGATTAGAACATACCTCGCCCGACATCGTCCAATCGTGTATGCTTTTCTAGGCTGATAATGACATGCCACGCTCGACGTCTTCCGACTGTGTGTGATGCCCAAGGGCGATGATGGCAAACCACGCCTGATGTCGTCCGACTGTGTGTGCTGCCCAAGGGTGATTATAGCATGCGACGCTCTACGTTATCCGACCGTGTGTGTTTCCCAAGGACCATGCGGGCATGCCACGCCTGACATTATCCGACCATCTGTGCTGCCCAAGGGAGATGATGGCATGTCACGCACGACGTCGTCCGACCGTGTGTGTAGTCTTAGAGCGATGATGGCATGCAAAGCCCGACGTCGTCCGACCGTGTGTGTTTTTCAAAGGCGATGAAGGCATTCCACGCCAGACGCCTTCTAACGGCGTGTGGTTTCAAAGGGCGATGATGACATGCCACGTCCAACATATTTTGACCGTGTGTGGTTTCTAAGACGATGACGTCTTGCGACGATAGATGTTGTCCGACCGTTTGTGTTGACCAAGGTCAATGCGATCATGTCACGCCCAACATCATCTTACCGTGCATTCTGTCCAAAGGCGATGATAACATGCTATACCCGACGTCATCTATCTCAGTATGTTGTCTAAGGACGACGTTGGCATTCTACACCCAACTTTGTCCGACTGTGTGTGCTGCCCAAGGACCATGATGGCTTGCCACGCTTAACAAAGTCCAATCCTGTGTGTTGTCCAAGGGCGATGACGTCATGCCATGCTCGACGTCGTCCAACTGTGTAGGCAAAACTAGGGGAAATGTAAAATTGAATGGGATAAAAACTTTTTATCATAATATTGATTATCTAAAATTTAAAATGACATTCTCTGCTGTGTTGCGAAGGTATTCCGAACTCAAAAATCTATTTTCTTTTATCATATTTGTAGCATTAAGGAATTACATTTTTTTAAAAATTGGGGGAAATCCAAAATTGAATAAGTTAAAAGACGTTTTTTGGAAAATCAGCGATGATGGGATGCCACGCTAGATGTCGTCTGACCGTATTTTCTGTCCAAGGGCGCTAAAAACATGCCACGCCAAACGTTGCCTGATCGTGTATGCTGTCGAAGGGCGATGATGGCTTTCCACAACCAACGTTGTTCGACCATCGGTGCTGCCAGGGGACGTGCGGGCATGCTACGCCCGACGTCATCCGACCATGTGTGTAATCCAAGGGTGATGATGGTATGCACGCCCAACGTTGTCCAACTGTACGTGCTGTCTAATGGGATTTAATGGCATGCCACACTCGACGTCGTCCGACCGTGTGTGCTGCCCAGGGACGATCATGGCATGACACGCCCGTCGTCGTCCGACCTTGTGTGCTGCCTAAGGGTCATGCATGCATGCCACACTGTACAACATTTGATCGGGTGTTCTGTCCAAGGGCGATGATAACATGTCACGCCCGACGTTGTCCAACCGTGTATGCTTTCCAAGGGTAATGATGGACTACCTTAACAACGTCGTCTAATCGTGTGAGATTCCCATAGGCGATGATGTCATGCCACGCCCGACGTAATCCGATTGTGTGTGCTGCCCAAGGGTGATGATGGCATGCAATGATCAATGTCGTCCGACTGTTTGTGTTGCCCAAGGACCATGCGGACATGCCATGCCCAACATAATCCGACCGTGTGTGCTTCTCAAGGGTGATGATGTCATGTCACGCCTGACGTCGTCCAACTGTTTATGCTACCCAAGGCCTATGTGGGCATGCCACGCCTGACGTTCTCTGACCGTGTGTGCAGTCTAAGGGCGATGATGGAATGCCTCACCCGATGTTGTATGACTGTGTGTGTTGTCCAAAGTAGATGACGGCATACCATGCTTGACGCTGTTCGACCGTGTTTGCTGCCCTAGGGCGATGATGGCATGCGACGCCCGACGTAGTCTGATCGTGGCTGTTTTCCAATGGTAATGATGGCATGCAATGATCGATGTCGATCGACCGTGTGTGTTTATCAAGGACCATGCAATCATGCCACGCCCGACGTCATCTAACCGTGCATGTTGTCCAAGGGAATTGATGACATGCCATACCCGACTTCGTCTTTCTATGTTTGTTGTCCAAGAACAATTTTTGTATGTGACGCCCGACGACGACCGAGCGTGTGTGCTGCCCAAGGACCATGATGGCATGCCACGCCCAATGTTGTCCGATCGTATGTGTTATCTAATGGTGATGATGAAATGCCACGCTCGACGTCGTTTGACCATGTATTCTGTTCAAGGGCAATGATAACATGCCACACCCGATTATGTCTGACCGAGTATATTGTCCAAGGGCGATAGTGGCATGCCACATTCGACGTCGTCCGAATGTGTGTTCTACCCAAGAGACATGCAGGCATACCATGATCGACGTTCTCCGACCGTATGTGCAGTCCAAGGGCGATGATGGAATGTTATGCCCGATGTCGTCCGACTATATATAGTGTCCAAGGGACAAGATGGCATTCCACGCCCGACGTTGTCGGACCGTGTGTGCATCCCAAGGGCGATAATGCCATGTCATGCGCGACGTAGTCTGATCGTGTATGTTTTCAAGGGCGATGATAGCAATCCACGCCTGATGTCGTCTTACCGTGTGTGCTGCCCAAGGGCAATGATGGCATGTCATGTCCGACATTGTCTGACCCTCTGTGCTTCCCAAGGGCAATGATGAAATGCCACACCCGACGTCATACGACCATGAGTGCTGTCCAAGGGCCTTGCACGCAGGCCACGCCTGACGTCGTCCTATTGTGTGTTCATGTCTAAGGGCGATGATAACATACCTCGCCCCACGTCGTTTGATCGTGTATGCTTTTTAAGTGCAATAATGGCATGCCACGCTCGATGTCATCCGACCATGTGTGTTGTCCAAAGGAGATGATTGCATGCCATGCTTGACGTCGTTTGACCGTGTGTGCTGCCCTTGGGTGATGATGGCATGCCACGCCCGATGTAGTCTGATCGTGGTTGTTGTCCAATGACGACGATGGAATGCGACAATCAACGTCGTCCGAACGTGTGTATTTTTGAAGGACCATGCGATCATGCCACGCTCGACGTCATCTAACAGTGGATGTTGTCCAAGGGCAATGATGATATGCCATTCCCGGCATCATCTTTCTACTTGTGCTATCCAAGGGCAATATTGGCATGCGACGCCTGCCGTCTTTCGAGCGTGTGTGCTGCCCGAGGACCATGATGGCATGCCACGCCTGATGTAGTCTGATCGTGTGTTATCCAGTTGCGATGATGGAATGCCACGCTCGACATCGTCCGACTATGTAATCTTTTCAAGGGCGATGATAACATGCCACGCCCGATGTTGTCTGACCATGTATGTTTTCCAAGGACGATAGTGGCATGCCACGTTCGACGTTGTCCCAACGTGTGTGCTACCCAAGGGACATGCGGGCATACCAAGACCGACGTTGTCCGACCGTATGTTCATTCAAAGGGCAATGATGTCATGTTATGCCCGACGTCGCCCGACTGTATGTGATGTCCAAGGGAGATGATGGCATGCCTCGCTCGACGTTATCTGACTGTGTGTGCAGCCCAAAGGCAATGTTGCCATGCCACGCCCGACGTAGTTTGATCGTGTATGCTTTCCAAGGGTGATGATAGCATAACATGCCCAACGTCGTCTAACCTTGTGTGTTGCCCAAGGGCAATGATTGCATATCATGGCCAACATCGTTCAACCGTCTGTGCATCCCAAGGGCGATAATGGCATGCCACAACCGACGTAATCCGACCATGAGTGCTGTCCTAGGGCCATGCACGCATGCAACACCCGATGTCGTCCTATTGTGTCTTCTTTCCAAGGGCGATGATAACGTACCTCGCCCTACGTCGTCTGATCGTGTGTGCTTTCCAAGTGAAACAAGGGCATGCCACACTCGACGTCGTCCGAACATGTGTGCTACCCAAGGGACATGCAGGCATGCAAAGATCGACGCTGTCCGACCGTATGTGCAGTCCAAGGGTGATGATGGCATGTTATGCCCGACGTTGTCCGACAGTATGTGATGTCCAAGGGAGATGATGGCTTTCCACGCTTGACGTTATCTGACTATGTGTGCATTCCAAAGGCAATGATGTCATGCCACGCTCGACGTAGTCAGATCGTGTATGCTTTCCAAGGGCGATGATGGCGTAACATGCCCGACGTCGTTTAACCTTGTGTGCTGCCGAAGGGAAATGATGGCATGTCATGGCCGACATCGTTTGACCGTCTGTGCTGCCCAAGGGCGATAATGTAATGCCACAACCGACTTCATCCGACCATGAGTGTTGTCCAAGGGCCTTGCACACATGCAACGCCCGACGTCGTCCTATCGTGTGTTCTGTCCAAGGGTGATGATAACGTACCTCACCAAACGTCGTCTGATCGTGTATGCTTTTAAGTGCAATAATGGCATGCCACGCTCGACGTCGTCCGACCGTGTGTAATTCCTGAGGGAGATAATGGCATACCACGCCCAATGTCATCCGATTGTGTGTGCTGCCCAAAGGCGATAATGGCATGAAACGCTCTACGTCATTCGACCATGTGTATTGCCCAAGGACCATGTGGGCATACCTTGCCCTACATCATCTGATTGTATGTGCTGCCCAGGGGAGATGATGGCATGTCAGGCACAACGTTGTCCGACCATTTATCCGGCCCAAGGCTTATGCGGGCATGCCACTCCCAATGTCATCTGACTGTGTGTGCAGACTAATGGCGATGATGGCATGTCATGCCCGACGTCGTCCGACTGTGTATGTTGTCTAAAGGCGATAATGGCATTCCATGCCCGACGCCGTCTGACTGTGTGTTCTGTCCAAGGGAGACGATAACATGCCATGTACGATGTTGTCTAACCGTGTATGCTGTTTAAGGGCGATGATGGCTTACCACGCCCAACGTCGTCTAACCATGTGCTGCCCAAGGGACACGCGAGCATGCCACCCCCGACGTCATCCAACCGTGTGTGCAGTCCAAGGGCGATGATGGGATGCACGCCCAACATTGTCCAACCGTATGTGTTGTCTAAGGGTGATGCTAGCATGCCACGTCCCACATTGTCCGACCGTGTGTGCTTCCCAATAGCAATGATGGCATGTCAAGCCGGACTTCATCCGATCTCTGAGCTGTCCAAGAGCGATGATGGCATGCCACGCCCGACGTCATTCGACCGTGTGTGATGTCCAAGGGCCATGCGGGCATGCCACGCCCTACATCGTTCAATCGTGTGTTCTTTGCTAGGGCGATGATAATATGCCACACCCGACGTCCTCCAACCGTGTATGCTTTCCTAGGGCGATGATGGCATACCACGCACGACGTCGTACGACAGTGTGTTCTTCCCTAGGGCGATGATGGCATGCCACGCCTAAAGTCATCCGATTGTGTGTTGCTGCCAAAAGGAGATGATGGCATGCAATGTTGAATCTCGTCCGACTCTGTGCGCTGCCCAAGGACCATGCGGGCATGCCACGCTCGACATAATCCGACCGTGTGTGCCGCCCAAGGTCGTTGATGGCATGTCACGCATGATGTCGTCCGACTATTTATGCTACCTAAGGCCCATGTGGGCATGCCACGCCCGACGTCGTCTGACCATGCGTGCAGTCCAAGGGCGATGACGGCATGCCTCATCTGATGTCGTACGACCGTGTGTGTTATCGAAAGGAGATGATGGCATTTCATGCTCGACGCCGTCCGACCGTGTGTGCTGCCTTCGCGCGTTGATGGCATGGCATGCCTGACATAGTCTGATCATTGTTGATTTCAAATGGCGATGATGGCATGCGACGATCAACGTCGTCCGATTGTGTGTGTTTCTCAAGGACCATTCCATCATGCCACACCCGACGTCATCCAACTGTGCATGTTGTCTAAAAGTAATGATAACCTGCCACACCCGAGGTCGTCTTTCTATGTGTGTTGTCCAAGGGCGATGTTGGTATACGACACTCGAACTCAATGGAAATGATGGCATGCCAAGCCTAACATCATCCAACAGTGTGTGCTGCCCAAGGGCGATGATGGCATGTCATGCCCAACGTCGTCCAACCGTGTGTGCTGTGCATGGGCGATGATGGCATGCCACGCCTGTCGTCATCCGACCATGTGTGATGCCTTAGGACCATGCGGGCATGCCACGTCCGAGGTTGTTTGATCGTGTGTTCTGTCCAAGGGCGATGATAACATGCCACGCCCGATGTCGTCCAACCGTGTATGCTTTCCAAGGGCAATGATGTCATACCACGCACGATGTTGTTTGACCGTGTGTGATTCCCATGGGAGATGATGGCATGCCACGCCCGACGTCATCCGATTGTGTTTGCTTTCCAAGTGCGGTTTTGTCATGCAACGCTCAATATCGTCCGACTGTGTGTGTTGCCCCAGACTCATGCGGGCATGCCATGACCGACATAATCCCACCGTGTTTATTGACCAAGGGCGATGATAGCATGTCACGTCCGACGTCGTTCGACCATTTATGTGGCCCAAGGCCCATGTGAGCATGCCACGCCTGACGTCGTTTGATCGTGCATACAGTCCAAGGGCGAATATGGCATGCCTCACCCGATGCCGTACGACAGTGTGTGTTCTCCAAAGGAGATGATGGCATGACATGCTCGACGCTGTTTGACCGTGTGTGCTGCCCTAGGGTGATGATGGAATGCCACGCCCGACGTAGTCTGATCATCGTTGTTGTCCAATGGCGATGATGGCATGCGACGATCGACGTCGTCCGACCGTTTGTTTTTCTCAAGGACCATGCAATCATGCCACGGCCGACGTCATCTAACAGTGGATGTTGTCCAAGGGAAATGACGACATGCCATTCCCGACGTCTTCTTTCTATGTCTGCTGTCCAAGGGCGATGTTAACATGCGACACCTGACATCTTCCAAGCATTTGTGCTACCCGAGGACAATGATGGCATGCCACGCTCAACGTAGTCTATCGTGTGTTTTCGTATGGCAATGATGGAATTCCACGCTCGACGTCATCCGACCATGTAATCGGTTCAAGGGCGATGATAACATGCCACGCCCGACGTTGTCTGACCGTGTATGTTGTCCAAGGGCGATAATGGCATGCAATGTTCAACGTCATCCGAACGTGTGTTCTACCTAAGGGACATGCGGGCATGCCAAGACCGACGTTGCCTGACCGTATGTGCAGTCCATGGGTGATGATGGCATGCCACACCCGACGTCATCTGATTGTGTGTGCTGACCAAGGGCGATGATGGCTTGCAACGCTCGATGTCTTCTGACCATGTGTGCTGCCTATGGGCGATACGGTCATTCCAAGCCCGACATAATCCAACCGTGTGTGCTACCCAAGGGCGATGATGGCATCTCAAGTCCGACGTCGTCTGGCGATTTATGCTTCCCAAGGCCCATGCGGTCATGCCACGCCCGACGTCATCTGACAGTGTGTGCAATCCAAAGTTGTTTAAGGCATGCCACATTCAATATGGTACGACTGTGTGTGTTGTCTAAAGGAGATGATGGCATGTCATGTTCGATGACTTCCGACTGTGTGTGCTGCCCTAGGGCGATGATGGAATGCCACGCCCGACGTTATCTGACTGTGTGTGCATCCCAAAGGCGATGATGCAATGCCACGCCCGAAATAGTCTCATCGTGTATGCTTTTCAAGGGCGATGATAGCATAACATGCTTGACATCGTTTAACCTTGTGTGCTGCCCAAGGGAAATGATGGCATGTCATGGCCGACATCGTTTGACCATCTGTGGTGCCCAAGGGCGATAATGGCATGCCACAACCGACGTCATCCAACAATGAGTGCTGACCAAGGGCCTTGCACGCATGCAACACCCGACGTCGTCCTATCGTGTGTTATGTCCAAGGGCGATGATAACGTCCATCGCCCCACGTCGTCTGATCATGTATGCTTTCCAAGTGCAATAATGGCATGCCATGCTCGACGTTATCCGACCGTGTGTAATGCCCAAGGGAGATGATAGCATACCACACCCAATGTCGTCCGACTGTGTGTGCTGCCCAAAGGCGATAATGGCATGCAACGCTCTACGTCATCCGACCATGTGTATTGCCCAACGACCATGCAAGCATACCACGCCCGACATCATCCGATCGTATGTGTTGCCCAAGGGAGATGATGGCATGCCAGGCATAATGTTGTCCGACCATTTATCCGGCCCAAGGCCCATGCGGGCATGCCATGCCCAACGTCATCCGACTGTGTGTGCAGCCTAATGGCGATGATGGCATGTCAGGCCTATGTCATCCGACTGTGTATGTTGTCTAAAGGCGATAATGGAAATCTACGCCCGACGCCGTCTGACTGTGTGTTCTGTCCAAGGAAGACGATAAAATGCCATGTCTGATGTTGTCTAACCGTGTATGATGTTTAAGGGCGATGATGGCTTACCAAGCTCAACGTCGTCTGACCATGTGTTGCCCAAGGAACATGCTGGCATGCCACCCGCAACATCATCGAACCGTGTGTGCAGTCCAAGGGTGATGATGGGATGCACGCCCAACATTGTCCAAGGGCGATGACGGCAAGCCTCGCTCGATGTCGTACGACCGTGTGTGTTTTCCAAAGGAGATGATGGCATTTCATGCTCGACGCCGTCCGACCGTGTGTGCTGCCCCAGCGCGTCGATGGCATGCCACGCCTGACATAGTCTGATCATGGTTGTTTTCAAATGGCGATGATGGCATGCGACGATCGACATCATCTAATTATGTGTGTTTCTCAAGGACCATTCCATCATGCCACGCCCGACGTCATTCAACCGTGAATGATGTCCAAGTGCAATGATGACCTGTCATACCCGAGGTCGTCTTTTTATGTGTGTTTTCCAAGGGCGATGTTGTTGTGCGACACCCGAACTCAATGTAAATGATGGCATGCCAGGCCCGACATCATCCAATCGTGTGTGTTGCCCAAGGTCTATTATGGCATGTCACGCCCGACGTCTTTCGACCGTGAGTGCTGCACATGAGCGATGATGGCATGCCACGCCCGTCTTCATCCGACCGTGTGTGCTGCCTAAGGACGATGCGGGCATGCCACGTCCAACGTTGTTTCATCGTGTGTTTTCTCCAAGGGCGATGATAACATGCCACGCTCAATGTTGTCCTACTGTGTGTGCTGCCCAAAGGCGATAATGGCATGCAATGCTCTACGTCATCCGACCATGTGTATTGCCCAAGGACCATGCGGGCATACCACGCCTGACGTCATCCGATCGTATGTGCTACCAAAGGGAGATGATGGCATGTTAGGCATAACGTTGTCCGACCATTTATCCGGCCCAAGGCCCATGCGGGCATGCCACGCCCAACATCATCCGACTGTGTGTGCAGTCTAATGGCGATGATGGCATGTCACGTCGATGTCGTCCGATTGTGTATGTTGTCTAAAGGCGATAATGGAAATCCACGCCCGACGCCGTCTGACTTTGTGTTCTGTCCAAGGGAGACGATAACCTGCCATGTCCGATGTTGTCTAACTGTGTATGCTGTTTAAGTGTGATGATGGCTTACCAAACCCACCAACGTCTGACCATATGCTGCCCAAGGAACATGCAGGCATGCCACCCCCGACGTCATCCAACCGTGTGTGCAGTCCAAAGGCGATGATGGGATGCACGCCCAACATTTTCCAACCGTATGTGCTGTCTAAGGACGATGCTAGCATGCCACGTCCCACATCGTCCGACCGTGTGTGCTGCCGAATGGAGATGATGGCATTTCAAGCGTGACTTTGTCCGGTCGTGTGAGCTGTCCAAGAGCGATGATGGCATGCCTTGCCTGACGTCATCCGAGCGTATGTGGTGTCCAAGGGCCATGCGGGCATGCCACGCCCGACATCGTTCAATCGTGTGTTCTTTCCTAGGGCGATTATAACATGCCACGCCCGACGTCCTCCAGCCGTGTATGCTTTTCAAGGGTGATGATTGTATACCACGCACGACATCGTACGACAGTGTGTTCTTCCCTAGGGCGATGATGGAATGCCACGCCTAAAGTCATCCGATTGTGTGTGCTGCATAAGCGAGATGATGGCATGCAACGTTTAATGTCGTCCAATTCTGTGTGCTGCCCAAGGACCATTCGGGCATGGCACGCTCGACATAAATCAACAGTGCGTGCCGCCCAAGGTCGTTGATGGCATGTCACGCACGATGTCGTTCTACTGTTTATGCTACCCAAGGCCCACGTGGGCATGCCACGCCCGATGTTCTCTTACCATGCTTGTTGTCCAAGGGCGATGACGGCATGCCTCGCCCGATGTCGTACGACTGTGTGTGTTGTCCAAAGGAGATGATGGCATGTCATGCTCGACGCCGTCCGACCGTGTGTGCTGCCCTAGCGCGTTGATGGCATGCCACGCCTGACATAGTCTGATCATGGTTGTTTTCAAATGGCGATGATGGCATGCGATGATCGACGTCATCCGATTATGTGTGTTTCTCAAGGACCATTCCATCATGCCACGCCCGACGTCATCTAACCGTGCATGATGTCCAAGTGCAATGATGACCTGTCATACCTGAGGTCGTTTTCTATGTGTGTTTTCCAAGGGCGATGTTGGTATGCGAGCCCGAACTCAATGGAAATGAAGTCATGCCAGGCTCGACATCATCCAACAGTGTGTTGCCCAACGGCTATGATGGCATGTCATGCCCTACGTCGTCCGACCGTGTAAGCTGCACATGGGCGATGATGGCATGCCACGCCCGTCTTCGTTCGACCGTGTGTGCTGCCTAAGGACCATGCGGGCATGCCACGTCCGACGTTGTTTGATCGTGTGTTCTTTCAAAGGGCGATGATAACATGCCACGTCCGACATCGTCCAACCATGTATGCTTTCCAAAGGCAATGATGTCGTACCACGCACGATGTCGTTCGACCGTGTGTGCTTCCCATGGGCAATGATGGCATGCCATGCCCGACGTCATCCGATTGTGTGTGCTTCCCATGGGCAATGATGGCATGCCATGCCCGACGTCATCCGATTGTGTGTGCTTCCCAAGGGTGGTTATGTCATGCAAAGCTCAATATCGTCCGACTGTGTGTGTTGCTCAAGGATCATGAGGGCATGCCATGACCAATATAATCCCACCGTGTTTGTTGCCCAAGGGCGATGATGGCATGGCACGTTCGACGTGGTTCGACCATTTATGCTGGCCAAGGCCCATGTGGGCTTGCCACGCCCAACATCATCTGATCTTGCATGTAGTCGAAGGGTGCAGATGGCATGCCTCACCCGATGTCGTACGACCATGTGTGTTGTCCAAAGTAGATGATGGCATGCCATGCTCGACGTTGTTTGACCGTGTGTGCTGCCCTAGGGTGATGATGGCTAGCCACGCCTGACGTAGTCTTATCATGGTTGTTGTCCAATGGCGATGATGGCATGCGACGATCGACGTCATCCGACTGTGTGTTTTTCTCAAGAACCGTCAATCATGCCACGCTCGACGTCATTTAACAGTGGATGTTGTCCAAGGGCAATGACGACATGCCATTCCTGACGTCGTCGTTTTACGTTTGTTGTCCAAGGGCGATGTTGGCATGCGACGCCTAACATCTTCCAAGCGTTTGTGCTGCCTGAGGACCATGATGGCATGCCATGCTGTACGTAGTCTATCGTGTGTTATCCAATGACAATGACGGAACTCCACGCTCGACGTCATCCGACCATGTAATTTGATCAAGGGCGATGATAACATGCCACGCCTGATGTTGTCTGACCGTGTATGTTGTCTGAGGGCGATAATGGCATGCAACGTTCGACGTCGTCCTAACGTGTATTCTACCCAAGGTACATTCGGGCATGCCAAGACCGACGTTTCCTGACTGTATGTGCAGTCCAAGGGCGATGATGGCATGCCACACCCGACGTCATCTGATTGTGTGTGCTGACCAAGGGCGATGACGGCTTGCAACGCTCGATGTCGTCCGATTATGTGTGCTGCCTATAGTCGATACGGGCATGCCAAGCCCGACATAATCCAACCGTGTTTGCTACCCAAGGGCGATGATAGCATCTCAAGTACGACGTCGTCTTGCCATTTATGCTGCCCAAGGACCATGCGGTCATGCCACGCCCGATGTCAACTGACAGTGTGTGCAATCCAAAGGTGATTAAGGCCTGCCACATTCAATATGCTACGACCGTGTATGTTTTCTAAAGGATATTATGGCATGTCATGTTTGACGCCTTCCGACTGTGTGTGCTGCCCTATGGCGATGATGTCATGCCACACCCGACATTTTTTGACCATGTGTGCTTCCAAAAGGAGATGATGGCATGCTAAGCCCGACGTAGTATGATCGTGTATATTGTCCAATGGCAATGATGGCATGCCACGCCCGACATCATCCAACAGTGTGTGCTGCCCGAGGGCGATAATAGCATGTCATGTCCGACGTCGTCCGACCATGTATGCTTCCCTAGGGCGATGATGGAATGCCACGCTCGATGTCATGCGATCGTGTGTGTTTCCCAAGGACCATGCGGGCATGCCACGCCCGACATCATCCGACCATATGTGCTTCTCAAATGAGATGATGGCATGTCACGCACGACAACATCCGATCGTGTGTTCAATCTAAGGGCGTGATGGCATGCGACGCTCGACATCATTTGTACGTGTGTGTTGTTCAAAGGCGATGATGGCATGCCACGCCTGACGTATTCCGATCGTGTGTTGTTTTATAGGGTGATGATGACATGCCGCGTCCGACGTACTTTGATCATGTATGGTTTTAAAGGACGACGATGTCATGCGACGAAAGACGTTGTTCGACCGTTTGTGTTGACCAAGTCAATGCGATCATGTCACGCCCAACATCATCTAACCGTGCATTCTGTCCAACGGCGATGATCACATGCTATACCTGACGTCATCTGTCTCTGTGTGTTGCCCAAGGGCGACGTTGGCATTCTACACCCAACATTTTCTGACCGTGTTTGTTGTCCAAGGACCATGATTGCATGCCACGCTTAACACAGTCTTATCCAGTGTTCCGTCCAAGGGTGATGATTTCAAGCCATGCTCGACGTCGTCCAACTGTGTGTGCAAAACTAGGGGGAATTTTAAAATTGAATAGGATAAAAACTTTATATCATAAAATTGATTATCTAACATTTAAAATGAAATTCTTTGATGTTTTGCCAAGGTATTCCGAACTCAAAAATCTATTTTCTTTTATCAGATTTGTAGCATTAAAGAATTACATTTTTTTCAAAATAGGGGGAAATTCAAAATTGAATAAGTTAAAAGACATTATTTGGAACATGGACGATGATGCCATGCCACGCTCGATGTCGTCCGGCTATGTTTTCTGTCCAAGGGCGATGAAAACATGCCACGCCAAACATTATCTGATCGTATATGCTGTCCAAGGGTGATGATGTCTTTCCATGCCCAACTTCGTCCCACCGTGTGTGCTGCCCAAGGGACATGTGGGCATGCCACGCTCGACGTCATTCTATCATGTGTGAAATCCAAGGGCGATGATGGCATGAACACCCAACATTGTTCAACTATACGCGCTGTCTAAGGGCGATGATGGCATGCCACGCCCAACGTCGTCCGACCAAGTGTGTTTCCCAAGGGCGATAATGGCCTGACATGCCCATCGCATTCCAACCGTGTGTGCTTCCTAAGTTCCATGTAGTCATGCCACACCCGAGATCATTCGATCGTGTGTTCTGTCCATGGGCGATGATAACATGCCACGCCCGACGTCTTTTGAGTGTTTTTGCTTCCCAAGGGTGATGATGGCATGCGATGCTCGATGTTGTTCGACCATAAGTGTTGCGCAAGGACAAGCTGGCATGCCACGCCCGACATCATATGATCGTGTGTGTTGCCCAAGGGCAATGATGGCATGTCATGCCCGACGTCGTCCGTCCGTTAAAGCTTTCTAGGCCCATGCGAGCATGCCACGCCCGAGGTCTTCTAACATTGTTTGCAGTCGAAGGGAAATGATGGCATGCCACGCCCTATGTCGTCCTACCATGTGTCTTGTCCAATGGCGATGACGACATTTCTCACCCGACGCCGTCCGACCATGTGTGCTGCCATAGGGCGATGATGGCATGCCATGTCCGACGTACGTTGATCGTGTGTTGTTTCTAAGGACAATGTGTGCATGCCACGCCCAACGTCATCTAATTGTGTGTGCTGTCCAAGGGCGATAATAACATGCCATACCCGACGTCATCTGTCTACGTGTGCTGTCCAAGGGCGATGTTGGCATTCACGCCTGACGTCCTCCAGACTGTGTGTGCTGCCCAAGGACCATGATTGCATACCACGCCGACATAGTCCGATCTTTTGTGCTTTCCAAGGGTGATGATGTCATGCCATGCTCGACATTGTCCAACTTTTTGTGCAAAACTAGGGGAAATGTGAAATTTCACGGGATAAAAGATTTGTATCATAAAATTGATTATCTAAAATGAAAACTGACATTCTCAGATGTGTTACCAATCTCAAAAAAACTATTTTGTTTTATCAGATTCGTAGTAATAAAGATTTATAATTTTCTTCAAAATTAGGGTAAATTCAAAATTAACTGGGTTAAAAGACGTTTTTTGGAAACTTTGCGATGATGACATGCCACGCTCGATGTCGTGCGACCATATATTCTTTCCAAGGGAGATGATAACATGCCACGCTAGACATTGTCTTACCGTGTATGCTGCCCAAGGGATATGCTGGCTTGCCACGCCCAACATCATCCGACCGTGTGTGCTGCCCAAGGGACATGTGGGCATGCCACGCCCGACGTCATCCAACCGTGTGTGCTGTCCAAGGGCGATGTTGGCATGCCACGCCCAACGTTGTCCAACCGTTTGTGCTGTCCAAGGGAGATGATGGCATGCCACTCCTGATGTCGTAAAACCGTGTGTGCAGCCCAAGGGAGATGATGGCATGCTACGCCCGACGTACTCTAATCGTGTATGTTTTCCAAGGGGATGATGACATGCCATGCCTGACATCATCTGACCGTATGTGTTTTCCAAGGGCGATGATGGCATGCCATGCTCGACGTCGTTCGACTGTGTGTGCTGCCGTAGGGCGATGATGGCATGTGACGCACGATGAAGTCTGATCGTGGTTGTTGTCCAATGGCTATGATGGTGTGCGACGATTGACGTGGATCAACCGTGTGTATTTCTTAAGGACAATACAATCATGCCACGCTAGACGTCATCTAACCGTGCATGCATTCCAAGGTAATTGATGACATGCCAAACCCAACATCGTCTTTCTACGTTTGTTATCCAAGTGCGATGTTGGCATGTCACGCCCGACGTCGTCCGTGCATGTGTGCTGCCTGAGAACCATGATGGCATGCCACACCTAACGCAGTCCCATCGTGTGTGTTATCCAATGGCAATGATGGACTGCCACGCTCGACGTCGTTCAACCATGTATTCTGTTCAAGGGAATTGATAACATGCCACGCCCGACTATGTCTGACCGTGTATATTTTTCAAGGGCGATAATGGCTTGCCACTTTCGACATCATCCGCACGTGTGTGCTACCCAAGGGACACGCGAGAATGCCAAGCCTGACATAGTCTAACCATATGTCCAGTCCAAGAGCGATGATGGCATGCTAAGCCCGACGTCGTCCGACTGTATGTACTGTCCAAGGAGATGATGGCATGCCACGTCCGATGTTATCTGACTGTATGTGCATCCCAAGGGTGATGATGGCATGCCACGCCTGATGTAGTCTGATCGTGTATGTTTTCCAAGGGAAATGATAGCATGCAACGCCCGACGTCATCTAACCATGTGTACTGCCCAAGGGCAATGATGACATGTCATGCCCGACATCTTTTGACCGTCTCTGCAGCCTAGGGCGATGATGGCATGCCACAAATGATGTCATCCGATCGTGTGTATTGTTCAAGGGTGATGATGGAATGCCACGCCCGACGCCTTCGGAGCATGTGTTGTTTTGAAGGGCGATGATGACATGCCACATCCGACGTGCTTTGATTGTGTGTCGTTTCCAAGGGCGGTAATGTCATGCGATGAAAGACGTTTTCCGACCGTTTGTGTTGACCAATGTCAATGCGATCATGTCACGCCCAACATCATCTAACCGTGCGTTCTATCCAAGGGCGATGATAACATACTATACCCGACGTCATCTTTCTTTGTGTGTTGTCCAAGGCGACATTGGCATTCTAAATTTAACGTTTTTCAACTATGTATGCAGCCCAAGGACCATGATGGCATGTCTAAGGGTGATGATGTCATGCCATGATCGACATCGTTTAACTGTGTGTGCAAAACTAGGGGGAATGTAAAATTGAACGGGATAAAAACTTTTTATCATAAAATTGATTATCTAACATTTAAAATGACATTCTCTAATGTGTTTCCAAGGTATTCCGAACTGAAAAATCTATTTTCTTTTATCAGATTTGTAGCATTAAAGAATTAATTTTTTTTCAAAATTGGGGGAAATTCAAAATTGAATAAGTTAAGAGACGTTCTTTTGTAAAATCGGCAATGATGGAAAGCCATGCTCGATGTCGTCCGTCCATGTTTTCTGTCCAAGGGCGAAAATGGCATGCAATGTTCAACATCGTCTGAACGTGTGTTCTACCCAAGGGACATGCGGGCATGCCAAGACCGACGTTGCCTGACCGTATGTGCAGTCTAAGGGTGATGATGACATGCCACACCCGACGTCATTTTATTGGGTGTGCTGACCAAGGGTGATGATGGCTTGCAACGCTCAATGTCGTTCGACCATGTGTGTTATCTATGGGCGATACAGGAATGCCAAGCCCGACATAGTCCAACTGTGTGTGCTACCCTAGGGCGATGATGGCATTTCAAGTCCGACGTTGTCTGGCCATTATGCTGCCCAAGGCCCATGCGGTCATGCCACGCCCGACGTCATCTGACAGTGTGTGCAATCCAAAGACGTTTAAGGCTACCACATTCATTATGGTACGACCGTGTGTGTTATCTAAAGGAGATGATGGCATGTCATTTTCGATGCCTTCAAACTGTGTGTGCTGCCCTTGGGCGATGATGGTATGCCACGCCCGACGTTATCTGACTGTATGTGCATCCCAAAGGCGATGATGTCATGCCACGCCCGAAATAGTCTGATCGTGTATGCTTTTCATGGGTGATGATAGCATAACATGCTTGACGTCGTTTAACCTTGTGTGCTGCCAAGGGCAATGATGGCATGTCATGGCCGACATTGTTTGACTGTCTATAATGCCCAAGGGCGATAATGGCATGCCACAACCGACGTCATCCGACTATGAGTGCTAACCAAGGGCCTTGCACGCATGCAACGCCCGACGTCGTCCTATTGTGTGTTATGTCCAAGGGCGATGATAACGTTCATCGCCCCACGTCGTCTGATCGTGTATGCTTTCCAAGTGCAATAATGGCATGCCATGCTCGACGTCATCCGATCGTGTGTAATGCCCAAGGGAGATGACAGTATACCACGCCCAATGTCATCCGACAGTGTGTGCTGCCCAAAGGAGATAATGGATGCAACGATCTACGTCATCCGACCATGTGTATAGCCCAAGACCATGCGGGCATACCACGCCCGACATCATCCAATCGTATGTGCTGCCCAAGGGAGATAATGGCATGTCAGGCACAACGTTGTCCGATGATTTATCCGGCCCAAGGCCCATGCGGGCATGCCATGCCCAACGTTATCCGACTGTGTGTGCAGTCTAATGGCGATGATGGTATGTCACGCCGATGTCGTCCGATTGTGTATGTTGTCTAAAGGCGATAATGGAAATCCACGCCTTACGCCGTCTGACTGTGTGTTCTGTCCAAGGGAGATGATAACATGCCATGTCCGATGTTGTCTAACCGTGTATGCTGTTTAAGGGCGATGATGGCTTACCAAGCTCAACGTCGTCTGACCATGTGTTTCCCAAGGAACATGCGGGCATGCCACCCCCGACGTCATCGAACCGTGTGTGCAGTCCAAGGGCGATGATGGGATGCACACCCAACATTGTCCAACCGCATGTGCTATCTAAGGGCGATGCTAGCATGCCATGTCCCACGTCATTCGACCGTGTGTGCTACCCAATGGCGATGATGGCATGTCAAGCGTGACTTTTTCCGATCTTGTGAGCTGTCCAAGAGCGATGATGGCATGCCTTGCGTGACGTCATCTGACCGTGTGTGATGTCCAAGGGCCATGCGGGCATGCCACGCCCGACATCGTTCAATCGTGTGTTCTTTCCTAGGGCGATGATAACATGCCACACCCGATGTCCTCCAACCGTGTATGCTTTCCTACGGCGATGATGGTATACCACGCACGACGTCGTACGACAGTGTGTTCTTCCCTAGGGCGATGATGGCATGCCACGCCTAAAGTCATCCGACTGTGTGTGCTGCCCAAGGGAGATGATGGCATGCAACGTTGAATGTCGTCCAACTCTGTGTGCTGCCCAAGGACCATGCGGGCATGCCACGCTCGACATAATCTGACTGTGTGTACCACCCAAGGTCATTGATGGCATGTCACGCACGATTTCGTTCGACTGTTTATGCTACCCAAGGCCAATGTGGGCATGCCACGCCCGACATCGTATGACCGTGCGTGCTGTCCCAAGGGCGATGACGGCAAGCCTCGCCCGATGTCATATGACCGTGTGTGTTTTCCAAAGGAGATGATGGCATGTCATGCTCGACGCCGTCCGACCGTGTGTGCTGCCCTAGCACGTAGATGGCATGCCACGCCTGACATAGTATGATCATGGTTGTTTTCAAATATTGATGATGGCATGCAACGATCGACGTCGTTCGATTATGTGTATTTCTCAAGGACCATTCCATCATGCCACGCCCGACGTCATCCAACCGTGCATGATGTCCAAGTGCAATGATGACCTGTCAAACCCCAGGTCGTCTTTCTATGTGTGATTTCCAAGGGCGATGTTGGTATGCGACGCCCGAACTCAATGTAAATGATGGCATGCCAGGCCGACAACATCCAACCGTGTGTCCTGCCCAAGGGCTATTATGGCATGTCACGCCCGACGTCGTCCGACCGTGTGTGCTGTGCATGGGTGATTATGACATGCCATGCCCGTCTTCATCAGACCGTGTGTGCTGCCTAAAGACCATGTGGGCATGCCACGTCCGACGTTGTTTGATCGTGTATTCTGTCCAAGGGCGATGATAACATGCCACGCCCGACGTCGTCCAACCATGTATGCTTTCCAAGGGCAATGATGTCCTACCACGCACGATGTTGTTCAACCGTGTGTGCTTCCCATGGGCGATGATGGCATGCCACGCTCGATGTCGTCTTGCGGTGTTTTCTTTCCAAGGGCGATGAAAACATGCCACGCCAAACATTATCTGATCGTATATGCTGTCCAAGGGTGATGATGTCTTTCCATGCCCAACTTCGTCCGACCGTGTGTGCTTCTCAAGGGACATGCGGGCATGCCACACTCGACGTCATTCGACCATGTGTTCAATCCAATGGCGATGATGGCATGAACACCCAACGTTGTTTAACTATACGTGCTGTCTAAGGGCGATGATGGCATGCCACGCTTGACGTCGTCCAACCATGTGTGCTGCCCAAGGGCGATAGTGGCATGACATGCCCATCGTCATCCAACCGTGTGTGCTTCCTAAGGTCCATGTAGGCATGCCACACTCGAGATCATTCGATCGTGTGTTCTGTCCATGGGCGATGATAAGATGCCACGCCCGACGTTGTTTGACTGTGTGTGATTCCCAAGGGCGATGATGGCATGCGATGCTCGATGTTGTCCGACCATAAGTGCTGCGCAAGGACAAGCTGGCATGCCACGCCCGACATCATCTGACCGTGTGTGTTGCCCAAGGGCGATGATGGCATGTCATGCCCAACGTCGTCCGTCCGTTTAAGCTTCCCAGGCCCATGCGAGCATGCCACGCCCGAGGTCGTCTAACTGTGTGTGCAGTCGAAGGGAAATGATGGCATGCCACGCCCTATGTCGCCCTACCATGTGTCTTGTCTAATGCCGATGACGACATTCCTCACCCGACGCCGTCCGGCCATGTATGCTGCCATAGGGAGATAATGGCATGCCATGTCCGACGTACTTTGATCGTGTGTGGTTTCTAAGGACAATGTGGGCATGCCACGCCCAACGTTATCTAATCGTGCGTGCTGTCCAAGGGCGATAATGACATGCCATACCCAACGTCATCTGTGTACGTGCGTTGTCCAAGGGCGATGTTGGCATTCACGCCTGACGTCGTCCAGACTCTGTGTGCTGCACAAGGACCATGATTGCATATCACGCCGACATAGTCCGATCATTGTGCTTTCCAAGGGTGATGATGTCATGCCATTCTGGACATCGTCCAACTTTTTTTGCAAAACTAGGGGACATGTAAAATTGCACGGGATAAAAGATTTGTATCATAAAATTGATTATCTAAAATAAAAACTAACATTCTCAGATGTGTTACCAATCTCAAAAATCTATTTTGTTTTATCAGATTCATAGCAATAAAGATTTACAATTTTCTTCAAAATTAGGGTAAATTCAAAATTAACTAGGTTAAAAGACGTTTTTTTGGAAACTCGGCGATGATGACATCCCACGCTCGATGTCGTGCGACCATGTATTCTTTCCAAGGGATATGATAACATGCCATGCTCGACATTGTCTTACCGTGTATGCTTCCCAAGGGATATGCTGGCTTGCCACGCCCAACATCGTCCTACCGTGTGTGCTGCCCAAGGGACATGTGGGCATGCCACGCCCGACGTCATCCAGCCGTGTGTGCTGTCCAAGGGCGATGGTGGCATGCCACGCCCAACGTTGTCCAACTGTTTGTGCTGTCCAAGGGATATGATGGAATGCCACTCCTGATGTCGTACAACCGTCTGTGCAGCCCAAGAGAGATGATGGCATGCTACGCCCGACGTACTCTTATCGTGTATGTTTTCCAAGGGGATGATGACATGCCATGCCTGACATCATCTGACCGTGTGTGTTGCCCAAGGGCGATGATGGCATGCCATGCTCGACGCTGTTTGACTGTGTGTGCTGTCGTAGGGAGATGATGGCATGTGACGCACGATGAAGTCTGATCGTGGTTGCTGTCCAATGGCTATGATGGCGTGCGACGATTGACGTGGATCGACCGTGTGTATTTCTCAAGGACAATACAATAATGCCACGCCAGACGTCATCTAACTGTACATGCTGTCCAAGGGAAATGATGACATGCCAAACCCGACGTCGTCTTTCTACGTTTGTTAGCCAAGTGCGATGTTAGCATGTGACGCCCGACGTCGTCCGAGCATGTGTGCTGCCCGAGGACCATGATGGCATGCCACACCTGACGTAGTCCCATCATGTGTGTTATCCAATGGCGATGATGGAATGCCACGCTCGACGTCGTTCAACCATGTATTCTGTTCAAGGGTAATGATAACATGTCACGCTCGACTATGTCTGACCATGTATGTTGTCCAAGTGCGATAATAGCATGCCACTTTCGACATCATCCACACGTGTGTGCTACCCAAGGGACATGCGGGATTCCAAGCCTAACATAGTCTAACCGTATGTGCAGTCCAAGGGCATTGATTGCATGTTAAGCCCGACGTCGTCCGACTGTATGTACTGTCCAAGGAGATGATGGCATGCCATGTCCGACGTTATCTGACTGTGTGTGCATCCCAAGGGCGATGATGGCATGCCACGCCCGACGTAGTCTAATCGTGTATGTTTTCCAAGGGAAATGATAGCATGCAACGCCCGATGTCGTCTAACCATGTGTGCTGCCCAAGGGCAATGATGGCATGTCATGCCTGACATCTTCTGACCGTCTCTGTAGCCCAGGGCGATGATGGCATGCCATAAACGATGTCGTCCGACCGTGTGTGTTGTTCAAAGGTGATGATGGCATGCCACACCCGACGCCTTCGGATCGTGTGTGGTTTTGTAGGGCGATGATGACATGCCACGTCCGACATGCTTTGATTGTGTGTCGTTTCCAAGGGCGGTAATGTCATGCGATGAAAGACGTTGTCCGACCGTTTGTGTTAACTAAGGTTAATGCGATCATGTCTCGCCCAACATCATCTAACCGTGCGTTCTATCCAAGGGCGATGATAACATGCTACACCCGATGTCATCTTTCTTTGTGTGTTGTCCAAGGCGACGTTGGCATTCTAAATCCAATGTTTTTCGACTTTGTATGCTGCCCAAGGACCATGATGGCATGTCCAAGGGTGATGATGTCATACCATGATCGACGTCGTCCAACTGTGTGTGCAAAACTTGGGGGAATGTAAAATTGAACGGGATAAAAACTTTTTATCATAAAATTGATTATCTAACATTTAAATTGACATTCTCTGATGTGTTGCCAAGGTATTCCGAACTCAAAATCTATTTTCTTTTATCAGATTTGTAGCATTAAAGAATTAATTTTTTTTCAAAATTGGGGGAAATTCAAAATTGAATAAGTTAAAAGACGTTCTTTTGGAAAATCGGTGATGATGGAAAGCCATTCTCGATGTCGTCCGTCCATATTTTCTGTCAAAGGGCGATAAGAACATGCCACCCCAAATGTTGTCTAATCGTGTATGTTTTCCAAGGGCGATGATGGCTTTCCACGCCCAACGTCGTTAGACCGTGTGTGCTGCTCAAGGGACATGCGGGCATGCCACGCCCAACATCATCCGACCATGTGTGCAGTCCAAGGGCGATGATGACATGCACGCCCAACGCTGTTCAACTATATGGGCTGTCTAAGTGAGATGATGGCATGCCACACCCTACATCATCCAACCGTATGTGCTGCCCAAGGACGATGATGGCATGACACGCTCGTCGTCATCCGACCGTGTGTGATGCCTAAGGTCCATGTATGCATGCCACGCCCGACATCATTCGATCGTGTGTTCTGTCTAAGGGAGACGATAACATGCAACACCCGAGGTCGTCCAATCGTGTATGCTTTCTAAGGGTAATTATGGCATACCTTGACGACGTCGTCCGACCGTGTGAGCTTCCCATGGGCGATGATGGCATGCCATGCCCGACGTCATCCTATTGTGTGTGCTGCCCAAGGGCGATAATGGCATGCAACGATCAATGTCGTCCGACTGTGTGTGTTGCCCAAGGACCATGCGGGCATGCCACGCCCGACATAATTCGACCGTGTGTGCTGGCCAAGGGCGATGATAGCATGTCACGCCCGACGTCGTTTGACCATTTATGCTACCCAAGGGCGATGATGGCATGTCTCACCCGATGTTGTATGATCGTGTGTGTTGTCCAAAGTAGAAGATGGCCTGCCATGCTCGACGCCGTTCAACTGTGTGTGCTGCACTAGGGCGATGATGGCATCTGACGCCCAAAGTAGTCTGATCATGGTTGTTGTCCAATGGCATTGATTCATGCAACGATTGATGTCGATCGACCGTGTGTGTTTCTCAAGGACCATGCAATCATGCCACACCCGACGTCATCTAACCGTGCATGCTGTCCAAGAGAAATGATGACATGCCATACCCGACGTCGTCTTTCTATGTTTGTCGTCCAAGTGCGATGTTGGCATGTGACGCACGACGTCGGGCGAGCGTGTGTGCTGCCAAAGGACCATGATGGCATGCCACGCCCGATGGTGTTCGATCATGTGTGTTATATAATGGCGATGATGAAATGCAACGCTCGATGTCGTTCGATCATGTATTCTGTTCAAGGGCAATGATAACATGCCACGCCCGACTATGTATGACCGTGTATATTGTCTAAGGGCGATAATAACATGCCATGTTCGATGTCGTTCGAATGTGTGTGTTACCCAAGGCACATACAGGCATGCCAAGACAGACGTTCTCCGACCGTATGTGCAATCCAAGGGCGATGATGGCATAATATGCCCGACATCGTCCGACTATATGTGTTGTCCAAGAGATAAGATGGCATGCCACGCCCAACGTTTTTGGACCGTGTGTGCATCCCAAGGGAGATGACTCCATGCCACACCCGACGTAGTCTGTTCGTGTATGTTTTCCAAGGGCAATGATACCAAGCCACGCCCGATGTCGTCTAACCGTGTGTGCTGCCCAAGGGCAATGATGGCATGTCATGTACGACATCGTCCGACCGTCTATGCTGCCCTAGGGCGATGATTGAATGCCACACACGATGTGATCAGACCATGAGTGATGTCCAAGGGCTTTGCGCGCATGCCACGCCCGACGTTGTCTTATTGTGTCTTCTGTCCAAGGGCGATGATAACATACCTCGCCCCACGTCGTCTTATTGTGTATGCTTTTTAAGTGTAATAATGTCATGCCATGCTCGATGTCGTCCGACCATGTGTGTTGTCCAAAGGAGATGATTGCATGCCATGCTTGACATCGTTGGACCGTGTGTGCTGCCCTAGGGCGATGATGGCATGCCACACCCGATGTAGTCTGATCGTGGTTGTTGTCCAATGGCGATGATGGCATGCGACAATCGACATCGTCCGACCGTGTGTATTTATGAAGGACCATGAGATCATGCCACGCCCGACATCATCCAACCGTGGATGTTGTCCAAGGGCAATAATGACATGCCATTCCCGATGCCATCTTTCTACTTGTGCCATCCAAGGGCAATATTGGCAGGCGACGCCTGACGTCTTCTGAGCGTGTGTGCTGCCCGAGGACCATGATTGCTTGCCATGCCCGATGTAGTCCGATTGTGTGTTATCCAATGGCGATGATGGAATGTCACGCTCGACATCGTCCGACCATGTAATCTTTTCAAGGGCGATGACAACATGCCACGCCTGATGTTGTCTGACCGTGTATGTTGTCCAAGGGCGATAGTGGCATGCCACGTTCGACGTCGATCGAACGTGTGTGCTACCCAAGTGACATGCGGTCATGCCAAGACCGACATTGTCCGACCGTATGTGCAGTCGAAGAACGATGATGGCATGTTATGCCCGACGTCGTCCGACTGTATGTGTTGTCCAAGGGAGATGATGGCATGCCTCGCCCGACACTATCTGACTGTGTGTGCATCCCAAAGGCGATGAGGCCATGCCACGCCCGACGTAGTTTGATCGTGTATGCTTTCAAAGGGCGATGACAACATAAAATGCCCGACATCATCTAACCTTGTGTGCTGCCCAAGGGTAATGATGGCATGTCATGGCCGACATAGTTCAACCGTCTGTGCTGTCCAAGGGCGATAATGGCATGCCACAACCGACGTCATCCGACCATGAGTGCTATCCAAAGGCCTTGCGCGCATGCAACGCCTGACGTCATCCTATTGTGTGTTCTTTCCAAAGGAGAGGTTAACGTACCTCGCCCCACGTTGTCTGATCGTGTATGTTCTCCAAGTGCACTAATGGCATGCCACGCTCGATGTCGTCAAAACGTGTGTGCTACCCAAGGGACATGTGGGCATGCAAAGACTGCGTTGTCCGACCGTATGTGTAGTCCAAGGACGATGATGGCATGTTATGCCCGACGTCGTTTGATTGTATGTGCTGTCCAAGGGAGATGATGGCATGCCACGCCCGACGTTATCTTACCATGTTTGCAGCCCAAAGACGATGATTCCATGCCACGCCCGACGTACTCTGATCGTGTATGCTTTCAAAGGATGACGATAGCATAACATGCCCGACGTCGTCTAACCTTGTGTGCTGCACAAGGGCAATGATGGCATGTCATGGACGACATTGTTTGACCGTTTGTGCTGCCCAGGGGCGATAATGGCATGCCACAACCGATGTCATCCGACAATGATTGTTTTCCAAGGGCTTTGTGCGCATGCAACACCCGACATCGTCCTATCGTGTATTCTGTCCAAGGGCGATAATAACATACCTCCCTCCACGTCATCTGATCGTGTATGCTTTCCAAGTGCAATAATGGCATGCCACGCTCGACGTCGTCTGACCGTGTGTAACGCCCAAGGGAAATGATGGCATACAACGCCCAATGTCGTTCGATTGTGTGTACTGCCTTATGGCTTTAATGGAATGCTATTCTCTACGTCATTCGACCATGTGTATTTCCGAAGGACCATGCGGGCATACCACGCCCGACATCATCCAATCGTTTGTGCAGCGCAAGGGAGATGATGGCATGTCAGGCACAATATTGTCCGACCATTTATCCAGCTCAAGGCCCATGCGGGCATGCCACGCCCAACGTCATCCCACTGTGTGTGTTGTCTAAGGGCGATGATGAAATGTCACGCCCGACGTCGTCCGATTGTGTGTGTTATCTAAACGCAATAATGGCATTCCACGCCCGATATCATCTTTCTACTTGTGCTATCCAAGGGCAATATTGGCAGGCGACGCCTGACGTCTTCTGAGCGTGTGTGCTACCCGAGGACCATGATTGCTTGCCACACCTGATGTACTCCAATTGTGTGTTATCCAATGGCGATGATGGAATGCCACGCTCGACATCGTCCGACCATGTAATCTTTTCAAGGGAGACGATAACATGCCATGTCCGATGTTTTCTAACCGTGTATGTTGTTAAAGGGCGATGATGGCTTACCACACCCAATGTCATCTGACCATGTGTGATGCCCAAGGGCCATGCGGGCATGCAACGCCCGACATCCTTTGAACGTGTGTTCTTTTCTAGGGCGATGATAACATGCCACGCCCGACATCATCCAACCGTGTATGCTTTCTAAGGGCGATGATGGTATACAATGCACGACATCGTACGACAGTGTGATATTCCCAAGGGCGATGATGGCATGCCACACCTAATGTCATTCGATTGTGTGTGCTTCCCAAGGGAGATTATGGCATGCAACGTTGAATGTCGTTCGACTCTCTGTGCTGTCCAAGGACCATGCGGGTATGCCACGCTCGACATAATCTGACCGTGTGTGCCACCCAAGGTCATTGATTGCATGTCACGTCTGACATCGTTCGACTGTTTATGCTACCCAAGGCCCATGTGGGCATGCCACGCCCAACGTCGTTTGATAGTGTGTGCAATCCAAAGGCGATTAAGGCATGCCACATTCAATATGGTACGACCGTGTGTGTTGTCTAAAGGCGATGATGGCATGTCATGTTCGATGCCTTCCGACTGTGTGTTCTGCCAAATGGAGATGATGGCATGCTAAGCCCGACGTAGTATGATCGTGTATATTGTCCAATGGCAATGATGGCATGCCATGACCGACATCATCCAATAGTGTGTGTTTCCCAAGGGAGATGATGGCATGTCATGTCCGACGTTGTCCGCTCTTGTGTTCTTCCCTAAGGCAATGATGAAATGCCACGCTCGACGTCATCCGACCGTGTGTGTTGCCCAATGACCATGCGGGCATGCCACGCCCGACATCATCCGACCATATGTGCTTCCCAAGAGAGATGATGGCATGTCACACACGACGTCATCCGATCGTGTGTTCAATCTAAGGGCGATGATGGAATGCAACGCTCGACATCGTCCGATTGTGTGTGTTGTTCAAAGGTGATGATGGCATGCCACGCCCGATGCTTTCCGATTGTGTGTTGTTTTGAAGGGCGATGATGACATGCCACGTCCGACGTACTTTGATTGTGTGTGATTTTTAAGGGCGATGATGTCATGCGATGAAAGACATTATCTGACCGTTTGTGTTGACCAAGTCAATGCGATCATATCACGCCCAACATCATCTAACTGTGCGTTCTGTCCAAGGGCGATGATAACATGCTATACCCGACGTCATTTGTCTCTGTGTGTTATCCAATGGCGACGTTGGCATTCTACACCCAACATTTTCTGACCGTGTGTGCTGTCGAAGGAATATGATGGCATGCCACGCTTAACACAGTCCTATCCTATGTTTTGTCCAAGGGCGATGATGTCATGCCATGCTTGACGTCGTCCAACTGTGTGAACAAAACTAGGGGTAATGTAAAATTGTACGGGATAAAAACTTTTTATCATAAAATTGATTATCTAACATTTAAAATGACATTCTTTGATGTGTTCCCAAGGTATTCCGAACTCAAAAATCTATTTTCTTTTATAAGATTTGTAGCATTAAAGAATTATATTTTTTTCATAATTTAGGGAAATTCAAAATTGAATAAGTTAAAAGACGTTATTTGGAAAATCGACGATGATGGCATGCCACGCTCGATGTCGTCCGGCCGTGATTTTCATCCTAGGGCGATGAAAACATGCCACGCCAAACATTATCTGATCGTATATGCTGGCCAAGGGTGATGATAGCGTTCCATGCCCAACGTCGTCTGACCGTGTGTGCTGCCCAAGGGACATGCGGGCATGCCACGCATGGTGTCATCCGACCATGTGTGCAATCCAAGGGCGATGATGGCATGCACACCCAACGTTGTTCAACTATACGTGTTGTCTAAGGGCGATGATGGCATGCGATGCCCGACGTCATCCGACCGTGTGTGCTGCCCAAGGGCGATGATGGCATGACATGGCCGTCGTCATCCGACCGTGTGTTCTGCCTAAGGTCCATGTAGGCATGCCACACCCGACATCATTCGATCGTGTGTTCTGTCTAAGGGCGATGATCACATGCCACACCAACGTCGTCTGATCGTGGGTGCTTCCCAAGGACGATGATGGTATGCCACGCCCGATGTCGTTTGACTGTGTGTGCTTCCCAAGGGCGATGATGGCATGCGATGCTCGATGTTGTCCAACCATAAGTGCTGCGCAAGGACATGCTGGCATGCCAAACCCGATATCATCCGACCGTGTGTGTTGCCCAAGGGCGATAATGGTATGTCACACCCGACGTTGTCCGTCCGTTTAAGATTCCCAAGACCCATTCGGGCATGCCACGCCCGACGTCGTCTAACTGTGTGTGCAGTCGAAGGGCAACGATGGCATTCCACACCCTATGTCGTCCTACCCTGTGTGTTGTCCAATGGAGATGATGGCATGCCTCGCCCCATGTCATCCGACCATGTGTGCTGCCATAGGGCGATGATTGCATGCCATGTGTGACGTACTTTGATCGTGTGTGGTTTCAAAGGACAATGCGGGCATGCTACGCCCAACGTCATCCAATCGTGTGTGCTGTCCAAGGGCGATAATGACATTCCATACCCGACGTCATTTGTCTGTGTGCTGTCAAAGGGCGATGTTGGCATTCACGCCCGACGTCGTCCGGATTGTGTGTGCTCCACAAGGACCATGATTGCATACCATGCCGGCAGAGTCCGATCTTGTGTGCATTCCAAGGATGATGATGTCATGCCATGCTCGACATTGTCCAACTGTTTGTTCAAAACTAGGGGAAATGTAAAATTTCACGGGATAAAAGCTTTGTATCATAAAATTGATTATCTAAAATTAAAACTGACATTCTCAGATGTGTTACCAATCTCAAAAATCTATTTTCTTTTATCATATTCGTAGAAATAAAGATTTACAATTTTCTTCAAAATTAGGGGAAATTCATATTTAACTGGGTTAAAAGACGTTTTTTTGGAAACTCGGTGATGATGACATGCCACGCTCGATGTCGTGCGACCATGTATTCTTTCCAAGGGAGATGATAACATGCCACACTCAACATTGTCTTACACTGTATTCTTACCAAAAGATATGTTGGCTTGCCACGCTTAACATCGTCCGACCGTGTGTGCTGCCCAAGGGACATGCGGGCATGCCACACTCGACGTCATCCAACCGTGTGTGCAGTCCAAGGGCGATGGTGAAATGCCATGCCCAACGTTATACAACTGTATGTGCTGTCCAAGGTAGATGATGGCATGGCAAGATGATGGCATGACACTCCCGATGTCGTACAATCGTGTGTGCAGCCCAAAGGCGATGATACCATGCCACGCCCGACGTACTCTAATTATGTATGCTATTAAAGGGCGATAATAGCATAACATGCCCGACATCATCTAACCTTGTGTGCTGCCCAAGGGCAACGATGGCATGTCATGGATGACATCGTTCGACCGTCTGTGCTGCCCAGGGGCGATAATGGCATGCCACAACCAACGTCATCCGACCATGAGTGTTGTCCAAGGGCCTTGCGCGCATGCAACGCTCGACGTCGTCCTATCGTGTATTCTGTCTAAGGGCGATGATAACGTACCTCGTTCCACATCATCTGATCGTGTATGCTTTCCAAGTGCAATAATGGCATGCCACGCTCGATGTCGTCTGACCGTGTGTAATGCCCAAGGGAGATGATGGCATACCACACCCAATGTTGTCCGACTGTGTGTACTGCCCAAATGCTATAATGGAATGCAACGCTCTTCACCATCCGAGCATGTGTATTTCCAAAGGACCATGAGGTCATACCACGCTCGACATCATCCGATCGTGTGTGAAGCCCAAGGGCGATGATGGCATGTCAGGCACAATGTAGTTCGACCATTTATTCGGCCCAAGGCCCATGCGGGCAAGCCACGCCCAACGTCGTCTGACAGAGTGTGTAATCCAAAAGCGATTAAGGCATGCCACATTCAATATGGTACGACCGTGTGTGTTGTCTAAAGGCGATGATGGCATGTCATGTTCGACGCCTTCCGATTGTGTGGGCTGCCCTAGGGCGATGATGTCATGCCACGCCCGACGTTTTTTGACTGTGTGTGATGCCAAAGGGAGATGATGGCATGGTAAGCCCGACGTAGTATGATCGTGCATGTTGTCCGATAGCAATAATGGCATGCCACGCCCGAAATCATCCAATAGTGTGTGCTGCCCAAGGGCGATGATGGCATGTCATGTCCGACGTTGTCCGACCTTGTGTGCTTCCCTAAGGCAATGATAGAATGCCACTGTCGACGTCATCCAATCGTGTGTGTTGCCCAAGGACCATGCGGGCATGCCACGCCCGACATCATCCAACCATATGATCTTCCCAAGGGAGATGATGGCATCTCACGCACAACGTCGTCCGACCGTGGTCGGGCTACGTCGGGCGATGCATGACATAACGCCTTTGGACAACACAAACGGTCAAACAACGTCGAGTGGGGCATGCCATCATCGCCTTTGTGCAGCACACACGATCATACGACGTCGGACGTGGCATCCCATCATAGCCCAGCGATGAAGACATGTCATGCCCGACATCGTTCGAATGTGTGTGCTGTCAAAGGGCGGTGATGTCATGCCACGCCTGACATCGTCCGACCTTGTATGCTGTCCAAGGGTGGTGATGGCATGTCACGCCTTACGTTGTCGACCGTGTGTGTTGTCCAAGGGCGTTTATGGCATGCCACTCCTTACGTTGCTGATCGTATGTGCTGTCCAAAGGAGGTGATGTCATGCCGTGCCTTATGATAACGACTGTATGTGCTGTCCAAGGGCGGTGATGTCATGCCACGCCCGACGTTGCCGACCGTATGTGCTTTCCAAGGGCGTTGATCGCATGCCACGCCTTACGTTGCCGACCGTATGTGTTGTCCAAGGGCGGTGATGTCATGCCACGCCCGACGTTGCCGACCATGTGTGTTGTCCAAAGGCGGTGATGTCATGCCACAGCCAACATCAACCGACCGTGCGTGCAGTCCAAGGGCGATGATGTCATGTCATGCCCAACGTCATTCGACCGTGTGTGCTGTCCAAGGGTGGTGATAATGTCATACCCGACGTCGTTCGACCGTGTGTGCTGTCCAAGGGAGGTGATGGCATGCAACGCCTTCCGTTGATGACCGTATGTGCTGTCCAAGGGCGGTGATATCATGCCATGCCCAACGTTGCTGACCGTGTGTGTTGTCCAAAGATGGTGATGTCATGCCACGCTCGACGTCAACCAACCGTGCGTGCAGTCCATGGGCGGTGATGTCATGCCACGCCCGACATTGCCGACCGTTTGTGCTGTCCAATGGCGGTGATGTCATGCCAAGCCTGATGTCGTCTGACCGTGCGTGTAGTCCAAGGGCGGTGATGTTATGCCACGCCCGATGTCGTTCAACCGTTTGTCTTGCCCAAAGGCAATGATGGCATGCCACGCCCGACGTCGTTAGATCGTGTGTGCTGCCCAAAGGCGATGAAGGAATGCAACGCCCGACGTTGTTCGACCGTGTGTGCTGCCCAACGGCAGTGATGTCATGCCACGCCCGACGTAGTCCAACCGTGTGTGCTTCTTAATGGTGGTGATGTCATGCCACGCTCGACGTCGTCCGACCGAGTGTGTTGTCCAAGGGCGATGATTTCATGCCACGCCCGACGTTGCCGACCGTGTGTGTTGTCCAATGGCGGTGATGTCATGCCACACCCGACATTGCCGAGCATGTATGCTGTCCAAGGGCGGTGATGGCCTACCACGCTATACGTTGCCGACCGTATGTGTTGTCCAAGGGCGGTGATGTCATGCCACGCCTGACGTTGCGGACCGTGTATGTTGTCCAAAGGCGGTGATGTCATGCCACGCCTGACATCAATCGACCGTGTGTGCAGTCCAAGGGCGTGATTTCATGCCACGCCCAACGTCATTCAACCGTGTGTGCTGTCCAAGGGCGGTGATGTCATGCCACGCCCGATGTCATTGACCATTTGTGTTATCCAATGGCGGTGATGTCATGCCAAGCCCGACGTCGTCCGACTGTGCGTGCAGTCTAAGGACGATTATGTCAAGCCATGCTCGACGTCGTTCGACCGTGTATGCTGTCCAAAGGCGGTGATGGAATGTCACGCCTGATGTTGTCGACTATGTGTGCTGTCTAAGGGCAATGATATCATGTCACGCCCGACCATGCCGATCGTGCGTGCTGCCCAAAGGCGATGAAGGCATGTCATGCCCGAAATCGTTCGACTGTGTGTGTTGTCAAAGGGCGTTGATGGCATGCCACGCCTTACATTGTCGACCGTGTGTGTTGTCCAAGGGCGGTGACGGCATGCCACTGCTTACGTTGCCGACCGTATGTGTTTTCCAAGGGAGGTGATGTCATGCCACGCCAGACGCTGCCGACCATGTGTGTTGTCCAAAGGCAGTGATGTCATGCCACGCCCGACGTTAATCGACCGTGCGTGCAGTCCAAGGGCGGTGCTGTCATGCCACGCCCGATGTCGTTCAACTGTTTGTGTTGCCCAAAGGCAATGATGGCATGCCACGCCCGATGTTGGAAGACCGTGTGTGCTACCCAAAGGCGACGATGGAATACCACGCCCGACGTTGTTCGACTGTGTGTGCTGCCCAAAGGCGGTGATGTCATGCCATGCCCGACGTAGTCCGACCGTGTGTGCTTCTTTATGGCGGTGATTTCATGCCACGCCCGACGTCGTCCGACCGAGTGTGTTGAGCAAGAGCGGTGATGTCATGCCACGCCCGACGTTGCCCACCGTGTGTGCTGTACAAAGGCGGTGATGTCATGCCACACCCAACGTTGTCGAGCGTGTGTGCTGTCCAAGGGAGGTGATGGCATGCCACGCTATACGTTGCCGATCATATGTGTTGTCCAAGGGCGGTGATGTCATGCCATGCCCGACGTTGTCGACCGTATGTGTTGTCCAAAGGCGGTGATGTCATGCCATGCCCGACGTTGTCGACCGTATGTGTTGTCCAAAGGCGGTGATGTCATGCCATGCCCGACATCGTCTGACCATGCGTGCAGTCCAAGGGCGGTGATGTCATGCCACGCCTGACGTCGTTCGAATGTGTGTGCTGTCCAAGGGCGGTGATGTCATGCAACGCCCGACGTGTCTGACCGTGTGTGCTGTCCAAGGGTGGTGATGGCATGCCACGCCTTACGTTGTCGGCCGTATGTACTGTCCAAGGGCGGTGATGTCATGCCACACCCGACGTCGTTCGACCGTGTGTGTTGTCCAAAGGCGGTGATGGCATGTCACGCCCGACGTCGTTCGACCGTGTGTGCTGTCCAAAGGCGGTGATGTCATGCCACGTCCGTCGTTGCTCGACCGTGTGTGCTGTCCGAGGGCAGTGATGTAATGCCATGCCTGACGTTGCCGACCAGGTGTGCTGTCCAAGGGCGGTGATGTCATGACACGCCTGACGTTATCCGACCGTGTGTGCTGCCCAAGGGCGGTGATGTCATGCAATGCCCAACGTCGTCTAACCGTGTGTGCTGTCCAATGGCGGTGATGTCATGCCATGCCCGACGTTGCCGACCGTGTGTGCTGTCCAATGGCGGTGATGTCATGCCACACCCGACGTCGTTCGATCGTGTGTGCTGCCCAAAGGCGATGATTGAATGCCACGCCCGACGTTGTTCGACCGTGTGTGCTGCCCAAAGGCGGTGATGTCATGCCACGCCCGACGTAGTCCGACCGTGTGTACTTCTTAATGGCTGTGATTTCATGCCACGCCCGACGTCGTCCGACCGAGTGTGTTGTCCAAGGGCGATGATATCATGCCATGCCCGACATCGTTCGACTGTGTGTGCTGTCAAAGGGCGGTGATGTCATGCCACGCCGAACGTCCTCCGACCTTGTGCTGTCCAAGGGCGGTGATGGCATGCCACGCCTTACATTATCGACCGTGTGTGCTGTCCAAGGGCGGTGATGTCATGCCACACCCGACCTCGTCCAACCGTGCGTACAGTCCATGTGCGGTGATGTCATGCCACGCCCAACCTCGTCCGACCGTGCGTGCTTTCCTAGGGCAGTGATGGCATGTCACGCCTCACGTCGTTCGACCGTATTTACCATCCAAGGGCTATGATGGCATGCCACACCCGATGTCGTTCGACCGTGTGTGCTGCCCAAAGGCGATGATGGTATGCCACGCCCGAAGTTGTTCGACCATTTGTGCTGTCCAACGGCGTTAAGTCATGCATCGCCCGACGTAGTCCAACCGTGTGTGTTGCCCAAGGGTGGTGATGTCATGCCACGCCAGATGTTGTCGACTGTGTGTGCTGTCCAAGGGCGATAATGTCATGCCACGCCAGATGTTGTCGACTGTGTGTGCTGTCCAAGGGCGATGATGTCATGCCACGCCCGACCTTGCCGATCGTGCGTGTTGTCCAAGGGCGATGATGTCATACCATGCCCGCATCGTCCGAATGTTTGTACTGTCCAAGAGCGGTGATGTTTTGCCACGCCCGACGTTGCTGACCGTGTGTACTGCCCAAAGGCGATGAAGCATGACATGCTCGACGTTGTTCGACTGTGTGTGCTGTCAAAGGGCGGTGATGGCATGCCACACCTTACGTTGTTGACCGTATATGCAGTCAAAAGGCGGTGATGTCATGCCACGCCCGACGTTGCCGACCGTGTGTGCTGTCCAAAGGCGGTGATGTCTTGCCACGCCCAACGTCGTCCGACCGTGCGTGCTGTCCAAGGGCGGTGATGTCATTCCATGCCCGATGTCGTTCCACCATGTGTGTTATCCAAGTGCGGTGATGTCATGCCACACCTGACGTGTCCGACTGTGTGTGCTATCCAAGGGCGGTGATGGCATGCCACGCCTTACGTTGACGACCATATGTGCTGTCCAAGTAGTTGATGTCATGCCACGCCCGATGTCGTCCAACCATGCGTGCAGTCTATGTGCGGTGATGTCATGCCATGCCCAACATCGTCCGACCGTGCGTGTTGTCCTAGGGCGGTGATGGCATGTCACGCCTGACGTCGTTCTACCATGTTTGTCGTCTAAGGGCTATGATGGCATGCCACGCCCGACGTCGTTCGACCGTGTGAACTGTCCAAAGGCGGTGATGTCATGCCACACCCGACGTAGTCTGACCGTGTGTGATGTCCAAAGACGGTGATAGCATGTCCCGCCCGACGTCGTTTGACCATGAGTACTGTCCAAGGGTGGTTATATCATGCCAAGTCCGACGTTGTCGACCGTGTGTGATGCCCAAGGGTGGTGATGTCATACCACGCCTGACGTCGTCCGACCGTGCATGCAGTCCAAGGCCGATGATGGAATGCCACGCCCGACGTCGTTCGACCGTTTGTGCCGTCAAAGGGCGGTGATATCGTGCCGTCATGCCATGCTTGACGTCGTCCGACCGTGCGTGCAGTCCAAGGGATCTAATGTCATGCCATGCCCGCATCGTCCAACCATGTGTACTGTCCAAGGTTGGTGATGTCATGCCACGCCCGACGTCGTTCGACCGTGTGTGCCGTCCAAAGGCGGTGACGGCATGTCACGCCCAACGTCGTTCAACCGTGTGTGCTGTCCAAAGGCGGTGATGGCATGCCACGCCCGTCATCGTTCGACCGTGTGTGCTGTCAAAGTCTGTCCAATGGCGGTGATGTCGTGCCACGCCCGACATCGGCCAACAGTGCGTGCAGTCCAAGGACGATGATGTCAAGCCATGCAGGACGTCGTTCGACCGTGTATGATGTCTAAAGGCGGGTATGTCATGTCACGCCTCATGTTGTCGACTGTGTGTGCTGTCAAAGGACGACGATATCATTCCACGCCCGACCTTGTCGATCGTGCCTACTTCCCAAAGGTGATGAAGGCATGCCATGCCCGACATCGTTCGACTGTGTGTGCTGTCAAAGGGCGGTGATGTCATGCCACGCCTGACGTCATCCGACCTTGTGTGCTGTCCAAGGGCGGTGATGGCATGCCACGCCTTATGTTGTCGACCATGTGTGTTGTCCAAGGGCATCGAGGGCATGCCACTCCTTACGTTGCCGACCATATGTGATGTCCAAGGGCGGTGATGTCATGCCACGCCTGACGTTGCCGACAATGTGTGTTGTCCAAAGGCGGTGATGTCATGCCACGCCCGACATCAACCAACCGTGCGTGTAGTCCAAGGGAGTTGATTTCATGCCACGCCTGATTTAGATCAATCGTTTATGTTGCCCAAGGGCGGTGATGTCATGCCACGCCCGACGTTGCCAACCCTATGTGTTGTCCAAAGGTGGTGATGTCATGCCACGTCCAACCATGCGTGCAGTCCAAGGGCGGTGATGTCATGCCACGCCTGACGTCGTTCGACAGTGTGTGCTGTCCAAGGGCGGTGATGTCATGCCACGCCCAACGTGTCTGACCGTGTGTGCTGTCAAAGGGCGGTGATGGCATGCCACGCCTTACGTTGTTGACCGTATGTGCAGTCCAAGGGCGGTGATGTCATACCATACCCGATGTCGTTCGACCGTGTGGGCCGTCCAAAGGCGATGATGGCATGTCACGCCCGACGTTGTTCGACCGTGTGTGCTGTCCAAAGGCGGTGATGACGTGCCACAGCCATCGTCATTCGACCGTGTGCGATGTCCAAGGGCGGTGATGTAATGCCACGCCCGACGTTGCCGACCATGTGTGCTGTCCAAGGGTGGTGATGTCATGCCATACCTGACGTAGTCTGACCGTGTGTGCTGCCCAAGGGCAGTGATGTCATGCAACGCCCGACATCATTCGACCGTGAATGCTCTCCAATGGCGGTGATGTCATGCCATGCTCGACGTTGTCGGTCGTGTCTTTTGTCCAATGGCGGTGATGTCCTGCCAAACTCGACGTCTTTCGACCGTGTGTGCTGCCCAAAGGCGATGATGGAATGCCACGCCCGACATTGTTTGACCTTGTGTGCTTCCCAAAGGCGGTGATGTCATGCCACGCCCGACATAGTCCGACTGTGTGTACTTCTTAATGGTGGTGATGTCATGCCACACCCGATGTCGTCCGACCGAGTGTGTTGTCCAAGGGCGGTGATGTCATGCCATGCCCGACATCGTTCAACTGTGTATGCTGTGAAAGGGCAGTGATGTCATGCCACGCCTGACGTCCTCCGACCTTGTGTGTTATCCAAGGGCGGTGATGGCATGCCACGCCTTACGTTGTCGACCGTGTGTAATGCCCATGGGAAATGATGGCATACAACACCCAATGTCGTCCGATTATGTGTACTGCCCAAAGGCTTTAATGGAATGCAATGCTCTACATCATTCGACCATGTGTATTGCCCAAGGACCATGCGGGCATACCACTCCCGACATCATCCGATAGTTTGTGCAGCGCAAGGGAGATGATGGCATGTCAGGCACAGTATTGTCTGACCATTTATCCGGCCCAAGGACCATGCGGGCATGCCACGCCCAACGTCATTCGACTGTGTGTTGTCTAAGGGCGATGATGGAATGTCACGCCCTACGTCGTCCAATTGTGTGTGTTGTCTAAATGCGATAATGGCATTCCACGCCCGACGCCCTCTGTCTGTGTTTTCTTTCCGAGGGAGACGATAACATGCCATGTCCGATGTTTTCTAACCGTGTATGTTGTTTAAGGGCGATGATGGCTTACCACTCCCAATGTCATCCGACCATGTGTGATGCCCAATGGCCATGCTGGCATGCCACGCCCGACATCGTTTGAACGTGTGTTCTTTTCTAGGGCGATGATAACATGCCACGCCCGACATTATCCAACCGTTTATGCTTTCCAAGGGCGATGATGGTATACAACGCACGACGTCGTACGACAGTGTGTTCTTCCCAAGGGCGATGATGGCATGCAACACCTAATGTCATCTGATTGTGGGTGCTGCCCAAGGGAGATGATGGCATGCAACGTTGAATGTCGTCCGACTCTTTGTGCTGCCCAAGGACCATGCGGGCATGCCACGCTCGACATATGCGACCGTGTGTGCCGCCCAAGGTCATAGATTGCATGTCACGCCTAACGTCGTCCGACTATTTATGCTACCCAAGGCCCATGTGGGCATGCCACGCCCGACGTCGTTTGACAGTGTGTGTAATCCAATGGCGATTAAGGCATGCCACATTCAATATGGTACGACTGTGTGTGTTGTCTAATGGCAATGCTGGCATGTCATGTTCGACGCCTTCCAACTGTGTGTGCTGCCAATGGGAGATGATGGCATGCTAAGCCCGACGTAGTATGATCGTGTATGTTGTCCAATGGCAATGATGGCATGGCACGCCCGACATCATCCCACAGTGTGTGCTGCCCAAGGGAGATGATGACATGTCATGTACGACGTCGTCCGACCTTGTGTGCTTCCCTAAGGCAATGATGAAATGCCACACTCGACTTCATCCGACCGTGTGTGTTGCCCAATGACCATGCGGGCATGCCACGCCCGACATCATCCGACCATATGTGCTTCCCTAGGGAGATGATGGCATGTCACACACGATGTCGTCCGACCGTGTGTTCAATCTAAGGGCGATGATGGCATGCAACGCTCGACATCGTCCGACTGTGTGTGTTGTTCAAAGGCGATGATGGCATGCCACGCCCGATGCTTTCTGATCGTGTGTTGTTTTAAAAAGCGATGATGACATGCCACGTCCAACGTACTTTGATCGTGTGTAATTTTGAAGGGCGGTGATGTCATGCGACGAAAGACATTGTCCGACCGTTTGTGTTGACCAAGTCAATGCATCATATCACGCCCAACATCATCTAACCGTGCGTTCTGTCAAAGGGCGATGATAACATGCTATACCCGACGTCATCTATCTCTGTGTGTTGTCCAAGGGCGACGTTGGCATTCTACACCCAACATTTTCCGACAGTGTGTGCTGCCGAAGGAATATGATGGCATGCCACGCTTAACACAGTCCTATCCTATGTTCTATCCAAGGGCTATGATGTCATGCCATGCTCAAAGACGTCCAACAGTGTGTGCAAAACTAGGGGGAATGTAAAATTGAACGGGATAAAAACTTTTTATCATAAAATTAATTATCTAACATTTAAAATGACATTCTCTGATGCGTTCCCAAGGTATTCCGAACTCAAGAATCTATTTTCTTTTATCAGATTTGTAGCATTAAAGAATTACATTTTTTTTCAAAATTTGGGGAAATTCAAAATTGAATAAGCTAAAAGACGTTATTTGGAAAATTGGCGATGATGGCATGCCACGCTCGATGTCGTCCGGCCGTGTTTTTCGTCCTAGGGTGATAAAAACATGCCACGCCAAACATTATCTGATCGTATATGCATGCTAAGGGTGATGATGGCATTCCATGCCCAACGTCATCCGACTGTGTGTGCTGCCCAAGGGACATGCAGGCATGCCACGCACGACGTCATCCAACAATGTGTGCAATCCAAGGGAGATAATGGCATGCACACCCAACGTTGTTAAACTATACGTGTTGTCTAAGGGCGATGATGGCATGCCATGCCCGACATCGTCCAACCCTGTGTGCTGCCTAAGGGCGATGATGGCATGACACGCCCGTCGTCATCCGACCGTGTGTTCTTCCTAAGGTCCATGTAGGCATGCCATACCCGATATTATTCGATCGTGTGTTCTGTCTAAGGGCAATGATAACATGCCACGCCCAATGTCGTTCGACCGTGTGTGCTGTCCAAGGGCGGTGATGTCATGCCACGCCCGACGTTGCCCACCGTGTGTGCTGTCCTATGGCGGTGATGTCATGCAACACCCGACGTTGCCGAGCGTGTATGCTGTCCAAGGGCGGTGATGGCATACCACGCTATACGTTGCCGACCGTATGTGATGTTTAAGGGCAGTGATGTCTTGCCACACCTGACGTTGCAGACCGTGTGTGTTGTCCAAAGGCGGTGATGTCATGCCACGCCTGACATCAATCGACCGTGCGTGCATTCCAAGGGCGTTATGTCATGCCACGCCCGACGTCGTTCGACCGTGTGTGCTGTCCAAGGGTGGTGATGTCATGCCACGACCGACGTTGTTGACCATTTGTGTTGTCCAATTGCGGTGATGTAATGCCACGCATGATGTCGTTCGACCGTGCGTGTAGTCCAAGGACGGTGATGTCAATCCACACCCGACGTCATTCGACCGTGTATGCTGTCCAAAGGCGGTGATGGCATGTCACGCCAGATGTTGTCGACTGTGTGTGCTGTCCAAGGGCGATGATATCATGCCACGCCTGACCTTGCTGATCGTGCGTGCTGCCCAAAGGCGATTAAGGCATGACATGCCCGACATCATTCGACTGTGTGTGTTGTCAAAGGACGGTAATGTCTTGCCATGACTGACATCGTCCGACCTTGTGTTTTGTCCAAGGACGGTGATGGCATGCCACACCTTATGTTGTCGACCGTGTGTGTTGTCCAAGGGCGGTGATGGCATGCCACTCCTTACATTGCCGACCGTATGTGCTGTCCAAGAGAGGTTATGTCATGCCACGCCTGATGTTGCCGACCATGTGTGTTGTCCAAAGGCGGTAATTTCATGCCACGCCCGACGTCAACTGACCGTGCGTGCAGTCCTAGGGCGGTGATGTTATGCCACGCCCGATGTCGTTCAACCGTTTGTGTTGCCCAAAGGCAATTATGGCATGCCACGCCCGACGTTGGTAGACCGTGTGTGCTACCCAAAGGCGATGATGGAATGCCACGCCTGACGTTGTTCGAGCGTGTGTGCTGCCCAAAGGCGGTGATGTTATGCCACGTCCGACGTAGTCCGACCGTGTGTGCTTCTTAATGGCGGTGATTTCATGCCACGCCCGACGTCGTCTGACCGATTGTGTTGAGCAAGGGCGGTGATGTCATGCCACGCCCGACGTTGCCAACCTTGTGTGCTATCCCATGGCGGTGATGTCATGCCACACCAGATATTGTCGAGCGTGTGTGCTGTCCATGGGCGGTGATGGCATGCCACGCTATACGATGCCGACCGTATGTGCTGTCCAAGGGCGGTGATGTCATGCCACGCCCGATGTTGCCGACCGTATGTGTTGTCCAAAGGCGGTGATGTCATGCCACGCCCGACGTCGTCTGACCGTGCGTGCAGTCCAAGGGCGGTGATGTGATGCCACGCCTGATGTCGTTCAACCGTGTGTGCTGTCCAAGGGCGGTGATGTCATGCAATGCTTCGACGTGTCTGACCGTGTGTGCTTTCCAAGGGCGGTGATGTCATGCCACGCCTTACGTTGATGACCGTTTGTGCTGTCCAAGGGAGGAAATTTCATTCCACACCTGACGTCATTCGATCGTGTATGCCGTCCAAAGGCGGTGATGGCATGTCACGCCCGACGTCGTTCGACCGTGTGTGCTGTCCAAAGGCGGTGATGTCATGCCACGCCTGTCGTCGTTCGACCGTGTGTGTTGTCCAAGGGTGGTGATGTAATGCCACGCCCCACGTTGCCGACCATGTGTGTTGTCCAAGGGCAGTGATGTCATGCCATGCTTGACGTTATCCAACCGTGTGTGCTGCCCGAGGGCGGTGATGTCATGCAATGCCCGACATCGTCCAATCGTGTGTGCTTTCCAATGGCTGTGATATCATGCCATGCCCGACGTTGCCGACCGTGTGTGATGTCCAATGGCGGTGATGTCATGCCACGCCCGACGTCGTTCGACCGTGTGTGCTGCCCAAAGGCGATGATGGAATGCCACGCCTTACGTTGTCGACCGTGTGTGCTGTCCAAGGGTGGTGATGTCATGCCACACTTGACATCGTCCAACCGTGCCTGCAGTCCATGTGCGGTGATGTCATGCCACGCCCAACGTCATCTGATCGTGCGTGCCGTCCTAGGGCAGTGATGGCATTTCACGCCTGACATCATTCGACCGTATTTGTCGTCCAAGGGCTATGATGGCATGCCACACCCAACGTCGTTCGACCGTGTGTGCTACCCAAAGGCGATGATGGCAGTCCACACCCGACGTTGTTCGACCGTGTGTGCTGTCCAAAGGCGGTGATGTCATGCCACGCCCATCGTCGTTCGACCTTGTGTGCTGTCCAAGTTCGGTGATGTAATGCCACGCCCGACGTTGCCGACCGTGTGTGCTGCCCAATGGCGGTGATGTCATGCAACGCCAGACGTCGTCCAACCGTGTGTGCTTTCCAATAGCAGTGATAGCATGTCACGCCTGACGTCGTTCGACCGTGTGTGCTGTCCAATGGCGGTGATATCATGCCACGCCCGTCGTCGTTCGACCGTGTGTGCTGTCCAAGGGCAGTGATGTAATGCCACGCCCGACGTTGCCGACCATGTGTGCTGTCCAAGGGCGGTGATGTCATGCAACGCCCGACGTCGTCCAACCGTGTGTGCTTTCCAATGGCGGTGATGTCATGCCATGCCCGACGTTGTCGACCGTGTGTACTGTCCAATGGCGGTGATGTCATGCCACGCCCGACGTCGTCCGACCGTGTGTGCTGCCTAAAGGCAATGATGGAATGCCACACCTTACGATGTCGACCGTGTGTGCTGTCAAGGGTGGTGATCTCATGCCACACTCGACTTCGTCCAACCGTGTGTGCAGTCCATGTGCTGTGATGTCATGCCACGCCCAACGTCGTCCGATCGTGCGTGCGGTCCTAGGGCAATGATGGCATTTCACGCCTGATGTCATTCGACCGTATTTGCCGTCCAAGGGCTATGATGCCATGCCACACCCAACGTCGTTCGACCGTGTGTGCTGCCCAAAGGCAATGATGTCATGCCACGCCCGACGTTGTTCAACCATTTGTGATGTCCAAAGACATTGTCGACCGTGTGTACTGCCCAAAGGCGATGAAGGCATGCCATGCCCGACATCGTTCGACCGTGTGTGCTGTCAAAGGGCTGTGATGGCATGCCACACCTTACGTTGTCGACCGTATATGTTGTCTAAGGGCAGTGATGTCATGCCACGCCCGACGTTGCCTACCGTGTGTGCTGTCCAAAGGCGGTGATGTCATGCCACGGCCAACGTCGTTCCACCGTGTGTGCTGTCCTAGGCGGTGATGTCATGCCACGCCCGACGTGTCTGACTGTGTGTGCTATCTTAGGGCGGTGATGGCATGCCACGCCTTACATTGACGACCGTATGTTATGTCCAAGGAGTTGATGTCATGCCACGCCCGATGTCGTCCAACTGTGCGTGCAGTCAATGTGCGGTGATGTCATGCAACGCCAAACGTCGTCCGACCGTGCGTGCTGTCCTAGGGCGGTGATGGCATGTCACGCCTGACGACGTTCTACCATGTTTGCCGTCCAAGGGCTATGATGGCATGCCACGCCCGACGTTGTTCGACCATGTGTGCTGTCCAAAGGCGGTGAAGTCATGCCAAACCCGACGTAGTCCGACCGTTTGTGCTGCCCAAAGGCGGTGATGGCATGTCACGCCCGATGTCATTCGACCGAGTGTATTGACCAAGGGTGGTGATGTCATGCCAAGCCCGACGTTGTCGACCGTGTGTGATGTCCAAGGGTAGTGATGTAATGCCACGCCCGACGTCGTACGACCGTGCGTGCAGTCCAAGGGCGATGATGGAATGCCACGCTCGACGTCGTTCGACCATTTGTGTTGTCCAAGGGCGGTGATGTCATGCCACGCTTGACGTCGTCCGACCGTGCGTGCAGTCCAAGGGCGTTGAAGTCATGCCACGCCCGACCATGTGTACTGTCAAGGGGCGGTGATGTCATGCCACGCCCGATGTGTTCGACTGTGTGTGCTGTCCATGTTTGGTGATTGCATGCCACGCCTTATATTGCCGATCGTCCACGCCCGACATTGTCGACCATGTGTGTTATCCAAAGGCGGTGATGTCATGCCACGCCCGACGTCAACCGACCGTGTGTGCAGTCCAAGGGCGGTGATGGCATGCCCAGCCTAGCGTCGTTCGACCGTGTGTGCTTTCCAAAGGCGGTGATGTAATTCCACGCCCAACGTCGTCCGACCGTGCGTGTTGTCCAAGGGCGGTGATGTCATGCCACACCCTACGTCGTTTGACCGTGTGTGCTGTCCAAGGGCGGTGATGTCATTCCATGCACGATGTGTCTGAATGTGTGTGCTATCCAAGGGCAGTGATGGCATGCCACGCCTTACGTTGACGACCGTGTGTGATGTCCAAGGAGTTGATGTCATGCCACGCCCGATGTCGTCCAACCGTGCATGTAGTCCATGTGCGGTGAAGTTATGCCACAACCAACATCGTCCGACCGTGCGTGCTGTCCTAGGGCGGTGATGGCATGTCACGCCTGACGACGTTCTACCATGTTTGCCGTCCAAGGGCTATGATGGCATGCCACACCCGACGTCGTTCGACCATGTGTGCTGTCCACAGGCGGTGATGTCATGCCACGCCCGACGTAATCCGACCGTGTGTGCTATCCAAAGGCGATGATGGCATGTCACGCCCGACGTCATTCGACCGTGTGTACTGTCCAAGGGTGGTGATGTCATGCCAAGCCCGACGTTGTCGACCGTGCGTGATGTCCAAGGTTGGTGATGTCATGCCACTCCTGACGTCGTCCGACAGTGCGTGCAGTCCAAGGGCGATGATGGAATGCCACGCCCGACGTTGTTCGACCGTTTGTGCTGTCTAAGGGCGGTGATGTCATGCCACGCTTGACGTCGTCCCGATCAGGCGCGCAGCCCGCGGCGCTGATGTCATGCCATGCCCTTATTGTCCGACCATGTGTACTGTCCAAGGTTGGTGATGTCATTCCACGCCTGACATCACACGACCGTGTGTGTTGTCCACAGGAGGTGATGGCATGTCACACCCGATGTCGTTCAATCGTGTGTGCTGTCCAAAGGCGGTGATGTCATGCCACGCCCGTCGTCGTTCGACCGTGTGTGCTGTCCAAGGGCGGTGATGTAATGCCAAGCCCGACGTTGCCGACCATATGTGCTGTCCAAGGGCGGTGATGTCATGCAACGCCCGACGTCGTCAAACCGTGTGTGCTTTCCAATGACGGTGATGTCATGCCATGCCCGACGTTACCGACCGTGTGTGCTGTCCAATGGCGGTGATGTCATGCCACGCCCAACGTCGTTCGACCGTGTGTGCTGCCAAAAGGCTATGATGGAATGCCACGCCTTACGTTGTCAATCGTGTGTGCTGTCCAAGGGCGGTGATATCATGGCACACCTGACGTCGTCCAACCGTGTGTGCAGTCCATGTGCGGTGATGTCATGCCACGCCCAACGTCATCCGACCGTGCATGCTGTCCTATGGCAGTGATGGCATGTCACGCCTGACGTCGTTCGACCGTATTTGCCGTCCAAGGGCTATGATGGCATGCCACACCCGACGTCGTTCGACCGTGTGTGCTGCCCAACGGCGGTGATGTCATGTCACGCCCGAAAAAGTCCGACCGTGTGTGCTGTCCAAAGGCGGTGATGGCTTGTCACTCCCGACGTCGTTCGACCGTGTGTACTGTCCAAGGGTGGTGATGTCATGCCAAGCCCAACATTGTCGACCGTGTGTGATGTCCAAGGGTGGTGATGTCATGCCACGCCCGACGTCGTTCGACCGTGCGTGCAGTTCAAGGGAGATGATGGAATGCCACGCCAGACGTCGTTCGACCGTTTGTGCTGTCCAAGGGCGGTGATGTCATGCAACGCTTGATGTCGTCCGACCGTGCGTGCTGTCCAAGGGAGCTGATGTCATGCCATGCCCGCATCGTTCGACCATGTGTACTGTCCAAGGTTGGTGATGTCATGCCATGCACGACGTCGTTCGACCGTGTGTGCCGTTCAAAGGCGGTTATGGCATGTCACGCCCAACGTCGTTCAACCGTGTGTGCTGTCCAAAGGCGGTGATGTCATGCCACGCTCGTCGTCGTTCGACCGTGTGTGCTATCCAAAGGCGGTGATGTCATGCCACGCCCGTCGTCGTTCGACCGTGTGTGCTGTCCAAGGGCGGTGATGTCATGCCATGCCCGACGTTGCCGACCATGTGTGCTGTCCAATGGCGGTGATGTCATGCCACGCCCGACGTCGTTCGACCGTGTGTTCTGCCAAAAGGCGATAATGGAATGCCTCGCCTTACGTTGTCTACTGTTTGTGCTATCCAAGGGCGATGATGTCATGCCACTCTTGATGTCATCCGACCGTGCGTGCAGTCCAAGGGCGCTGATGTCATGCCATGCCCGCATCATCCGACCATGTGTACTGTCCAAGATTGGTGATGTCATGCCACGCCCGACGTAGTCCGACCGTGTGTGCCGTCTAAAGGCGGTGATGGCATGTCACGCTCGACGTCGTTCAACCGTGTGTGCTGTCCAAAGGCGCTGATGGCATGTCACGCCTGACGTCGTTCAACAGTGTGTGCTGTCCAAGGGCGGTGATTTAATGCCACGCACGACGTTTCAAACCATATGTGTTGTCCAAGGGCGGTGATGTCATGCCACTCCTGACATTGTCCGACCGTGTGTGCTGCCCAAGGGCGGTGATGTCATGCAACGCGAGACGTCGTCCGACCGTGTGTGCTGTCCAATGGCTGTGATGTCATGCCACGCCCGACGTCGTTCGACCGTGTGTGCTGCCCTAAGGCGATGATGGAATACCACGCCCGACGTTGTTCGACTGTGTGTGCTACCCAAGGGCGGTGATGTCATGCCACGCCCGAAGTAGTCCTATCGTGTGTACTTCTTAATGGCGGTGATGTCATGCCATGCCCGACGTCATTCGACCAAGTGTGTTTTCCAAGGGCGGTGATGTCATGCCATGCCCGACATCGTTCGACTATGTGTGCTGTCAAAGGGCGGTGATGTCATACCACACCTGACCTGTCCGACTGTGTGTGCTATCCAAGGGCGGTGATGGCATGCCACGCCTTACGTTGATGACCGTATGTGCTGTCCAAGGGAGGTGATGTCAAGCCACGCCAGACGTTGCCGACCGTGTGTGCTGTCCAAGGGCGATGATGTCATGCCACGCCTGACAGCGTTCTACTATGTTTGTCGTCCAAAGGCTATGATGGCATGCCAAGCATGACATCATTCGACCGTTTGTGCTGTCCAAAGGCGGTGATGGCATGCCACGCCCGACCTTGTTCGACCGTTTGTGCTGTCCAAGGGCGGTGATGTTATGCCACGCTTGACGTCGTCCGACTGAGCGTGCAGTCCAAGGGCGGTGATGTCATGCCACGCCTGACCACGTGTACTGTCCAAGGGCGGTTATGTCATGCCACGCCCGACGTGTCCGGCGTGTGCCGCCCGCGGCGATTATGGCATGCCACGCCTTACGTTGCCGATGGTATGTTCTCTCCAAGGGCAGTGATTTAATGCCACGCCCGACGTTGTCGTCCATGTGTGTTGTCCAAATGCGGTGATGTCATGACACGCCCGACGTCAACAGACCGTGCGTGCAGTCCAAGGGCGGTGATGTCATCCCATGCCTGACGTCGTTCGACCTTGTGTGCTTTCCAAAGGCGATGATGTCATGCCACGCCTAACGTCATCCCACCGTGCGTGCTGTCCAAGGGCGATGATGTCATTCCACGCACGACGTGTCTGACTGTGTGTGCTATCAAAGGGCGGTGATGGCATGCCACACCTTACGTTGTCGACCGTATATGTTGTCCAAGGGAAGTGATGTCATGCCACGCCCGACGTTGCCGACCGTGTGTGCTGTCCAAAGGCGGTGATGTCATGCCACGGCCAACGTCGTCCGACCGTGCTTGTTGTCCAAGGGCGGTAATGTCATTCCACGCCCGATGTCGTTCCACCGTGTGTGCTGTCCTAGGCGGTGATGTCATGCCACGCCCGACGTGTCTGACTGTGTGTGCTATCTAAGGGCGGTGATGGCATGCCACGCCTTACATTGACGACCGTATGTTATGTCCAAGGAGTTGATGTCATGCCACGCCCGATGTCGTCCTACTGTGCGTGCAGTCAATGTGCGGTGATGTCATGCCACGCCAAACGTCGTCCGACCGTGCGTGCTGTCCTAGGGCGGTGATGGCATGTCACGCCTGACGATGTTCTACCATGTTTGCCGTCCAAGGGCTATGATGGCATGCCACACCCGACGTCGTTCGACCATGTGTGCTGTCCACAGGCGGTGATGTCATGCCACGCCCGACGTAATCCGACCGTGTGTGCTATCCAAAGGCGATGATGGCATGTCACGCCCGACGTCATCGACCGTGTGTACTGTCCAAGGGTGGTGATGTCATGCCAAGCTCGATGTTGTCGACCGTGCGTGATGTCCAAGGTTGGTGATGTCATGCCACTCGGACGTCCGTCCGAAGCGGTCGCGTGCGACCCGCGAAGCGATGACGGAATGCCACGCCCGACGTTGTTCGACCGTTTGTGCTGTCTAAGGGCGGTGATGTCATGCCACGCTTGACGTTGTCCGACTGTGCGTGCAATCCAAGGGCGCTGATGTCATGCCATGCCCGTATTGTCCGACCATGTGTACTGTCCAAGGTTGGTGATGTCATTCCACGCCTGACATCACACGACCGTGTGTGTTGTCCACAGGAGGTGATGGCATGTCACACCCGATGTCGTTCAATCGTGTGTGCTGTCCAAAGGCGGTGATGTCATGCCACGCCCGTCGTCGTTCGACCGTGTGTGCTGTCCAAGGGCGGTGATGTAATGCCAAGCCCGACGTTGCCGACCATATGTGCTGTCCAAGGGCGGTTATATCATGCCACGCCCGACGTGTCCGACTGTGTGTGCTGTCCAAGGGCAGTTATGGAATGCCACGCCTTACGTTGCCGATGGTATGTTCTCTCCAAGGGCAGTGATTTCATGCCACGCCCGACGTTGTCGTCCATGTGTGTTGTCCAAATGCGGTGATGTCATGACACGCCCGAAGTCAACTGACCGTGCGTGCAGTCCAAGGGCGGTTATGTCATCCCATGCCTGACGTCGTTCGACCTTGTGTGCTTTCCAAAGGCGATGATGTCATGCCACGCCCAACGTCATCCCACCGCGGTGCGTCTTTTGGCGGTGATGTCATTCCACGCACGACGTGTCTGACTGTGTGTGCTATCAAAGGGCGGTGATGGCATGCCACACCTTACGTTGTCGACCGTATATGTTGTCCAAGGGAAGTGATGTCATGCCACGCCCGACGTTGCCGACCGTGTGTGCTGTCCAAAGGCGGTGATGTCATGCCACGCCCAACGTCGTCCGACCGTGCTTGTTGTCCAAGGGCGGTAATGTCATTCCACGCCCGATGTCGTTCCACCGTGTGTGCTGTCCTAGGCGGTGATGTCATGCCACGCCCGACGTGTCTGACTGTGTGTGCTATCTAAGGGCGGTGATGGCATGCCACGCCTTACATTGACGATCGTATGTTATGTCCAAGGAGTTGATGTCATGCCACGCCCGATGTCGTCCTACTGTGCGTGCTGTCAATGTGCGGTGATGTCATGCCACGCCAAACGTCGTCTGACCGTGCGTGCTGTCCTAGGGTGGTGATGGCATGTCACGCCTGACGACGTTCTACCATGTTTGCCGTCCAAGGGCTATGATGGCATGCCACACCCGACGTCGTTCGACCATGTGTGTTGTCCACAGGCGGTGATGTCATGCCACGCCCGACGTAATCCGACCGTGTGTGCTATCCAAAGGCGATGATGGCATGTCACGCCCGACGTCATTCGACCGTGTGTACAGTCCAAGGGTGGTGATGTCATGCCAAGCCCGACGTTATCAACCGTGCGTGATGTCCAAGGTTGGTGATGCCATGCCACTCCTGACGTCGTCCGACAGTGCGTGCAGTCCAAGGGCGATGATGGAATGCCACGCCCGACGTTGTTCGACCGTTTGTGCTGTCTAAGGGCGGTGATGTCATGCCACGCTTGACGTCGTCCGACTGTGCGTGCAGTCCAAGGGCGCTGATGTCATGCCATGCCCGTATTGTCCGACCATGTGTACTGTCCAAGGTTGGTGATGTCATTCCACGCCTGACATCACACGACCGTGTGTGTTGTCCACAGGAGGTGATGGCATGTCACACCCGATGTCGTTCAATCGTGTGTGCTGTCCAAAGGCGGTGATGTCATGCCACGCCCGTCGTCGTTCGACCGTGTGTGCTGTCCAAGGGCGGTGATGTAATGCCAAGCCCGACGTTGCCGACCATATGTGCTGTCAAAGGGCGGTGATGTCATGCCACGCCCGACGTGTCCGACTGTGTGTGCTGTCCAAGGGCAGTTATGGCATGCCACGCCTTACGTTGCCGATGGTATGTTCTCTCCAAGGGCAGTGATTTCATGCCACGCCCGACGTTGTCGTCCATGTGTGTTGTCCAAATGCGGTGATGTCATGACACGCCCGACGTCAACTAACCGTGCGTGTAGTCCAAGGGCGGTGATGTCATCCCATGCCTGACGTCGTTCGACCTTGTGTGCTTTCCAAAGGCGATGATGTCATGCCACACCCAACGTCATCCCACCGTGCGTGCTGTCCAAGGGCGGTGATGTCATTCCACGCACGACGTGTCTGACTGTGTGTGCTATCAAAGGGCGGTGATGGCATGCCACACCTTACGTTGTCGACCGTATATGTTGTCCAAGGGAAGTGATGTCATGCCACGCCCGGCGTTGCCCGACCGTGTGTCTTTGTCAAAGCGGTGATGTCATGCCACGCCCAACGTCGTCCGACCGTGCTTGTTGTCCAAGGGCGGTAATGTCATTCCACGCCCGATGTCGTTCCACCATGTGTGCTGTCCTAGGCGGTGATGTCATGCCACGCCCGACGTGTCTGACTGTGTGTGCTATCTAAGGGCGGTGATGGCATGCCACGCCTTACATTGACGACCATATGTTATATCCAAGGATTTGATGTCATGCCACGCCCGATGTCGTCCTACTGTGCGTGCAATCAATGTGCGGTGATGTCATGCCACGCCAAACGTCGTCCGACCGTGCGTGCTGTCCTAGGGCGGTGATGGCATGTCACGCCTGACGACGTTCTACCATGTTTGCCGTCCAAGGGCTATGATGGCATGCCACACCCGACGTCGTTCGACCATGTGTGCTGTCCACAGGCGGTGATGTCATGCCACGCCCGACGTAATCCGACCGTGTGTGCTATCCAAAGGCGATGATGGCATGTCACGCCCGACGTCATTCGACCGTGTGTCGCGTCGAGGTGGTGATGTCATGCTGGCCCGATGTTGTCGACCGTGCGTGATGTCCAAGGTTGGTGATGTCATGCCACTCCTGACGTCGTCCGACAGTGCGTGCAGTCCAAGGGCGATGACGGAATGCCACGCCCGACGTTGTTCGACCGTTTGTGCTGTCTAAGGGCGGTGATGTCATGCCACGCTTGACGTTGTCCGACTGTGCGTGCAATCCAAGGGCGCTGATGTCATGCCATGCCCGTATTGTCCGACCATGTGTACTGTCCAAGGTTGGTGATGTCATTCCACGCCTGACATCACACGACCGTGTGTGTTGTCCACAGGAGGTGATGGCATGTCACACCCGATGTCGTTCAATCGTTTGTGCTGTCCAAAGGCGGTGATGTCATGCAACGCCCGTCGTCGTTCGACCGTGTGTGCTGTCCAAGGGCGGTGATGTAATGCCAAGCCCGACGTTGCCGACCATATGTGCTGTCAAAGGGCGGTGATGTCATGCCACGCCCGACGTGTCCGATCGTGTGTCTTGTCCGCGGCGATTATGGCATGCCACGCCTTACGTTGCCGATGGTATGTTCTCTCCAAGGGCAGTGATTTCATGCCACGCCCGACGTTGTCGTCCATGTGTGTTGTCCAAATGCGGTGATGTCATGACACGCTCGACGTCAACTGACCGTGCGTGCAGTCCAAGGGCGGTGATGTCATCCCATGCCTGACGTCGTTCGACCTTGTGTGCATTCCAAAGGCGATGATGTCATGCCACGCCTAATGTCATCCCACCGTGCGTGCTGTCCAAGGGCGGTGATGTCATTCCACGCACGACGTGTCTGACTGTGTGTGCTATCAAAGGGCGGTGATGGCATGCCACACCTTACGTTGTCGACCGTATATGTTGTCCAAGGGAAGTGATGTCATGCCACGCCCGACGTTGCCGACCGTGTGTGCTGTCCAAAGGCGGTGATGTCATGCCACGCCCAACGTCGTCCGACCGTGCTTGTTGTCCAAGGGCGGTAATGTCATTCCACGCCCGATGTCGTTCCACCGTGTGTGCTGTCCTAGGCGGTGATGTCATGCCACGCCCGACGTGTCTGACTGTGTGTGCTATCTAAGGGCGGTGATGGCATGCCACGCCTTACATTGACGACCGTATGTTATGTCCAAGGAGTTGATGTCATGCCACGCCCGATGTCGTCCTACTGTGCGTGCAGTCAATGTGCGGTGATGTCATGCCACGCCAAACGTCGTCCGACCGTGCGTGCTGTCCTAGGGCGGTGATGGCATGTCACGCCTGACGACGTTCTACCATGTTTGTCGTCCAAGGGCTATGATGGCATGCCACGCCCGACGTCGTTCGACCATGTGTTCTGTCCAAAGGCGGTGAAGTCATGCCAAGCCCAACGTAGTCCGACCCTATGTGCTGCCCAAGGGCGGTGATGTCATTCCACGCCCGACGTCGATCGACCGTGTGTGCTGTCCAAGGGCGGTGATGTCATTCCACGCACGACGTGTCTGACTGTGTGTGCTGTCCAAAGGCGGTGATGGCATGCCACGCCTTACGTTGACGACCTTATGTGCTGTCTAAGGGAGGTGATGTCATGTCATGCCCGACGTTGCCGACCGTGTGTGCTATCCAAGGGCGGAGATGTCATGCTGCGCCCAACGTCGTTCTACCATGTTTGTCATCCAAGGGATATGATGGCATGCCACGCCCGATATTGTTCGACCATGTGTGCTGTCCAAAGGCGGTGATGACATGCCATGCCCGACATTGATCGACCATTTGTGCTGTGCAAAGGCGTTATATCATGCATCACCCGACTTAGTCCGACCGTGTGTGCTGTTCAAAGGCGGTGATGTCATGCCACGCCCAACGTTGCCGACCTTGTGGGTTGTCCAAAGGCGGTGATGTCATGCCATGCCTGACGTCAACCGACCGTGCGTGCAGTCCAAGGGTGGTGATTTCATGCCACGCCCTACGTCGTTCGATCGTGTGTGTCGTCCAAGGGCGGTGATGTCATGCCACGCCTTATGTCGTTCAACCGTTTGTGCTGCCCAAAGGCGATGATGGCATGCCACGCCTGACGTTGCTCGATCGTGTGTACTATCCAAAGTCGGTGATGGCATGCCACGTCCGACGTCGTTGGACCGTGTGTGCTATCCTAAGGCGATGTTGGCATGCCACGCAAGACGTTGTTCTATCATGTGTGCTACCCAAAGGCGGTGATGGCATGTCATGCCTGACGTCGTTCGATCGTGTTTTCCGTCCAAGGGCTATGATGGCATGCCGCGCCTGAAGTTGTTCGACTGTGTGTACTGCCCAAAGGTGATGATGGCATTTTGCGCCCGACGTTGTTCGATTGTTTGTGTTGCCCAAGGGCAGTGATGTCATGCCATTCCCGACGTTGTCAGATCGTGAGTACTGTCCAAGGGTGGTGTTGTTATGCCTTGCTGAAGTTGCCGACCGTGTGTGCTGTCCAAGGGCGATGATATCATGCCACGCCCGACCTTACAGACCGTGTGTGCAGTCCAAGGGCGATGATGTCATGCAACGCCCGCATCGTCCGTCCATGTGTACTGTCCAAGAGCGGTGATGTCATGCCATGCCCGATGTTGGCGGCCGTGTGTGCTGCCCAAAAGCAATGAAGGCATGTCATTCCCGACATCGTTCGACCGTGTGTGCTGTCCAAGGGCGTGATGTCATGCCACGCCCGACGTCGTTCGACCGTGTGTGCAGTCCAAGGGCGGTGATGTCATGCCATGCCCAACGTAGTCCGACCGTGTGTGCTGTCCAAGGGCGGTGATGTCATGCTACGCCCAACGTCGTCCGACCGAGTGTGTTGTCCAAGGGCGGTGATTTCATGCCACGCCCGACGATGCCGACCGTGTGTGCTGTCCAATGGCGGTGATGTCATGCCACGCCCGACGTCGTTCGACCGTGCGTGCAGTCCAAGGGCTGTGATTTCATGCCACGCCCTATGTCGTTCAACCATTTGTGTTGCCCAAAGGCGATGATGGCATGCCACGCTCGACGTCGTTAGACCGTGTGTGTCGTCCAAAGGCGATGATGGCATGTCACGCCCGACGTTGTTCGACCGTGTGTGCTGTCCAAAGGCGGTGATGTCATGCCACGGCCCTCGTCGTTCGACCGTGTGCGTTGTCCAAGGGCGGTGATATAATGCCACGCCCGACGTTGCCGACCATGTGTGCTGTCCAAGGGCGGTGATTTCAGGCCACGCCTGACGTTGTCCGACTGTGTGTGCTTCCCAAGGGCGGTGATGTCATGCAACACCCGACGTCGTCCGACTGCGTGTGCTGTCCAATGGCGGTGATGTCATGCCATGCCCGACGTTGCCGACCGTTTGTGCTGTCCAATGGCGGCGACGTCGTTCGATCGTGTGTGCTGGCTAAAGGCGATGATGGAATGCCACGCCCGACGTTGTTTGACCTTGTGTGCTGTCCAAAGGCGGTGATGTTATGCCACGCCCGACGTAGTCCGACCGTGTATACTTCTTAATGGTTGTGATATCATGCCACGCCCGAGGTCTTCCTACCGAGTGTGTTGTCCAAGGGCGGATATGTCATGCCATGCCCGACATTGTTCAACTGTGTGTGCTGTCAAAGGGCGGTGATGTCATGCCACGCCTGACGTCCTCCAACCTAGTGTGCTGTCCAAGGGCGGTGATGGCATGCCACTCCTTACGTTGTCGACTGTGTGTAATGGCCAAGGGAAATGATGGCATACAATGCCCAATTCGTCCGATTGTGTGTACTGCCCAAAGGCTTTAATGGAATGCAATGCTCTACGTCATTTGACCATGTGTATTGCCCAAGGACCATACGGGCATACAACTCCCGACATCATCCGATCGTTTGTGAAGCGCAAGGGAGATGATGGCATGTCAGGCACAATATTGTCTGACCATTATCCGGCCCTAGGCCCATGCGGGCATGCCACGCCCAACGTCATTCGACTTTGTGTGTTGTCTAAGGGTGATGATGGAATGTCACGCCCTATGTCGTTCGATTATGTGTGTTGTCTAAACGCGATAATGGCATTCCACGCCCGATGCAGTCTGTCTGTGTGTTCTTTCCAAGGGAGAAGATAACATGCCATGTCCGATGCTTTCTAACCGTCTATGTTGTTTAAGGGCGATGATGGCTTACCACGCCCAATGTCATCCGACCATGTGTGATGCCCAAGGGCGATGATAACATGCCACACCCAACATCATCCAACCGTTTATGCTTTCCAAGGGCGATGATGGTATACAACGCACGACGTCGTACGACAGTGTGTTCTTCCCAAGGGCGATAATGGCATGCCACACCTAATGTCATCCGATTGTGTGTGCTACCCAAGGGAGATGATGGCATGCAAAGTTGAATGTCGTCCGACTGTGTGTGCTGCCCAAGGACCATGCAGGCATGCCACGCTCGACATAATCCGACCGTGTGTGCCGCCCAAGGTCAATAATTGCATGTCACGCCTGACGTCGTCCGACTGTTTATGCTACCCAAGGCCCATGTGGGCATGCCACGCCCGACGTCGTTTGACAGTGTGTACAATCCAAAGGCGATTAAGGCATGCCACATTCAATATGGTACGACTGTGTGTGTTATCTAATGGCAATGATGGCATGTCATGTTCGACGCCTTCCGACTGTGTGTGCTGCCAATGGGAGATGATGGCATGCTAAGCCCGACGTAGTATGATCGTGTATGTTGTCCAATGGCAATGATGGCATGCCACGCCCGACATCATCCCACAGTGTGTGCTGCCCAAGGGAGATGATGACATGTCATGTACGACGTCGTCCGACCTTGTGTGCTTCCCTAAGGCAATGATGAAATGCCACACTCGACGTCATCCGACCATGTGTGTTGCCCAATGACCATGCGGGCATGCCACGCCCGACATCATCCGACCATATGTGCTTCCCTAGGGAGATGATGGCATGTCACACACGACGTCGTCCGACCGTGTGTTCAATCTAAGAGCGATGATGGCATGCAACGCTCGACATCGTCCGACTGTGTGTGTTGTTCAAAGGCGATGATAGCATGCCACGCCCGATGCTTTCCGATCGTGTGTTGTTTTGAAGAGCGATGACGACATGCCACGTCCAACGTACTTTGATCGTGTGTAATTTTGAAGGGCGGTGATGTCATGCGACGAAAGACATTGTCCGACCGTTTGTGTTGACCAAGTCAATGCATCATATCACGCCCAACATCATCTAATCGTGCGTTCTGTCAAAGGGCAATGATAACATGCTATACCCGACGTCATCTGTCTCTGTGTGTTGTCCAAGGGCGACATTGGCATTCTACACCCAACATTTTCTAACAGTGTGTGCTGCCGAAGGAATATGATGGCATGCCACCCTTAATACAGTCCTATCCTATGTTCTGTCCAAGGGCGATGATGTCATGCCATGCTCAAAGACGTCCAATTGTGTGTGCAAAACTAGGGGGAATGTAAAATTGAACGGGATAAAAACTTTTTATCATAAAATTAATTATCTAACATTTAGAATGACATTCTCTGATGTGTTCCCAAGGTATTCCGAACTCAAGAATCCATTTTCTTTTATCAGATTTGTAGCATTAAAGAATTACATTTTTTTTCAAAATTTGGGGAAATTCAAAATTGAATAAGTTAAAAGACGTTATTTGGAAAATTGGCGATGATGGCATGCCACGCTCGATGTCGTCCGGCCGTGTTTTTCGTCCTAGGGCGATAAAAACATGCCACGCCAAACATTATCTGATCGTATATGCATGCTAAGGGTGATGATGGCATTCCATGCCCAACGTCGTCCGACCGTGTGTGCTGCCCAAGGGACATGCGGGCATGCCACGCACGACGTCATCCGACCATGTGTGCAATCCAAGGGCGATAATGGCATGCACACCCAATATTGTTAAACTATACGTGTTGTCTAAGGGCGATGATGGCATGCCATGCCCAACGTCGTCCAACCCTGTGTGCTGCCTAAGGGCGATGATGGCATGACACGCCCGTCGTCATCCGACCGTGTGTTCTGCCTAAGGTCCATGTAAGCATGCCATACCCGACATTATTCGATCGTGTGTTCCGTCTAAGGGCAATGATAACATGCCACGCCCAATGTCGTTCGACCGTGTGTGCTGTCCAAGGGCGGTGATGTCATGCCACGCCCGACGTTGCCGATCGTGTGTGCTGTCCTATGGCGGTGATCTCATGCCACACCCGACGTTGCCGAGCGTGTATGCTGTCCAAGGGCGGTGATGGCATGCCACGCTATACGTTGCCGACCGTATGTGTTGTCCAAGGGCAGTGATGTCTTGCCACACCTGACGTTGCAGACCGTGTGTGTTGTCCAAAGGCAGTGATGTCATGCCACGCCTGACATCAATCGACCGTGCGTGCAGTCCAAGGGCGTGATTCCATGCCACGCCCAACGTCATTCGACCGTGTGTGCTGTCCAAGGGTGGTGATGTCATGACATGACCGACGTCGTTGACCATTTGTGTTGTCCAATGACAGTGATGTCATGCCACGCATGATGTCGTCTGACCGTGCGTGTAGTCGAAGGACGGTGATGTCAATCCACGCCCGACGTCATTCGACCGTGTATGCTGTCCAAAGGCGGTGATGGCATGTCGCACCAGATGTTGTCGACTGTGTGTGCTGTCCAAGGGCGATGATATCATGCCACGCCCGACCTTGGCGATCGTGCGTGCTGCCCAAAGGCGATTAAGGCATGCCATGCCCGACATCGTTCGACTGTGTGTGTTGTCAAAGGACGGTGATATCTTGCCACGACTGACGTCGTCCGACCTTGTGTTTTGTCCAAGGGCGGTGATGGCATGCCACGCCTTATGTTGTCGACCGTGTGTGTTGTCCAAGGGCGGTGATGGCATGCCACTCCTTACGTTGCCGACCATATGTGCTGTCCAAGAGAGGTTATGTCATGCCACGCCTAATGTTGCCGACCATGTGTGTTGTCCAATGGCGGTAATTTCATGCCACGCCCGACGTCAACCGACCGTGCGTGCAGTCCAAGGGCGGTGATGTTATTCCACGCCCGATGTCGTTCAACCATTTGTGTTGCCCAATGGCAATTATGGCATGCCACGCCCGACGTTGGTAGACCGTGTGTGCTACCCAAAGGCGATGATGGAATGCCACGCCTGACGTTGTTCGAGCGTGTGTGCTGCCCAAAGGCGGTGATGTTATGCCACGTCCGACGTAGTCCGACCGTGTGTGCTTCTTAATGGCGGTGATTTCATGCCACGCCCGACGTCGTCTGACCGATTGTGTTGAGCAAGGGCGGTGTTATCATGCCATGCCCGACGTTGCCAACCTTGTGTGCTATCCCATGGCGGTGATGTCATGCCACACCAGATGTTGTCGAGCGTGTGTGCTGTCCATGGGCGGTGATGGCATGCCACGCTATACGATGCCGACCGTATGTGCTGTCCAAGGGCGGTGATGTCATGCCACGCCCAATGTTGCCGACCGTATGTGTTGTCCAAAGGCGGTGATGTCATGCCACGCCCGACGTCGTCTGACCGTGCGTGCAGTCCAAGGGCGGTGATGTGATGCCACGCCTGATGTCGTTCAACCGTGTGTGCTGTCCAAGGGCGGTGATGTCATGCAACGCTTCGACGTGTCTGACCGTGTGTGCTTTCCAAGGGCTGTGATATCATGCTACGCCTTACGTTGCTGACCGTTTGTGCTGCCCAAGGGCGGTGATTTCATTCCACACCCGACGTCATTCGATCGTGTGTGCCGTCCAAAGGGGGTGATGGCATGTCACGCCCGACGTCGTTCGACCGTGTGTGCTGTCCAAAGGCGGTGATGTCATGCCACGCCCATCGTTGTTCAACCGTGTGTGTTGTCCAAGGGTGGTGATGTAATGCCATGCCCGATGTTGCCGACCATGTGAGTTGACCAAGGGCAGTGATGTCATGCCATGCTTGACGTTATCCAACCGTGTGTGCTGCCCAAGGGCGGTGATGTCATGCAATGCCCGACGTCGTCCAATCGTGTGTGCTTTCTAATGGCGGTGATATCATGCCATGCCCGACGTTGCCGACCGTGTGTGATGTCCAATGGCGGTGATGTAATGCCACGCCCAACGTCGTTCGACCGTGTGTGCTGCCCAAAGGCGATGATGGAATGCCACGCCTTACGTTGTCGACCGTGTATGCTGTCCAAGGGCGGTGATGTCATGCCACACCCGACGTCGTCCAACCGTGCCTGCAGTCCATGTGCGGTGATGTCATGCCATGCCCAACGTCGCCTGACCGTGCGTGCCGTCCTAGGGCAGTGATGGCATTTCACGCCTGACGTCATTCGACCGTATTTGTCGTCCTAGGGCTATGATGGGATGCCACACCCAACGTCGTTCGACCGTGTGTGCTACCCAAAAGCTATGATGGCAGTCCACGCCCGACGTTGTTCGACCGTGTGTGCTGTCCAAAGGCGGTGATGTCATGCCACGCCCGTCGTCGTTCGACTGTGTGTGTTGTCCAAGGTCGGTGATGTAATGCCACGCCCGACGTTGCCGACCATGTGTGCTGTCCAAGGGCGGTGATGTCATGCCACGCCTGACGTTGTCCGACCGTGTGTGCTGCCCAATGGCGGTGATGTCATGCAATGCCAGACGTCGTCCAACCGTGTGTGCTTTCCAATAGCGGTGATAGCATGTCACGCCTGACGTCGTTCGACCGTGTGTGATGTCCAATGGCGGTGATATCATGCCACGCCCGTTGTCGTTCGACCGTGTGTGCTGTCCAAGGGCGGTGATGTAATGCCACGCCCGACGTTGTCGACCATGTGTGCTGTCCAAGGGCGGTGATGTATGCAGCGCCCGATGTCGTCCAACCATGTGTGCTTTCCACTGGCGGTGATGTCATGCCATGCCCGACGTTGCCGACCGTGTGTGCTGTCCAATGGCGGTGATGTCATGCCACGCCCGACGTCGTCCGACCGTGTGTGCTGCCCAAAGGCAATGATGGAATGCCACACCTTACGTTGTCGACCGTGTGTGCTGTCCAAGGGTGGTGATCTCATGCCACACCCGACTTCGTCCAACCGTGCGTGCAGTCCATGTGCTGTGATGTCATGCCACGCCCAACGTCGTCTGACCGTGCGTGCTGTCCTAGGGCAATGATGGCATTTCACGCCTGATGTCATGCCAAGCCCGACGTTGTCGACCGTGTGTGATGTCCAAGGGAGGTGATGTAATGCCACGCCCGACGTCGTACGACCGTGCGTGTAGTCCAAGGGCGATGATGGAATGCCACGCTCGACGTCGTTCGACCATTTGTGTTGTCCAAGGGCGGTGATGTCATGCCACGCTTGACTTCGTCCGACCGTGCGTGCAGTCCAAGGGCGTTGAAGTCATGCCACGCCCGACCATGTGTAATGTCAAGGGGTGGTGATGTCATGCCACGCCCGATGTGTTCGACTGTGTGTGCTGTCCAAGTTTGGTGATTGCATGCCACGCCTTACATTGCCGATCGTCCACGCCCGACATTGTCGACCATGTGTGTTGTCCAAAGGCGGTGATGTCATGCCACGCCCGACGTCAACCGACCGTGCGTGCAGTCCAAGGGTGGTGATGTCATGCCATGCCTGGCGTCGTTCGACCGTGTGTGCTTTCCAAAGGCGGTGATGTAATGCCACGCCCAACGTCGTCCGACCGTGCGTGTTGTCCAAGGGCGGTGATGTCATGCCACGCCCTACGTCGTTTGACCGTGTGTGCTGTCCAAGGGCGGTGATGTCATTCCATGCACGATGTGTCCGATTGTGTGTGCTACCCAAGGGCGCTGATGGCATGCCACGCCTTACGTTGACGACCGTATGTGCTTTCCAAGGGAGGTGATGTCATGCCACGCCTGACGTGTCTGACTGTGTGTGCTATCCAAGGGCAGTGATGGCATGCCACGCCTTACGTTGACGACCGTATCTGATGTCCAAGGAGTTGATGTCATGCCACGCCCGATGTCGTCCAACCGTGCATGCAGTCCATGTGCGGTGATGTCATGCCACAACCAACATCGTCCGACCGTGCGTGCTGTCCTAGGGCGGTGATGGCATGTCACGCCTGACGACGTTCTACCATGTTTGCCGTCCAAGGGCTATGATGGCATGCCACGCCCGACGTCGTTCAACCATGTGTGCTGTCCACAGGCGGTGATGTCATGCCACGCCCGACGTAGTCTGACCGTGTGTGCTATCCAAAGGCGATGATGGCATGTCACGCCCGACGTCGTTCGACCGTGTGTACTGTCCAAGGGTTTTGATGTCATGCCAAGCCCGACGTTGTCGACCGTATGTGATGTCCAAGGTTGGTGATGTCATGCCACTCCTGACGTCGTCCGACAGTGCGTTCAGTCCTAGTGCGATGATGGAATGCCACGCCCGACGTTGTTCGACCGTTTATGCTGTCCAAGGGCGGTGATGTCATGCCACGCTTGACGTCGTCCGACTGTGCGTGCAGTCCAAGGGCGCTGATGTCATGCCATGCCTGACGTTGTCCGACCGTGTGTGCTGCCCAAGGGCGGTGATGTCATGCAACGCGCGACGTCGTTTGACCGTGTGTGCTGTCCAATGGCGGTGATGTCATGCCACGCCCGACGTCGTTCGACCGTGTGTGCTGCCCAAAGGCGATGATGGAATACCACGCCCGACGTTGTTCGACCGTGTGTGCTACCCAAGGATGGTGATGTCATGCCACGCCCGACGTAGTCCTATCGTGTGTACTTCTTAATTGCGGTGATGTCATGCCATGCCCGACGTCGTTCGACCAAGTGTGTTTTCCAAGGGCGGTGATGTCATGCCATGCCCGACATCGTTCGACTATGTGTGCTGTCAAAGGGCGGTGATGTCATACCACACCTGGCGTGTCCGACTGTGTGTGCTATCCAAGGGCGGTGATGGCATGCCACGCCTTACGTTGATGACCGTATGTGCTGTCCAAGGGAGGTGATGTCATGCCACGCCCGACGTTGCCGACCGTGTGTGCTGTCCAAGGGCGGTGATGTCATGCCATGCCTGACAGCGTTCTACTATGTTTGTCGTCCAATGGCTATGATGGCATGCCACGCCTGACGTCATTCGACCGTTTGTGCTGTCCAAAGGCGGTGATGGCATGCCACGCCCGACCTTGTTCGACCATTTGTGCTGTCCAAGGGCGGTGATGTTATGCCACGCTTGACGTCGTCCGACTGTGCGTGCAGTCCAAGGGCGGTGATGTCATGCCACGCCTGACCACGTGTACTGTCCAAGGGCGGTTATGTCATGCCACGCCCGACGTGTCCGACTGTGTGTGCTGTCCAAGGGCAGTTATGGCATGCCACGCCTTACATTGCCGATGGTATGTGCTCTCCAAGGGCAGTGATTTCATGCCACGCCCGACGTTGTCGTCCATGTGTGTTGTCCAAATGCGGTGATGTCATGACACGCCCGACGTCAACTGACCGTGCGTGCAGTCCAAGGGCGGGGATGTCATCCCATGCCTGACGTCGTTCGACCGTGTGTGATTTCCAAAGGCGATGATGTCATGCCACGCCCACGTCATCCGACCGTGCGTGCTGTCCAAGGGCGGTGATGTCATTCTACGCACGACGTGTCCGACTGTGTGTGCTATCCAAGGGCGGTGACGGCATGCCACGCCCGACGTCGTTCGACCGTGTGTGCTGTCCAAGGGCGGTGATGTCATTCCACGTACGACGTGTCTGACTGTGTGTGCTGTCCAAAGGCGGTGATGGCATGCCACGCCTTACGTTGACGACCTTATGTGCTGTCTAAGGGAGGTGATGTCATGCCATGCCCGACGTTGCCGACCGTGTGTGCTATCAAAGGGCGGTGATGTCATGTTACGCCCAACGTCGTTCTACCATGTTTGTCATCCAAAGGCTATGATGGCATGCCACGCGCGACATTGTTCGACCGTGTGTGCTGTTCAAAGGCGGTGATGACAAGCCACGCCCGACATTGATCGACCATTTGTGCTGTCCAAAGGCGTTATATCATGCATCACCCGACTTAGTCCGACCGTGTGTGCTGTCCAACGGCGGTGATGTCATGCCACGCCCGACGTTGCCGACCATGTAGGTTGTCCAAAGGCGGTGATGTCATGCCACGCCTGACGTCAACCGACCGTGCGTGCAGTCCAAGGGCGGTGATTTCATGCCACGCCCTACGTCGTTCGATCGTGTGTGTCGTCCAAGGGCGGTGATGTCATGACACGCTTTATGTCGTTCAACCGTTTGTGCTTCCCAAAGGCGATGATGGCATGCCACGCCTGACGTCGGTCGATCGTGTGTACTATCCAAAGTCGGTGATGGCATGCCACGTCCGACGTCGTTGGACCGTGTGTGCTATCCTATGGCGATGTTGGCATGCCACACAAGACGTTGTTCTATCATGTGTGCTACCCAAAGGCGGTGATGGCATGTCATGCCTGACGTCGTTCGACCGTGTTTGCCGTCCAGGGGCTATGATGGCATGCCACGCCTGACGTCGTTCGACTGTGTGTGCTGCCCAAAGGTGAGGATGGCATGTTGCGCCCGACATTGTTGGATTGTTTGTGTTGCCCAAGGGCAGTGATGTCATGCCACGCCCGACGTTGTCAGATCGTGAGTACTGTCCAAGGGTGGTGTTGTTATGCCTTGCCTGAAGTTGCCGACCGTGTGTGCTGTCCAAGGGCGATGATATCATGCCACGCCCGACCTTACAGACCGTGTGTGCAGTCCAAGGGCGATGATGTCATACAACGCCCGCATCGTCCGTCCGTGTGTACTGTCCAAGAGCGGTGACGTCATGCCATGCCCGATGTTGCCGGCCGTGTGTGCTGCCCAAAAGCAATGAAGGCATGTCATGCCCGACATCGTTCGACCGTGTGTGCTGTCCAAGGGTGTGATGTCATGCCACGCCCGACGTCGTTCGACCGTGTGTGCTGTCCAAGGGCGGTGATGTCATGCCACGCCCGACGTAGTACGACCGTGTGTGCTGTCCAAGGGCGGTGATGTCATGCTACGCCCGACGTCGTCCGACCGAGTGTGTTGTCCAAGGGAGGTGATTTCATGTCTCGCCCAACGATGCCGACCGTGTGTGCTGTCCAATGGCGGTGATGTCATGCCACGCCCGACGTCGTTCGACCGTGCGTGCAGTCCAAGGGCGGTGATTTCATGCCATGCCCGATGTCGTTCAACCATTTGTGTTGGCCAAAGGCGATGATGGCATGCCACGCTCGACGTCATTAGACCGTGTGTGCTGCCCAAAGACGATGATGGAATGCCACGCCCGCGTTGTTCTACCGTGTGTGCTGCCGAAAGGCGGTGATGTCATGCCACGCCCAACTTAGTTCGACCGAGTGTTTTGTCTAAGGGCGGTGATTTCATGCCATGCCCGACGTTACCGACCATGTGAGTTGTCCAATGGCGGTGATGACTTGCCACACCCGACGTTGCCGAGCGTGTATGCTGTCCAAGGGCGGTGGTGGCATGCAACGCTATACGTTGCCGACCGTATGTGTTGTCCAAGGGCGGTGATGTCATGTCACGCCCGACGTTGCCGAACGTATGTGTTGTCCAAAGGCGGTGATGTCATGCCACTCCCGATGACGTCCGACCGTGCGTGCAGTTCAAGGGCGGTGATGTCATGCCACACCTGACATCGTTCGACCATGTGTGCTATCTAACGGCGGTGATGTCATGCCACGCCTGACGTGTCTGACCGTGTGTGCTGTCAAAGGGCGGTGATGGAATGCCACGCCTTACGTTGCCGACCGTATGTGCTGTCCAATGGCGGTGATGTCATGCCACACCCGAAGTCGTTCGACCGTGTGTGCCGTCCAAAGACGGTGATGGCATGTCACGCCCGACGTCGTTCGACTGACTGTGCTGTCCAAAGGCGGTGATGTCCTGCCACACCCGTCGTCGTTCGACCGAGTGTGCTGTCCAATGGCGGTGATGTAATGCCACGCCCGACGTTGCCGACCATGTGTGCTGTCCAAGGGCGGCGATGTCATAGCACGCCTGACGTAGTCTGACCGTGTGTGCTGCCCAAGGGCGGTGATGTCATGCAACACCTGACGTCGTCCAACCGTGTGTGGTGTCCAATGGCGGTGATGTCATGCCATGCCCGACGTTGCTGCCCGTGTGTGCTATCCAATGGCGGTGATGTCATGCGATGCCCGACGTCGTTCGACCATGTGTGCTGCCCTAAGGCGATGATGGAATGCCACGCCCAACGTTGTTCGACCGTGTGTGCTGCCCAAAGCCGGTGATGTCATGCCACGCCTGACGTAGTTCGACCGTGTGTACTTCTTAATGGCGGTGATGTCATGCCACGACCGACGTCGTTCGACCGAGTGTGTTGTCCAAGGACGGTGATGTCATGCCATGCCCGACATCTTTCGACAGTGTGTGCTGTCAAAGGGCGGTGATGTCATGCCACGCCTGACGTCTTCCGACCTTGTGTGCTGTCCAAGGGCGGTGATGGCATACCACGCCTTATGTTGTCGACCGTGTGTGCTTTCTAAAGGGCGGTGACGTCATGCTACACCCGACGTCGTCCGACCAAGTGTGTTGTCCAAGGGCGGTGATGTCATGCCACGCCCGACGTTGCCGACCGTGTGTGTTGTCCTAGGGCGGTGACATCATGCAACGCCCGACGTCGTTCAACCATGTGTGTTGTCCAATGGGGGTGATGTCATGCCACGCCCGACGTGTCTGACCGTGTGTGCTGTCCAAGGGCGTTGATGGCATGCAACACCTTACATTGCCGACCGTATGTGCTGCCAAGGGCGCTGATGTAATGCCACGCCCGGCGTTGCAGACCATGTATGTTGTCCAAAGGCGGTGATGTCATGCCATGCCCGACGTCAACCGACCGTGTGTGCAGTACAATGGTTGTGATGTCATGCCACGCCAATGATGTTCGACCGTGTGTGTTTTCCAAGGGCGGTGATGGCATGCCACGCCTTACGTTGTCGACCGTATGTGCTGTCCAAGGGCGGTGAAGGCATGCCATGCCCGACATCGTTCGACCGTGTGTGCTGTCCAAGGGCGGTGATGTCATGCCACGCCCGATGTCGTTTGACCGTGTGTGCTGTCGAAGGGTAATGATGTCATGCCACGCCCGACGTGTCTGACTATGTGTGCTATCCAAGGGTGGTGATGGCATGCCATGCCTTACGTTGACAATCGTATGTGCTGTACAAGGGCGGTGATGTCATGCCACGCCCGACGTTGCCGACCGTATGTGTTGTCCAAGGGCATTGATGGCATGCCACGCCTTACGTTGCCGACCGTGTGTGCTGTCCAAGGGCGGTGATGTCATGCGACGCCCGACATTGTCGACCATGTGTGTTGTCCAAGGCGGTGATGTCATGCCACGCCCGGTGTCAATCGACCATGTGTGCACTGCAAGGGCGGTGATGTCATGCCACGCTCGACGTCGTTCGACCGTATGTACTGTCCAAGGTTGTGATGATGCCATGCCCGACGTTGTCCGACCGTATGTGCTGTCCAAGGGAGATGATGTCATTCAACGCCTTTCGTTGCCGACCGTATGTGTTGTCCAAGGGCGGTGATATCATTCCACGCCTGACGTAGCCGACCGTGTGTGTTGTCCAAAGGCGGTGATGTCATGCCACGCCCGACGTCAACCGACCGTGCGTGCAGTCCATGGGCGGTGATGTCATGCCACGCCTGACGTTGTTAGACCATTTGTGCTGTCCAAGGGCGGTGATGTCATGCCACGCCCGACATTGTCAAACGTTTGTGCTGTCCAATGGCGGTGATGTCATGACATGCCCGACGTCGACCGAGAGTGTGTGCAGTCCAAGGACGGTGATGTCAAGCCACGCTTCATGTCGTTCGACCGTGTATGCTGTCCAAAGGCGGTGATGGCATGTCACGCCCGATGTTGTCGACTGTGTGTGCTGTCCAAGGACGATGATATCATGCCATGCCCAACCTTGCCGATCGTGGCTGCTGCCCAAAGGTGATGAAGGCATGCCATGCCCGACATCGTTCGACTGTGTGTGCTGTCAAAGGGAGGTGATGTCATGCCACGCCTGACGTCGTCCGACCTTGTGTGCTATCCAAGGGCGGTGATGGCATGCCATGCCTTATCTTGTCAACCGTGTGTGTTGTCCAAGGGCGGTGAGGGCATGCCACTCCTTACGTTGCCGACCGTATGTGATGTCCAATGGCGGTGATGTCATGCCATGCCTGACGTTGCCGACCATGTGTGTTGTCCAAAGGCGGTGATGTCATGCCACGCCCGACGTCAACCGACCGTGCCTGCAGTCCAAGGGCATTGATGTCATGCCACGCTCGATTTTGTTCAACCGTTTGTGTTTCCCAAAGGCGGTGATGTCATGCCACGCCCGACGTTGCCTACCGTATGTGTTATCCAAAGGCGGTGATGTCATGCCAAGCGCGACGTTGTCCGACCGTGCGTGCAGTCCAAGGGCGGTGTTGTAATGCCACGCCTGACGTGTCTGACCGTGTGTGCAGTCCAAGGGCGGTGATGGCATGCCACACCTTACGTTGTTGACCGTATGTGCTGTCCAAGGGCGGTGATGTCATGCCACACCCGACGTCGTTCGACCGTGTGTGTCATCCAAAGGCGATGATGGCATGTCACGCCCGACATTTTTCGACCGTGTGTGCTGTCCAAAGGCGGTGATGTCATGCCACGGCCCTCGTCGTTCGACCGTTGCGCTATCCAAGGGCGGTGATGTAATGCCACGCCCGACGTTGATAACCATGTGTGCTGTCCAAGGGCGGTGATTTCAGGCCACGCCTGACGTTGTCCGACCGTGTGTGCTTCCCAAGGGCGGTGATGTCATGCAACGCCCGACGTCGTCCGACTGCGTGTGCTGTCCAATGGCGGTGATGTCATGCCATGCCCGACGTTGCCGACCGTGTGTGCTGTCCAATGGCGGTGATGTCATGCCACACCCGACGTCGTTCGATCGTGTGTGCTGGCCAAAGGCGAATATGGAATGCCACGCCCGACATTGTTTTACCTTGTGTGCTGTCCAAAGGCGGTGATGTTATGCCATGCCTAACGTAGTCCGACCGTGTATACTTTTTAATGGTTGTGATGTCATGCCACGCCCGAGGTCGTCCAACCGAGTGTGTTGTCCAAGGGCGGTGATGTCATGCCATGCCCGACATTGTTCAACTGTGTGTGCTGTCAAAGGGCGGTGATGTCATGCCACGCCTAACGTCCTCCGACCTAGTGTGCTGTCCAAGGGCGGTGATGGCATGCCACTCCTTACGTTGTCGACTGTGTGTAATGGCCAAGGGAAATGATGGCATACAACGCCCAATGTCGTCCGATTGTGTGTACTGCCCAAAGGCTTTAATGGAATGCAATGCTCTACGTCATTTGACCATATGTATTGCCCAAGGACCATGCGAGCATACCACTCCCGACATCATCCGATCGTTTGTGAAGCGCAAGGGAGATGATGGCATGTCAGGCACAATATTGTCTGACCATTATCCGGCCCTAGGCCCATGCGGGCATGCCACGCCCAACGTCATTCGACTTTGTGTGTTGTCTAAGGGTGATGATGGAATGTCACGCCCAATGTCGTCCGATTGTGTGTTTTGTCTAAACGCGATAATGGCATTCCACGCCCGACGCAGTCTGTCTGTGTGTTCTTTACAAGGGAGACGATAACATGCCATGTCCGATGTTTTCTAACCGTCTATGTTGTTTAAGGGCGATGATGGCTTACCACGCCCAATGTCATCTGACTATGTGTGATGCCCAAGGGCCACGCGGGCATGCCACGCCCGACATCGTTTGAACATGTGTTCTTTTCTAGGGCGATGATAACATGCCACACCCAACATCATCCAACCGTTTATGCTTTCCAAGGTCGATGATGGTATACAACGCACGACGTCGTACGACAGTGTGTTCTTCCCAAGGGCGATGCTGGCATGCCACACCTAATGTCATCCGATTGTGTGTGCTGCCCAAGGGAGATGATGGCATGCAAAGTTGAATGTCGTCCGACTGTGTGTGCTGCCCAAGGACCATGCAGGCATGCCACGCTCGACATAATCCGACCGTGTGTGCCGCCCAAGGTCAATAATTGCATGTCACGCCTGACATCGTCCGACTGTTTATGCTACCCAAGGCCCATGTGGGCATGCCACGCCCGACGTCGTTTGACAGTGTGTGCAATCCAAAGGCGATTAAGGCATGCCACATTCAATATGGTACGACTGTGTGTTGTCTAAAGACGATAATGGCATGTCATGTTCGACGCCTTTCGACTGTGTGTGCTGCCAAAGGAAGATGATGGCATGTTAAGCCCGACGTAGTATGATCTTGTATGTTGTCCAATGGCAATGATGGCATGCCACGCCCGACATCATCCAATAGTGTGTGCTGCCCAAGGGAGATGATGGCATGTCATGTACGACGTCGTCCGACCTTGTGTGCTTCCCTAAGGCAATGATGAAATGCCACGCTTGACGTCATCCGACCGTGTGTGCTTCCCAATGACCATGCGGGCATGCCACACCCGATGATATATCGTGGTTTCACGGTATGATTAATACTTTTTCCTTAAGTTTAGTGTGTCCGAAAGCCTTGTTTGTGCTAAGTTTAATATAATTTTCTCTTTGTTTTGCAGGAAATCTGTTCAAAGCTGAACGCGGAGATTTTGAGCGAAAATTGCAGAAGAGACCACCTACGGAGCTTATGACGGTCCGTCGTGCTTGTAACGGTCCATAGGTGGCAGCATAGAGAAGCTGCTGAAGGAAGATGGGGAAGTCTGACAAGTGTGGGATTACGAAGATTATGACGGTCCGTCATGGCTATGAAGGTCCGTCCTGCAGATTCGTCGTGAAGATCAGAGAAGTGATCCCAGTACCCAGATTTCAAGAGTTGAAGTATTTTGAAACGAGACCCTCGACGGACCATTGTGCTTATGATGGTCCGTCACACTGGCCGTCGAGGGGAATGAAGAAAGCAGCAGAAGAATTGCACCATGTATGGGACGACGGAGTCCACGACGGTCCGTCGCGTGGTCCGTCGACCCAGCCGCGTTTTGGCAGATTTCCAGTAATTAGAATCCTTGTTTAATTAGGTTTTTATTTTTTTTATAAATAGTTCGAAAAACCTCGTTTTTGAGGTTAGACTCTGTGATATTAATCATTATATTGTGAGACTTTGTGTTTTGAGTGTTTGATTGTTAGAGACTCTTACAAGTGATTTTTGGTGATTAATCAAGCAAATTTTCGGACTTTATTCTTTCTCGTTGAAGTAAGTACATGTATTCTTGTTTACCATATTTGAATATTGTGTTTATGGCTATGAGGAACTAAACTCCATAACTAGGGTTGTGGGAACCATAGGAAAATAATGAGATAAACCCTAGCTAAAATAACAATTCTAGAATCGTGTCTTGCATGTATCAATAATTCTTTCACTTAGAAGTCTTTTTAACGGATGATCAACGTTAGAACTCGCCTTAATGCTACTTGCCGGACCAAGGAGGTAGATAATAGGAAAAGAATTATTAACATAGATTTAGTGTATACCATCTAATAGGCTAGTATTGATTGGTACGAGGTAATAACTTAGTCAAATATCGAATACGATGCTTAATATGAGGTAAGGATAAGGGTTAGGAAAGCAACACACGTAGCCGGACCAAGGTACGGAGTGAGATTTTCTAGATGCCGGACCAAGGATTTAGAAATACATAACTTATCACTTTACATGCAAGATACTAGGAACGAATTGTTATAGTTAGAATTATCAAGTTATGAACCTGTGGGGAACACGTAAACCCTAGTTACTTTGATTTCTTGATTAAAACTCAACATTAAAAGCTGTTAAGTGTCTCTTTCAAGTTCGTAAGTTATTTTTGCTCATTAGGAAATACAAACCCCCCGTTCATGCTTTTACTTTCTAAGGAAGTAATCAACCAAACAATAGTAATAACAAGTTGAAGTTAAGTCTAGACTATTTTCCTCGTGGGAACGATCCCAACCTCAATAGTTGTGTTATTTACTTGACACGACCGCTTTACTTCTCATTTGAGAAGTAAGTTTGAGCGTATCAAATTTTTGCGCCGCTGCCGGGGAATTTAGCTTTTAGATTAACTTGAACTTCTTACTATAGTTTAGTTGATATTTTCTTGATTTTACTTTGTTTTATTGTTTTTGATTCCTTTTCAGAATTATCCTCCTTGTATGCCAAATACACGGAGAGGAAGAGAACCGTTGTTCCCCTACGATCACGAGCTAGAACGCATAATCGCGAAACATGAATCGTAATTTGGGAATCAATGATGAGGATCCAAACCGTAACATCCCAGCTCGGCCGATGTTCATGGTCGATGTTACCCGATGCTCGGGTGAACATCAACAGGGGGATGTAATCCGCTCCACGGCCCCAAGCATACTACAGAGGCTATGATAACATAGCAGATTTGGATGGGCCACTGGTTTTGCCTCCTCTACCCAAAGGCCACACTTTTGTGGTAACTAGTAGTCTGATGCAAATGCTCACTGCCAGAGGTTTGTTTTCAGGGCTACCTTCTGAGGATCCACATGCCCATATAGCTAAGGTAAGGGCAGTGTGTAAAAGTTGTGTGGGGAGGCCTGATTTGGATCTAGATGTAATAGGTCTCAGAGTGTTTCCTCTCTCACTGACGGGAGAGGCTGCTATGTGGTTTACTGAGCTCCCATACAACTCTATTTTCACTTGGAACCAACTACGAGATGTCTTCTTAGCACGCTACTATCCGGTCTCCAAGAAATTAAACCACAAAGACAAGGTGAATAACTTTGTGGCACTACCAGGAGAGTCAGTTAGTAGTTCTTGGGATAGATTCACCTCATTCTTGAGAAGTGTCCCAAATCACCGTATTGATGATGAGTCACTAAAGGAATACTTCTATAGGGGACAGGATGATAACAATAAAGCGGTGTTGGACACTATAGCAGGTGGATCTTATGGAGAATGCCCTTATGCTGAGATTGCTGAGAAATTAGAGAAAATCTCCCGTAACAACAAAGCTTGGAGTAATAGGAAGTCCGATACAAGGAGAAACACCTTCGCAGTGCAGTCCACTCACAACCCAGCCACAGATGATATTCGGGAAGAAATGGCTCAGATGAAAACTGAGCTTGGGTTGGTACTAAAACATGTCACTGGGGGTGCAGAAAAGGTTAATGCAGTCAACTACTTGGCTAAACCACCACCTCCAATTGATGAGTGTAATTATGAGGAGGATTCCTATGCAGTAAATGAACAGATGGGGGGTTTCCGACCAAGTTCCCAAGGCTCTAATCAGGAAAATTGGTGCCAAGGTCAAGGGAACCAAGGTCAGAACTATGATAACTACAATCGTGAGGGTCATTATGTCCGAGATGGAAACTACAATCGCGACAACAACTTCAACAGGGGTAGCTATGGTAACAGAAACGACAGAAATGGACCTTATGTTCCTCCTCAAAATTGTGAAGTTACTCCTAGGGATGGTGGAGGTAGTATGTCGCGAGTTGAGGATATGTTGCATAAAATGATGAGGAGGTTCGATGCTAGTGATGAGCAAAATAAAGAGTTGAGGAATGATCTAGCGGGTATTGGGCAAAAAGTTGATACCCATGCAATATCAATTAAGCAACTTGAGTTACAATTGGCTCAATTATCTTCAACTGTGAACACACGGCAACCGGGCACTCTTCCTAGCAACACTGTCCAAAATCCAAAAAATGATGGACATTGTATGGCAATTACTACTCGCGGTGGCAGGAAAACCATTGATCCACCTATGCCATCTGATGAGAATAAGGTGACAATAGAATCTTATAAAGTGGTAGAAGTTGATTCTGAATTAGAGGATAACACTGCAAAAGATGCTGAAGTGCCTAAAAAAGTAACTCCTATGCCTAGGCCACCACCCCCATTTCCTCAGATATTAGTGAAAAAGACCGAGGATGGTAAATACCGGCGTTTTATAACAATGTTGAAGCAATTTTCTATCAATGTCCCTTTGGTAGAAGCTTTAGAACAAATGCCCGGTTACGCCAAATTTATGAAAGATCTGGTTACAAAGAAAAGATCGATCACTTTTGAGGATGATGATAGAATGCAGCATTGTAGTGCTATTGCTACAAGATCTCTGGTTCAAAAGAAAGAAGATCCGGGCGCGTTTACTATTCCTTGTACAATCGGGCTATTACATTTTGCGAAAGCATTATGTGATCTGGGGGCAAGCATAAATCTCATGCCCCTCTCGATTTACAAGAAGTTGGGTTTGGGTGACCCAAAGCCCACGGCGATGCGGCTATTGATGGCTGATCGAACAGTAAAACGACCTATAGGAATACTCCACGATGTGCTAGTAAAAGTGGAGTCATTCATCTTTCAAGCCGATTTTTATTATTCTTGATTGTGAGGTTGATATTGAAGTGCCTATTATCCTTTGGAGGCCATTCCTAGCTACGGGAAGAGCCTTAGTAGACATGGAAAAGGGGCAGATGAAATTTTGGTTGAACAGTGAGGAAGTGACCTTTAATATTTGTAGGTCCATGAGGCAGAGTGGTGAGCTCCAATATGCATCTGCTATATCCTACAACATAAGTGAGACCTTTGAGACACAAATAGAAGAACGTCTAGGTGTCGAAGCATTAGCAGCAGTGATAATGAACTTTGATAGCGATTGCATTGAAGAGTATGAGTCATTAGTAGCGGCTCTTGACTGAGGTGATGTTCGGTTTAAACCGAAGAAATTTGAGCTTGATATGAAGAATCGCGAGTCCCCACCCGCTAAACCATCTATAGAGGAAGCTCCAAAAGTTGAATTAAAATCTCTCCCACCTCATCTTAGGTATGAATTCTTAGGAAATGGTGACACTTTGCCGGTAATCATTGCATCAGACCTAGATGAACAACAGGTTCAGAGTTTGGTGAAGGTACTAAAAAGGTTCAAAAGAGCTATTGGGTGGACCATTGCGGACATTATTGGGATCCCTCCTGGTATTTGCTCTCATAAAATCCAACTCATGCCTGATTATAAGCCGAGTATTGAGCACCAGAGACGCTTGAATCCTCCTATGCAAGAGGTTGTGAAGAAGGAAATTATCAAGTGGTTGGATGCTGGAGTATTCTATCCAATCGCTGATAGTAGTTGGGTATGCCCGGTTCAGTGTGTACCTAAGAGAGGGGGAATGACTGTGGTCCCCAACGAAAAGAATGAACTTGTTCCGATGAGACCGGTTACTGGATGGAGGGTGTGCATGGATTACCGTAAACTGAACTCATGGACTGAAAAAGACCATTTTCCTATGCCCTTCATGGATCAGATGTTGGATAGACTTGCCGGAAAAGGGTGGTATTGTTTTCTTGATGGGTATTCGGGGTATAATCAGATTTCTATCGCACCAGAAGATCAAGAGAAAACCACTTTCACTTGTCCATATGGGACATTTGCGTTCAGAAGAATGTCGTTTGGGTTGTGCAATGCACCCGCAACCTTTCAGAGATGTATGATGTCAATATTTTCTGACATGGTGGAGGATACTATAGAGGTTTTTATGGATGATTTTTCTGTGGTTGGTGATTCATTTGAGCGATGCTTGAACAATTTATCTGAGGTTCTTAAGAGATGTGAAGACCGCAACTGGGTACTAAATCGGGAAAAGTGTCATTTCATGGTGAAAGAGGGTATTGTGTTGGGTCATCGCATTTCAGAAAAGGGTATAGAGGTTGATCGAGCTAAAGTTGAGGTAATAGAGAGACTTCCCCTGCCGATCTCTGTGAAAGGTGTGAGAAGCTTTCTTAGGCATGGAGGTTTTTATCGGAGATTCATCAAAGACTTTTCAAAGATTGCACACCCATTGTGCAAATTACTGGAGAAAGAATGTAAATTTTGTTTTGATGAGTCCTGTCTTAAAGCATTCAGTGAGCTAAAAGAGAAGTTAGTGTCTGCACCTATCATTATTTCTCCGGATTGGAACAGTCCATTTGAGGTAATGTGCGATGCTAGTGGGGTGGCTCTTGGTGTAGTATTGGGACAGAGAAGAACCAAAATCCTTTACCCAATTTACTATGCTAGTAAAGCCCTAAATGAAGCCCAGAAGAACTACACGTTGGATCGAGCAAGAACTCCTCGCATGAGTCTTTGCTTTTGAGAAATTTCGCTCTATTTGCTAGGTACTAGAGTCATAGTGCATACCGACCATTCAGACCGAGATATTTGATGGCTAAAAAGGATGCGAAACTAAGGTCGATTCATTGCGACATCAGCTGCAAGAATTTGACTTTGAAGTGCTGGATAGAAAAGGGACTGAAAATCAAGTTGCTGATCATTTGTCCCGTCTAGAGGATGAAGCTATGAGAGAGTTAGGGGATAAGACTGACATTGATGATACTTTCCTCGATGAACATGTATTGGCTGCTTCACAAGACATGATTCCATGGTTCGCAGATTTTGCGATCTATCTGGCTAGTGATATTGTTCCATCAGACTTGTCCTTTCATCAAAGGAAAAAGTTCATGTACGATGTGAAGAAGTTCTTTTGGGATGAACCATACTTGTATAGGAGTTGTGCCGACGGGCTCATTCGGCGTTGTGTGCCCGAATGTGAAATGTTGAGTGTATTGGAGGCATGCCATTCCTCACCTGTTGGCGGACATCACAGTGGTATCCGAACCGCTCACAAGACATTGCAATGTGGTTACTATTGGCCAAATCTTCATCAAGATGCTCATGGGTTTGCTAAATCATGTGACAAATGTCAACGAGATGGTGGTATTTCAAGAAAGCAAGAGCTCCCTCTAAACCCCATTCTTGTGATTGAGTTATTTGATGTGTGGGGTATTGACTTTATGGGCCCTTTCGTGAGTTCTCATGGGATGAAGTACATTCTTGTAGCAGTTGATTATGTATCTAAATGGGTCGAAGCCATAGCTATCGCAAACAATGAAGGGAAGAGTGTCACTGCATTCTTGAAAAAGAATATATTCTCCCGTTTTGGCACTCCAAGGGCCATTATTAGTGATGGGGGTTCCCACTTCTGCAACAGATTGTTCAAGGGGTTATTGGAGAAATATGGTGTTTGCCATAATGTGGCCACGCCTTACCACCCTCAAACTAGTGGGCAAGTTGAGGTATCGAATCGGGAGATCAAACAGATATTGTCCAAAACATTGAATGCTAGTAGAACAGATTGGTCAAGGAGGCTTGATGATGCTCTTTGGGCCTACCGGACAGCTTATAAGACTCCCATAGGTATGTCTCCATACCGACTTGTATATGGGAAAGCTTGTCATCTTCCGGTTGAGTTAGAGCATAAAGCCATGTGGGCTATGAAGAAGTTATAATTGGATTGGAGCGAAGCTGCAGAGCAATGGTTAAATGGGTTGAATGAACTTGATGAATTTCGCTTGAAAGCCTATGAAAGCTCAGCCCTATATAAAGAAAAGATGAAGAAGTATCATGACAACAAAATTGAAAAACGAGAGTTTATGGTCGGGGATTTAGTGCTTCTATTCAATTCCAGATTGCGCTTGTTTCAGCAAACTCAAGTCCAAATGGATCGGTCCTTACACGGTTACCCAACTATTCCCTCATGGAGCAAATGAGTTGGAAACTAAGGAGGGTGTGCGGTTCAAGGTGAATTGACAGCGCATAAAAATCTATCTAGGGCATCTTGAATCGGCGAATGAAGTGATCGAGGCATACCATCTTGATGAAGTCCGAGTAATCAAGTGGCCCCACCGTGCCGCGACGTTAAATCTGGCGCTTGTTGGGAGGCAACCCAATACTTATCGCCTTTTTAATAATGGTAGCATTTTTCTATAAATGGGTTTTAAATTTGCAGGCACATCACCAGGAAATTTCGCAGAAAACTACTCCGCAGAGCCATCGACGGATACAACGACGGACCGTCGTGGATCAAACGGACCGTCAGATGCACCGTCACACCAGTACGTATTTCGTCATTTTTTGAAATTAGGGCACACACGGCAGAAACCACGACGGGCGTCGCATGTGCGACGGACCGTCGTCGGGGAACCGTCGCGCGATTAATGAAATTAACCCGACCCGACCCGGCTGGACCCCTTTTCAAAATTTGTCCGTTTATACTCCCCACCCCTCCATATTTCACCCCATTACTTCCAACTTCCTCTCATCTCCCCTCTCTTTTCCACTTCCACAATTCCCCCACTGATCATTACTCCCACAATCTCCCCAAACCTTATTACTATCAGTTACTTGTCGGTGCTGCTGCTTTTGGGTATCTACCTTGCCACCTGAATCATTCCCCACTTGTGTTTTCTCCATTTCCAAGGTATGTGTCTCTAAATTTATACTCATTTCTCTTGTATTTTTGTTTATTAGTTAGTATTAGATTCGTTCCTAGTCGTATCTTGTTCCCTTGATATGATTATGTCTAGACCTAGGCTCAAAATGTTTGAATTTGCCATGTTAATAACCCTAGACATAGGTGATTTCACATTAATAGTTTCCTAGGTAGTTGGGATAGACACATAGAGGACCACAACACTACAAGACCATGTGTGTTCATGTAGGTTGCTTAGGGTACCTACAGTTCTGTCTCTGATATTCAGAACGAGACCCCGATGACGGTCCGTCGTATACACGACGAACCATCGTAGGGTCCGTCGCATAAGCCCTAGCACCCTCCCCAACGACGCCTTACGACAGACCGTCACACCCACGACGGTCCGTCCTGCACGATCGTCATGATGGTCAGAGACCCCTATGATAAGGGTCTCCAAAAATTTTCCAAGTGTCCAATGACGGACACTTACGACGGACCGTCACACCCACGACGGTCCGTCATGCACGACCGTCATGATAGTCAGAGAACCCTCTTCTGAGGGTCTCCCATCATTTTCTAAGTTTCCTACAACGGACCCTTACGACGGACCGTCATACCCACGACGGTCCATCCTGCTTGACCGTCATGATGGTCAGAGACCCCTCCTTCAGGGTTCCTTATACATACATATACCAAGTATAACACGACGGACCTCATGACGGTCCGTCATAGTCATGACGAGCCGTCATAGGTCCCGTCGTGTGATACAGTTTCAATATTACTAACACATTTTTTTTCAAAGTTTCATGTCATATGATCTTGCCTGTTTTGATTTCCACTACTCATACTAATATTGCCCCTTTACAGGTACTATCGACTATGGCACACAAGCAAGACCGCACTTATGCACGCGGGCGATCTAAGTCTGTCGCCCCGTCTGCCCGCATGGTCATCGGCTCTGACGATGAGCGGGACTTTGAATACATGCCCCCAGGCACCTCCGCCCCTTCCCGTGCTACACGTGCCCCCAGAGCCACACCCAAGACGGTGGCGTCCGGCGTAGTCAATGCCTCCCAGTCTAATGAGGAGCGCACACTGACCGGCACACCCTCTGGGTCGGCCACAAACGAGGAAGGAGCGTCTGGCTCCTTGGGAGTATCCTGGTCCGAGGAAGCTTCAGGATCTGCTGAGGTTCCCGCACCCGCCACTGCTGCAGCGTCGGCCTCGTCTGATGAGGCTGACAGTTCAGACTCTACATCCGGCGCACCAGCCCATGTCCACACCCCAGCCTCTGACCAGCCAAACCGGTGGTGCGTTGAAGGCCAGTTTTAGGTTTACTCCGACGCGAAGTTCTTGACCGATAAAGGAGTAATGGCTCGCACACTCACCCTGGAGCGGCGGGTACTTACAGGGAGTCTCCCCTCGATGCCGGAGATCCACAACATATTCACCAGGCATCGCCTAGAGTGGACAGCCCGTCCGTTGGGACGATACAGCGAGGAGATGGTCCGAGAGTTCTACGCGTCCTACGTAGCTACTCTCCGATCACAGATCGATAGGCGGGCTGCTCTCGCGAAACAGGCCCCATTGGAGCAGGTTCTAGTCCGGGGCGTGCAGGTTGACATTTCCCTGCCCGCCATCCGCCGGTTCCTATACGGCGAGAGTGCAGATACTACTCGGACCCCCATCACTGTCGAGTTTGACTACCGCAGGCAGGTAGTGAAGGATGGACAGTTCCTGCGAGAGCCAGCACTGAGAGAGACCACCAAGCGGTGGATGGCCCTACACTTATCAGTTGACGGAGAGGGTGCCGATTGGGTCACTGAGCCGAAGGGGGCCATCAAGAAGGCCAACCTCACGTTCGTCGCCAAGTTCTTGTGGCTGCTCGTGCGTCAATGCCTTTCCCCACAAATGGCCGAGCAACATAGTCACCTGGGATCGAGCAGTGCTGATGGCGGCGATGATAGCCGGCTTCGAGGTGGACTATGCATGGCTTCTCCAGGCAGTCATGCACGAGAGGGCATTCAAGGTCACCACCACCTACCCCTTTCCGTGCATGATCTTTGCCCTTTGCAGGTCTGCAGGTGTGCCCATATGGCACATAGATCAGTTGAGGACCCCGCCGGGTACCGTTGACGTCGGCCTCATCAGAGACGAGGCCAATGAGTTGGCCCCACGTCGAGGGCCCCGTCCAGAGCTGCCACCACTATCTGATGACCTTGCGGATACGGTGGCCCAGGCTCGTGACAGCCACACAGCGCCCACGGACACTACCCGGTCGAAGTCTATCCCGGTAGCAAAGACAGCCTCTCTACCGACACCGCCCCGCTGTTCGAGTCCAAAATTGGAGGCACAAATGGCCACTCTTACGCATCATATCCAGCCGTGGATCCGTAAGTCTATTCTCCGAGTCTGAGGCGCGTATGGAGAGGCAGATGCAGCGGAAGATTGCTGAGGTTAACCAGCGCCTCGATGCCTTTGAATTGAGAGTATTAGCTCGACCAGCCCCTCCGGTAGATGTGTCGACTCTCCAGGTGCGGTCGGCAATGATCTTCGTGCGGAACATCGACACGATCCTAGGGCAAGAGTGCCGAGTCCGCCGAGCCTACCGAGGATATCAGACATTGGCGACCTGCTTTCCTACTCGGACATTCCCCCATCTTCCCCTCGAGAGAGTGCCAAGAGGCGTAGGGGTCGATCAGAGGATGAGGCGCGAGCAAGGAAGAAAGAGAGCCGAGAAATGGAGGCCGCGAGGAGAGCCTCACTTGCTGAGGTGGAGGCACACCAGATCAGAGCATCGCAGATAGCGGCTGGGGCGTCTAGCTCCCGCACTGTAGAGACAGCAGGAGGCACTACTGAGGGTGCGGTTGTTGCTGAGGATCGACGGCGCTATGCGCCACAGGTTTGCTTCACCTACCCCTCTAATCTTTAGATTTTTTTATGCATTGGGGACAATTGCATGCTTTTTTGTTGGGGGTGGGGTAAATGGAAAGTGAGTGTTAGGCTGAAGTCTGAGTAGCCCAACTCACTATCCTCTTTTGGGGTTTTTTTGCCTGTGTTCTTTTTCCCCAAAAGACTGATTACTTTTTCTGTTGAACCGGCACGTTATATCTTTTGTACATAGTTTAAATCTGAAGCATGATGGCTAAATGATATCCTGATAAAACTGGAAAAGGTTGCATGAAAAGGCGTAGTAACTGATAATTGTGTGGATCTAAACATGAAATAGAGTTACACCATTGCACTACCCTAAACCTTCAAGTCGAACTAGGTGTCTGATAATCTGGTATAGTGATGAGATGTCAAGTGAGTGTGAGGAAAGTTGAATCAGTCCACTAATGATACTGAGCTAGAACTTGCCTGGTTAGTCCTGCTAAAAGTAAGCTGTAACAGACAACTAGGAAAGGATCATAGGCCCTTATTCAATATAGCCCATTTCTAGCCTAAATAAAAGAAACCAAATGAAAGTTATCCTTCTTTGATCCAAATAATTTGAGCTTAAAATTAGACCTTTCTTTTTCATCCCAACTGATCTTTTCTGGGAACAATATGTTGGCCCTGGTCCCTCCTTGGACATGTGCACCTCAGCTTATGCCAAAAGCATAAGTTGAGGGTGGCTGATGTATAAACAACCTTCGTTATGGCCCTGACCCGACTTTGGGTATTGTGTACCTTGACTCATGGCAAAGCCATGAGTTGAGGGTGGCTGTTTTGAGGAATGCTCTGGAAAGTGGGGTTGAAAGAACAAAGAGAGAGAAAGAACAAAAGTAAAGTGACTCAAGAACTCTTTAAAAAAAAGAGAAATATTCAAGAATTACAAACGATAAAAGAAAAGAGTTACTTACACAAATGAAGAAAGAAGGAAAACAGCAAGGTGAAAGAATAGGAGAAATCAAGTAGATAAAGTGATAGAAAGTGGAAGGTTTAGCCGATATGTCAAGGAGGGCAAAAAGTCACTAAAGTATACCTAAATATACCCTACCTGACTCTGAGCCTACGTTACAAGATAAAAAAGTCTTATCGTGATCCTAAGGGTTGTATAGCGAACTTAAGGCAGTGAAAATAAGGGCAAGCTTATGGCAATAGGTATGAATGAGTGTGACTTTGTTCTGAGAGCGAGTGTTGAAATGTAATCCTTATACTCAAACTGAAATCATTGTGTGAAAAATGAGGATTTTGTTCTAAAGTGAGGACACTAGTTGCTATACCGGAATTGTTAGCCCCCCGATGAAAAATTGAAGAGGATAAGTGTTAGTGCGTGGTGAGTCTGTGTCATGTTCGAATCCCACAAAATTCAAGCCTGATAGTGATAGCATGCATAGATTTGATGAGAGTAATCGGGATTGATAGGCAAATGATTGCAAAGGATAAAAACTTGAATACTATTGTACAAAGATTGTGTAGTGAGTCATAGTGCATCGCTTGAGGACAAACAACGAATTTAAGTTGAGGGTGTTGATATACCGTGGTTTCACGGTATGATTAATACTTTTTCCTTAAGTTTAGTGTGTCCGAAAGCCTTCTTTGTGCTAAGTTTAATATAATTTTCTCTTTGTTTTGCAGGAAATCTGTTCAAAGCTGAACGCGGAGATTTTGAGCAAAAATTGCAGAAGAGACCACCTACGGAGCTTATGACGGTCCGTCGTGCTTGTAACGGTCCGTAGGTGGCAGCATAGAGAAGCTGCTGAAGGAAGATGGGGAAGTCTGACAAGTGTGGGATTACGAAGATTATGACGGTCCGTCATGGCTATGACGGTCCGTCCTGCAGATTCGTCGTGAAGATCAGAGAAGTGATCCCAGTACCCAGATTTCAAGAGTTGAAGTATTTTGAAACGAGACCCTCGATGGACCGTTGTGCTTATGACGGTCCGTCACACTTGCCGTCGAGGGGAATGAAGAAAGCAGTAGAAGAATTGCACCAAGTATGGGACGACGGAGTCCACGACGGTCCGTCATGACCACGACGGTCCGTCGCGTGGTCCGTCGACCCAGCCGCGTTTTTGCAGATTTCCAGTAATTAGAATCCTTGTTTAATTAGGTTTTTATTTTTTTTATAAATAGTTCGAAAAACCTCGTTTTTGAGGTTAGACTCTGTGATATTAATCATTATATAATGAGACTTTGTGTTTTGAGTGTTTGATTGTTAGAGATTCTTACAAGTGATTTTTGGTGATTAATCAAGCAAATTTTCGGACTTTATTCTTTCTCGTTGAAGTAAGTACATGAATTCTTGTTTACCATATTTGAATATTGTGTTTATGGCTATGAGGAACTAAATTTCCATAACTAGGGTTGTGGGAACCATAGGCAAATAATGAGATAAACCCTAGCTAAAATAACAATTCTAGAATCGTGTCTTGCATGTATTAATAATTCTTTCGCTTAGAAGTCTTTTTAACGGATGATCAACGTTAGAACTCGCCATAGGAAAAGAATTATTAACATAGATTTAGTGTATACCCTCTAATAGGCTAGTATTGATTGGTACGAGGTAATAACTTAGTCAAATATCGAATACGATGCTTAATATGAGGTAAGGATAAGGGTTAGGAAAGCAACACACATAGCCGGACCAAGGTGCGGAGTGAGATTTTCTAGATGCCGGACCAAGGATTTAGAAATACATAACTTATCACTTTACATGCAAGATACTAGGAACGAATTGTTATAGTTAGAATTATCAAGTTATGAACCTGTGGGGAACACGTAAACCCTAGTTACTTTGATTTCTTGATTAAAACTCAACATTAAAAGCTGTTAAGTGTCTCTTTCAAGTTCGTTAGTTATTTTTGCTCATTAGGAAATACAAACCCCCCGTTCAAGCTTTTACTTTCTAAGGAAGTAATCAACCAAACAATAGTAATAACAAGTTGAAGTTAAGTCTAGACTATTTTCCTCGTGGGAACGATCCCAACCTCACTAGTTGGGTTATTTACTTGACACGACCGCTTTACTTCTCATTTGAGAAGTAAGTTTGAGCGTATCACCCGACATCATCCGACCATATGTGCTTCCCAAGGGAGATGATGGCATGTCACACACGACGTCGTTCGACCGTGTGTTCAATATAAGGACGATGATGGCATGCAACGCTCGGCATCGTCCGACTGTGTGTGTTGTTCAAAGGCGGTGATGACATGCCACGCCCGATGCTTTCCGATCGTGTGTTGTTTTGAAGGGTGATGATTACATGCCACGTCCAACGTACTTTGATCGTGTGTGATTTTGAAGGGTGATGATGTCATGCAACAAAAGACATTGTCTGACCATTTGTGTTGACCAAGTCAATGCGATCATATCACGCACAACATCATCTAACAGTGTGTTCTGTCCAAGGGCGATGATAACATGTTATACCCGACGTCATGTGTCTCTGTGTGTTGTCTAAGGGCGACGTTGGCATTCTACACCCAACATTTTCCGACCGTGTGTGCTGCCGAAGGAATATGATGGCATGCCACGCTTAACACAGTCCTATCCTATGTTCTGTCCAAGGGCGATGATGTCATGCCATGCTCGACGTCGTCCAACTGTGTGTGCAAAACTAGGGGGAATGTAAAATTGAACTTGATAAAAAAAAATTTATCATAAAATTGATTATCTAACATTTAAAATGACATTCTCTGATGTGTTCCCAAGGTATTCCAAACTCAAAAATCTATTTTCTTTTATCAGATTTGTAGCATTAAAGAATTACATTTTTTTCATAATTTGGGGAAATTCAAAATTGAATAAGTTAAAACACGTTATTTGGAAAATCGGCGATGATGGCATGCCACGCTCGATTTTGTCCGGCCGTGTTTTTCATCCTAGGGCGATGAAAACATGCCTTGCCAAACATTATCTGATCGTATATGCTGGCCAAGGGTTATGATGGCGTTCCATGCCCAACGTCGTCCAACCGTTTGTGCTGCCCAAGGGACATGCGGGCATGCCACGCACGACGTCATCCGACCATGTGTGCAATCCAAGGGCGATGATGGCATGCACACCCAACGTTGTTCAACTATACGTGTTGTCTAAGGGCGATGATAACATGCCATGCCCGATGTCGTCCGACCGTGTGTGCTGCCCTAGGGCGATGATGGCATGACACGCCCGTCGTCATCCGACAGTGTGTTCTGCCTAAGGTCCATGTAGGCATGCCACGCCTAACATCATTCGATCGTGTGTTCTGTCTAAGGGCGATGATAACATGCCACGCCCGACGTCGTCTGATCGTGTGTGCTTCCCAAGGACGATGATGGTATGCCACGCCCGATGTCGTTTGACTGTGTGTGCTTCCCAAGGGCGATGATGGCATGCGATGCTCGATGTTGTCCGACCATAAGTGTTGCGCAAGGACATGCTGGCATGCCACACCTGATATCATCCGACCGTGTGTGTTGCCCAAGGGCGATAATGGCATGTCACACCCGACGTAGTCCGTCCGTTTAAGCTTCCCAAGGCCCATCCGGGCATGCCACGCCCTATGTCGTCCTACCATGTGTGTTGTCCAATGGAGATGATAGCATGCGTCGCACCATGCCGTCCGACCATGTGTGCTTCCATAGGGCGATGATGGCATGCCATGTCCGACGTACTTTGATCGTGTGTGGTTTCAAAGGACAATGCGGGTATGCCACGCCCAACGTCATCTAATCGTGCATGCTGTCCAATGGCGATAATGACATGCCGTACCCGACGTCATCTGTCCGTGTATGCTATCAAAGGGCGATGTTGGCATTCACGCCCGACGTCGTCCGGATTGTGTGTGCTTTCCAAGGATGATGATGTCATGCCATGCTCGACATTGTCCAACTGTTTGTGCAAAACTAGGGGAGATGTAAAATTGCACGGGATAAAAGCTTTGTATCATAAAATTGATTATCTAAAATTAAAACTGACATTCTCAGATGTGTTACCACTCTCACAAATCTATTTTCTTTTATCAGATTCGTAGCCATAAAGATTTACAATGTTCTTCAAAATTAGGGGATATTCATAATTAACTAGGTTAAAAGACGATTTTTTGGAAACTCGGCGATGATGACATGCCACGCTCGATTTCGTGCGACCATGTATTCTTTCCAAGGGAGATGATAACATGCCACGCTCAACATTGTCTTACTGTGTATGCTTCCGAAAGAATATGCTGGCTTGCCACGCCCAACATCGTCCGACCGTGTGTGCTGCCCAAGGGACATGCGGGCATGCCACACCTGACATCATCCAACTGTGTGTCCAGTCCAAGGGCGATGGTGGCATGCCATGCCCAACGTTGTACAACCGTATGTGCTGTCCAAGGGAGATGATGGCATGACACTCCCGATGTCTTACAACCGTGTGTGCATCCCAAAGGCGATGATGCCATGCCACGCCCGACGTAATCTAATCATGTATGCTTTCAAAGGGCGATAATAGCATAACATGCCCGACGTCGTCTAACCTTGTGTGCTGCCCAAGGGCAATGATGGCATGTCATGGACGACATCGTTCGACTGTCTTTGCTGCCCAGGGGCGATAATGGCATGCCACAACCAACGTCATCCGACCATGAGTGTTGTCCAAGGGCCTTGCTCATGCAACGCCCGACGTCGTCCTATCGTGTATTCTGTCTAAGGGCGATGATAACGTACCTCGCTCCACGTCATCTGACCGTGTATGCTTTCCAATTGCAATAATGGCATGCCATGCTCGAGGTCGGCCGACCGTGTGTAATGCCCTTGGGAGATGATGGAATACCACACCCAATGTCGTCCGACTGTGTGTACTGCCCAAAGGCTATAATGGAATGAAACGCTCAACACCATCCGACCATGTGTATTGCCAAAGGACCATGCGGGCATACCACGCCCGACATCATCCGATCGTATGTGCAGCCCAAGGGTGATGATGGCATATCAGGCACAATATTGTCTGACCATTTATTCGGCCGAAGGCCCATGCGGGCATGCCACGCCCAACATCGTCTTACAGTGTGTGCAATCCAATGGCGATTAAGGCATGCCACATTCAATATGGTACGACCGTGTGTGTTGTCTAAAGGTGATGATGGCATGTCATGTTCGACGCCTTCCGATTGTATGGGCTGCCCTAGGGCGATGATGTCATGCCACGCCCGACGTTTTTCGACCGTATGTGCTGCCAAAGGGAGATGATGGCATGCTAAGCCCGACGTAATATGATCGTGTATGTTGTCCAATAGAAATAATGGCATGCGACGCCCAACATCATCCAATAGTGCATGCTGCCCAAGGGCGATGATGGCATGTCATGTTCGACGTCGTCCGACCTTGTGTGCTTCCCTAAGGCAATGATAGAATGCCACTGTCGACGTCATCCAACCGTGTGTGTTGCCCAAGGACCATGCGGGCATGCCACGCCCGACATCATCCGACCATATGTGCTTCCCAATGGAGATGATGGCATGTCACGCACAACTTCGTCCGACCGTGGTCGGACTATGTCGGGCGATGCATGACATAACGCCTTTGGACAGCACAAACAGTCAAACAACGTCGGGCGTGGCATGCCATCATAGCCTTTGGAAAGAAAACACGATCGAACGACGTAGGACGTGGCATACCATCATAGCCCTTGGACGGCAAACACGGACGAACGACGTCAGGCGTGACATGCCATCACCACCTTTGGACAGCACACACGGTCGAACGACGTCTGGCGTGGCATGCCATCATCGCCTTTGGGCAGCACACACGGTCGAATAACGTCGGGTGTGGCATCACATCACCGCCTTTGGACAGCACACACGGTCGAACGACGTCAGACGTGGCATTCCATCATCTCCTTTTGACAGCACACACGGTCGAGCGACGTCGGGCGTGGCATGCCATTATCGCGTTTGGGTATCACACACGGTCGAACGACGTCGGGCGTGGCATGCCATCATCGCATTTGGGCAGCACAAACGGTTGAACGACATCGGGCGTGGCATGACATCACCGCCCTTAAACTGCACGCACGGTCGGACGATGTGTGGCGTGGCTTGACATCACCGCTCTTGGACAGCACACACGGTCGAACGACGTCGGGCGTGGCATGACATTACCGCCCTTGGACTGAATGCACAGTCGATTGACGTCGGGCGTGGCATGACATCACCGCCTTTGGACAGCACACACGGTCGGCAACGTAAGGCGTGGCATGACATCACCGCCCTTGGACAGCACATACGGTCGGCAACATAAGGCGTGGCATGCCGTCACCGCCCTTGGACAGCACACACGTTTGGACTACATCGGGCGTGGAGTGACATTACCGCCCTTGGACAACACACACGGTCGAACGACGTCGGGCGTGGCATGACATCACCGCCCTTGGACTGCACACACGGTCGGTTGACGTCGGGCGTGGCATGACATCACTGCGTTTGGACAACACACACGGTCGGCAACGCCGGGCGTGGCATGACATCACCGTCCTTGGAATGCACATACGGTCGGCAACGTAAGGCAAGGCATGCCATCACCACCCTTGAACAGCACACACGGTCAGACACGTCAGGCGTGGCATGACATCACCGCCCTTGAGATCGCACATGGTCGAACGACGTCGGGCGTGGCATGATATCCCCGCCCTTGGACAGTACACACGGTCGGACAACGTCGGGAGTGGCATGACATGACCGCCTTTAGGTAGCACGCACGGTCGGACTATGTCAGGCGATGCATGACATAACACCTTTAAACATTACAAATGATAGAACGACGTCGGGCGTGGCATGCCATCATCGCCTTTGGGCAGCACACACGGTCGAACGACGTCGGGTGTGGCATGACATCACCGCCTTTGGACAGCACACACCGTCGAACCACGTCGGACGTGGCATGCCATCACCGCCTTTAGACAGCACACATGGTCGAGCGACGTCGGGCGTGGCATGCCATTATTGCATTTGGGTATCACACACTGTCAAACGACGTCGGGCGTGGAATGCCATCATCGCATTTGGGCAGCACAAACGGTTGAACGACGTCGCGCGTGGAATGCCATCATCGCATTTGGGCAGCACAAACGGTTGAACGACATCGAGCGTGGCATGACATCACCACCCTTGGACTGCACGCATGGTGGGACGTCGTCGGGCGTGGCATGACATCACCGCCCTTGGAAAGCACACACGGTCTAATAACATCGGGCGTGGCATGACATCACCGCCCTTGGACTACATGCACGGTCGGTTGACGTCAGTCATAGCATGACATCACCGCCTTTGGACATCACACACGGTCGGCAACTTCAGTCATGGCATGACATCACCGCCCTTGGATAGCACATACGGTCGGCAACGTAAGGCGTGGCATGCCATCACCGCCGTTGGGTAGCACACACGGTCGGACGACATCGGGCAAGGCATGACATCACCGCCCTTGGACAGCACGCACGTTCGAACGACTTCGGGTGTGGCATGACATCACCACCCTTGGACTGTACGAACGGTCGGCAACGTCGGGCGTGACATGACATCACCGCCCTTGAACAACATACACAGGCGGCAACGCGGGGCGTGGCATGAAATCACTGCCCTTGGACAGCACATACGGTCAGCAACATAAGGCGTGGCATGCCATCACCGCCCTTGGACAGCACACACGATCGAAAGACTTCAAGCGTGGCATGACATCACCGCTCTTAGATAGTACACACAGTCGGACAACGTCGGGCGTGGCATGACAACACCGCCCTTGGGTAGCACACACGGTCGGACTACGTCAGGCGATGCATGACATAACAACTTTGGACAGCGCAAACGGTCGAACGTTGTCGGGCGTGGCAAGCCATCATCTCCTTTGGGCAGCACACACAGTCAAACGACGTCGGGCGTGGCATGCCATCATCACCTTTCAGCAGCACACACGGTTGAACGACGTCGGGCGTGGCATGCCATCATCGCCTTTGGGCAGCAAAAATGGTAGAACGACGTCTGCCGTGGCATGACATCACGGCCCTTGGACTACACGCACAGTCAGGCGACGTCGGGTGTTGCATGACATCACGGCTCTTGGACTACACGCACAGTCAGGCGATGTCGTGCGTGGCATGACATAACCGCCCTTGGACAGCACACACGGTCGGACGATGTCGGGCATGGCATGACATCACCGCCCTGGGACAGCACACACAGTGAAACATCGTCGGGCGTGGCATGCCATCATAGCCCTTAGACGGAAAACACAGTCGAACGATGTCAGGCGTGCCATGCCATCACCGCCTTTGGACAGCATACACGGTTGAACAACGTCAGGCGTGGCTTGACATCACCGCCCTTGGACTGCACGCACGGTCAGACGAAGTTGGCCGTGGCATGACATCACCGCCATTGGACAGCACACATGGTCGGCAACGTCAGGCGTGGCATTACATCACCGCCCTTGGACAGCACATATGGTCGGCAACGTAAGGCGTGGCCTGCCATCACCGCCCTTGGACAGCACATACGGTCGACAACGTCGGGCGTGGAATGACATCACCGCCCTTGGAAAGCACACACGGTCAGCAACGTCGAGCGTGGCATGACATCATCGCCCTTGGACGGCACACACGGTCGGCAACGTCAGGTGTGGCATGACGTCACCTCCCTTGGACAGTACACACGATCGGACAATGTCGGGCGTGGCATGACATCACTGCCCTTGGGCAGCACACACGGTCTGACTACGTCGGGTGATGCTTGACATCACCGCCTTTGGACAGCCACACAGTCGAACGACGTCGGTCATAGCAGCCATCATCGCCTTTGGGCAGCACACACGGTCGAACGACGTCGGGCGTAGCACGTAATTATCGCATTTGGGTAGCACACACGGTCGAATGACGTGGGGCGTGGCATGACATCACCGCCTTTGGATAGCTTACAAGGTCGAACGACGTCAGAGGTGACATGCCCTTACTGCCTTTGGACAGCACACACAGTCGAGCGACGTCGGGCGTGGCATGCCATTATCGCGTTTGGGTATCACTCACGGTCGAACGACGTCGGGCGTGGCATGCCATTATCGCATTTGGGCAGCACAAATGGTAGAACGACATGGGGCGTGGCATGACATCACCGCCCTTAAACTGCACGCACGGTCGGACGATGTCGGCGTGGCTTGACATCACCGCCCTTGGACAGCATACACGGTCGAACGACGTCAGGCGTGGCATGACATCACCGCCCTTGGACTGAACGCACGGTCGATTGACGTCGAGCATGGCATGACATCACCGCCTTTGGACAATACACACGGTCGGCAACATAAGGCGTGGCATGACCTCACTGCCCTGGGACAACACATACGGTCCGCAACATAAGGCGTGGCATGCCATCACCGCCCTTAGACAGCACACACGTTCTGACTACATCGGGCGTGGCATGACATCACCGCCGTTGGACAACACACACGGTTGAACGACGTCGGGCCTAGCATGACATCACCGCCCTTGGACTACACGCACGGTCGGTTGACGTTTGGCGCGGCATGACATCACTGCCTTTGGACAACACACACGGTCATTAACGCCGGGCGTGGCATGACATCACTGCCTTTGGACAACACACACGGTCGTTAACACCGGGCGTGGCATGACATCACTGCCTTTGGACAACACACACGGTCAGCAACGTAAGGCGTGGCATGACCTCACCGCCCTTGGACAGCACATACGGTCGGCAACATAAGGCGTGGCATGACATCACCGCCCTTAGACAGCACACACGTTCGGACTACATCGGGCATGGTATGACATCACCGCCCTTGGACAACACACAGGGTCGAACGACGTCGGGCGTGGCATGACATCACCGCCCTTGGAATGCACGCACGATCGGTTGACGTTTGGCGCGGCATGACATCACTGCCTTTGGACAACACACACGGTCGTTAACACTGGGCGTGGCATGACATCACCGCCCTTGGACAGCACATACGGTCGGCAACGTAAGGCGTGGCATGCCATCACCGCTCTGGGACAGCACACACGGTCAGACAAGTCAGGCGTGGCATGACATCACCGCCCTTGAGAGCACACATGGTCGAACGACATCGGGCGTGGCATGATATCACCGCCCTTGGACAGTACACACGGTCGAACAACGTCGGGGGTGGCATGACATGACCGCCCTGGGATAGCACACACGGTGAAACATCGTCGGGCGTGGCATGCCATCATAGCCCTTTGACGGCAAACACAGTCGAATGATGTCAGACGTGCCATGCCATCACTGCCTTTGGACAGCATACACGGTCGAACAACGTCAGGCATGGCTTGACATCACCGTCCTTGGACTGCACGCACGGTCAGACGAAGTTGGGCGTGGCATGACATCACCGCCATTGGACAGCACACACGGTCGGCAACGTAAGGCGTGGCATTACATCACCGCCCTTGGACAGCACATACGGTCGGCAACTTAAGGTGTGGCATGCCATCATCGCCCTTGGACAGCACATACGATCGGCAACGTCGGGCGTGGCATGACATCACCGCCCTTGGACAGCACACACAGTCGGCAACATCGGGAATGGCATGACAACATCGCCCTTGGACGGCACACACGGTCGGCAACGTCAGGTGTGGCATGACGTCACCTCCCTTGGACAGTACACACGATCGGACAACGTCGGGTGTGGCATGACATCACTGCCCTTGGGCAGCACACACGGTCTGACTACGTCGGGTGATGCTTGACATCACCGCCTTTAGACAGCCACACACAGTCGAACGACGTCGGTCATAGCAGCCATCATCGCCTTTGGGCAGCACACACGGTTGAACGACGTCGGGCCTAGCACGTAATTATCGCCTTTGGGTAGCACACATGGTCGAACGACGTGGGGTGTGGCATGACATCACCGCCTTTGGATAGCTCACAAGGTCGAACGACGTCAGACGTGACATGCCCTCACCGCCTTTCGACAGCACTCACAGTCGAGCGACGTCGGGCATGGCATGCCATTATCGCGTTTGGGTATCACACACGGTCGAACAACGTTGGGCGTGGCATGCCATCATCGCATTTGGGCAGCACAAACGGTTGAACGACATGGGGCGTGGCATGACATCACCGCCCTTAAACTGCACGCACGGTCAGACAATGTCGGGCGTGGCTTGACATCACCGCCCTTGGACAGCGTACACGGTCGAACGACGTCGGGTGTGGCATGACCTCACCGCCCTTGGACAGCACATACGGTCGGCAACATAAGGCGTGGCATGCCATCACCGCCCTTAGACAGCACACACGTTCGGACTACATCGGGCGTGGCATGACATCACCGCCCTTGGACAACACACACGGTCGAACTACATCGGGAGTGGCATCACATCACCGCCCTTGGACTGCACACCCGGTTGGTTGACGTTTGGCGCGGCATGACATCATTGCCTTTGGACAACACGCACGGTCGTTAACGCCGAGCGTGGCATGACATCACCGCCCTTGGACAGCACATACGGTTGGCAACGTAAGGCGTGGCATGCCATCACCGCCCTTGGACAGCACACACAGTCAGACACGTCAGGCGTGGCATGACATCACCGCCCTTGAGAGCACACATGGTCGAACGACTTCGGGCGTGGCATGATATCACCGCCCTTGGACAGTACACACGGTCGGACAACGTCGGGGGTGTCATGACATGACCGCCTTGAGGTAGCACGCACGGTCATACTATGTCGGGTGATGCATGACATAACACCTTTGGACATTACAAATGATCGAACGACGTCGGGCGTGGCATGCCATCATCGCCTTTGGGCAGCACACATGGTCGAACGACGTCGGGTGTGGCATGACATAACCGCCTTTGGACAGCACACACCGTCAAACGACGTCGGACGTGGCATGCCATCACTGCCTTTTGACAGCACACACGGTAGAGCGACGTCGGGCGTGGCATGCCATCATTGCATTTGGGTATCACACATAGTCAAACGACGTCGGGCGTGGAATGCCATCATCGCATTTGGGCAGCACAAATGGTTGAACGACGTCGGGCGTGGGAATGCCATCATCGCATTTGGGCAACACAAACGGTTGAACAACATCGAGCGTGGCATGACGTCACCGCCCTTGGACTACACGTATGGTCGGACGACGTCGGGCGTGGCATGACATCACCGCCCTTGGACAGCACACACGGTCTAATAACATCGGGCGTGGCATGACATCACCGCCCTTGGATTACATGCACGGTCGGTTGACGTCGGGCATGGCATGACATCACCACCTTTGGACATCACACACGGTCGCCAACGTCAGGCATGGCATGACATCACCGCCCTTGGACAGCACATATAGTCGGCAACGTAAGGCGTGGCATGCCATCACCGCCCTTGGGTAGCACACACGGTCGGACGACATCGGGCGATGCATGACATAACCGCCCTTGGACAGCACGCACGTTCGAACGATGTCGGGTGTGGCATGACATCACCGCCCTTGGACTGCACGAATGGTCGGCAACGTTGGGCGTGACATTACATCACCACCCTTGAACAGCACACACGGGCGGCAACGCGGGGCGTGGCATGAAATCACCGCCCTTGGACAGCACATACGGTCGGCAACATAAGGCGTGGCATGCCATCACCGCCCTTGGACAACTCACACGGTCGAACGACTTCAAGCGTGGCATGACATCACCTCCCTTAGATAGTACACAGAGTCGTACAACATCGGGCGTGGCATGACATCACCACCTTTGGGTAGCACACACGGTCAGACTACGTCGGGCGATGCATGACATAACGCCTTTGGACAGCACAAACGGTCGAACATTGTCGGGCGCGGCAAGCCATCATCGCCTTTCGGCAGCAAACACAGTTGAACGACGTCGGGCGTGGCATGCCATCATCACCTTTCAGCAGCACACACGGTTGAACGATGTCGGGCGTGGCATGCCATCATCGCCTTTGGGCAGCAAAAACAGTCGAACGATGTCGGGCGTGGCATGACATCACGGCCCTTGGACTACACGCACGGTCAGGCGACGTCGGGCGTGGCATGACATCACGGCTCTTGGACTACACGCACGGTCAGGCGACTTCGAGCGTGGCATGACATAATCGCCCTTAAACAGCACACATGGTCGGACAACGTCGAGCGTGGGATGACATCACAGCCCTGGGACAGCACACACGGTGAAACAACGTCGGGCGTGGCATGCCATCATAGCCCTTAGACGGCAAACACTGTCGAACGATGTCAGGCGTTACATGCCATCACTGCCTTTGAACAACATACACGGTCGAACAACGTAGGGCGTGGCTTGACATCACCGTCCTTGGACTGCACGCACGGTCAGACGATGTTGGGCGTGGCATGACATCACCGCCATTAGACAACACACACGGTCGGCAACGTCGGGCGATGCATGACTTAACGCCTTTGGACAGCACACACGGTCGAACAACGTCGGGCGTGGCATGCCATCATCTCCTTTGGGCAGCACACACGGTCGAACAACGTTGGGCGTGGCATGCCATCATAGCCCTTGGACGACAAATACGGTCGAACGACGTTAGGCGTGACATGCCATCACCGCCTTTGGACAGCACACACGGTCGAACGACGTCAGCAGTGGCATGCCATCATCGCCTTTGGGCAGCACACACGGTCGAACAACTTCGGGTGTGGAATGAAATGATCGCCTTTGGACAGCATACACGGTCGAACGACGTCGGACGTGACATTCGTTCACCACCTTTTGACAGCACATACGGTCGAGCGACGTCGTGCGTGGCCTTCCATCATCGCGTTTGGATATCACACACAGTCGAATGACGTCGGGCGTGGCATGCCATCATCGCATTTGGGCAGCACAAACGGTTGAAAGACATCGAGCGTGGCATGACATCACCGCCCTTGGACTGCACGCACGGTCTGATGACGTCGCGCGTGGCATCACATCACGCCCTATGACAGCACACACAATCGAACAACGTCGGGCGTGGCATGACATCACCGCCCTTGGACTGCACGCACGGTCGGTCAACATCGGGCGTGGCATGACATCGCTGCCTTTGGACAACACATACGGTCGGCAACGTCAGGCGTGGCATGACATCACCGCCCTTGTATAGCACATACGGCCGGAAACGTAAGGCGTGGCATGCCATCACCTCCCTTGGACAACACACACAGTTGGACGACATTGGGCGTGGCATGACATCACCGCCCTTGGACAGCACACACGATCGAACGACGTCGCGCGTGGCATGACATCACAACCCTTGGACTGCACGCACGGTCGGTTGATTTCGGGCGTGGCATGACATCACTGCCTTTGGAAAACACACACGGTCGGAAACGCCGAGCGTGGCATTACATCACCGCCCTTGGCAGCACATATGGTCGGCAACGTAAGGCATGACATGCCATAACCGCCCTTCGCCAGCACACACGGTCAGACACGTCGAGCGTGGCATGACATCACCGCCCTTGGGCAGCACACATGGTCGAACGACGTCGGGCGTGGCATGACATCACTACCTTAGGACAACACACAGGGTCGGCTACGTCGGGCGTTGCATGACATCACCGCCCTTGGACAGCACATACGGTCGGCAACGTATAGCGTGGCATGCCATCACCCCCTTGGACAGCACACACGATCGACAACGTCGGGTGTGACATGACATGACCGCCCTTGGACAGCTCACACGGTCGACAACGTAAGCGTGTCATGCCATCACCGCCATTGGACAGTACCCAAGGTCGGAGAAAGTGAGGCGTGGCATGACATCACCGCCCTCTGACAGCACACATAGTCGATCGATGTTGGGCATGGGATGACATCACCGCCCTTGAACAACGTACTCAGTCAGACGACGTCGGGCATGGGATGATATAACCGCCATTAAGAAGTACACACGGTCGGACTACGTTGGGCGTGGCATGACATCACCGCCATTAGGCAGCACACACGGTTGAACAACGTCGGGCGTGGCATTCCATCATCGCCTTTGGGAAGCACACACGGTCAAACAACGTCAGGCGTGGCATGAAATCACCGCCATAGGACAGCACACACGGTCGGCAACATCGGGCATGGCATGACATCACCACCAATGGACAGCAAACACGGTCGGACGACGTTGGGCGTTGCATGACATTACTTCCCTTGGGCAGCACACACGGTCGGACTACTTCAGGCGTGGCATGACATCACCGCCCTTGGACATCACACATGGTCGAACGACGACGGGCGTGGCATGACATCACCGCCTTTTGACAGCACACACGGTCGAACAACGTCAGGCGTGACATGCCATCACCGCCTTTGGACGGCACACATGATCGAACGACGTCGGGTGTGGAATGACATCACCGCCCTTGGACAGCACATTCGGTCGGCAACGTAAGGCAGGTCATGCCATCACCGCCCTTGGACAGCACACACAGTCAGACACGTCGGGCGTGGTATGACATCACTGCCCTTGGACAGCACACACGGTCGAACGACGTCAGGCGTGGAATGACATCATCGCCTTTGGACAACACACACGGTCGACAACGTCGGGCGTGGAATGGCATCACCACCCTTGGACAGCACATACGGTCGGCAACGTCGGCGTGGCATGACATCACCGCCCTTGGACAGCTCACAAGGTCGAACGACGTCAGACGTGACATTCATTCACCACATTTTGACAGCACACACAGTCGAGCGACGTCGTGCGTGGCCTTCCATCATCGCGTTTGGGTATCACACACAGTCGAATGACGTCGGGCGTGGCATGCCACCATCGCATTTGGGCAGCACAAACGGTTGAACGACATCGAGCGTGGCATGACATCACCGCTTCGATCGCGACGCGACGGTTCGACGACGCCGCTGCGTGGCATCACATCACGCCTATGACAAAGACACACGATCGAACAACGCCGGGCGTGGCATGACATCACCGCTTGATCGCACGCACGGTCGGTCAACATCGGGCGTGGCATGACATCGCTGCCTTTGGACAACACATACGGTCGGCAACGTCAGGCGTGGCATGACATCACCACCCTTGTATAGCACATACGGCCGGAAACGTAAGGCGTGGCATGCCATCACCTCCCTTGGACAACACACACGGTTGGACGACATTGGGCGTGGCATGACATCACCGCCCTTGGACAGCACACACGATCGAACGACGTCGCGCGTGGCATGACATCACAACCCTTGGACTGCACGCACGGTCGGTTGATTTCGGGCGTGGCATGACATCACTGCCTTTGGAAAACACACACGGTCGGCAACGCCGGGCATGGCTTACATCACCGCCCTTGGCAGCACATACGGTCAGCAACGTAAGACATGACATGCCATAATCGCCCTTCGACAGCACACACGGTCAGACACGTCGGGCGTGGCATGACATCACCGCCGTTGGGCAGCACACATGGTCGAACGACGTCGGGCGTGGCATGACATCACTGCCTTAGGACAACACACAGGGTCGGGTTACGCCGGCGCCAGATGACATCACCGCTTCGACAAAGACATACGGTCGGCAATGTATAGCGTGGCATGCCATCACCCCCTTTGGACAGCACACACGCTCAACAACGTCGGGTGTGACATGACATGACCACCCTTGGACAGCTCACACGGTCGACAATGTAAGCGTGTCATGCCATCACCGCCATTGGACAGCACACAAGGTCGGAGAAAGTGAGGCGTGGCATTACATCACCGCCCTTTGACAGCACACATAGTCGAACGATGTCGGGCATGGGATGACATCATCGCCCTTGAACAACATACTCAGTCGGACGACATCGGGCATGGGATGATATCACCGCCATTAAGAAGTACACACGGTCGGACTACGTTGGGCGTGACATGACATCACCGCCTTTAGGCAGCACACACGGTTGAACAACGTCGGGCGTGGCATTCCATCATCGCCTTTGGGAAGCACACACGGTCGAACAACGTCAGGCGTGGCATGAAATCACCGCCATTGGACAGCACACACGGTCGGCAACGTCGGGCATGGCATGACATCACCGCCAATGGACAGCACACACGGTCGGACGACGTTGGGCGTTGCATGACATTACTGCCCTTGGGCAGCACACACGGTCGGACTACTTCAGGCGTGGCATGACATCACCGCCCTTGGACAGCACACATGGTCGAACGACGACGGGCGTGGCATGACATCACCGCCTTTGGACAGCACACACGGTCGAACGACGTCAGGCGTGACATGCCATCACCGCCTTTGGACGACACACATGGTCGAACGACGTCGGGTGTGGAATGACATCACCGCCCTTGGACAGCACATTCGGTCAGCAACGTAAGGCGTGGCATGCCATCACCACCCTTGGACAGCACACACGGTCAGACACGTCGGGCGTGGCATGACATCACTGCCCTTGGATAGCACTCACGGTCGAACGACGTCAGGCGTGGAATGACATCATCGCCTTTGGACAACACACACGGTTGACAACGTCGAGCGTGGAATGACATCACCGCCCTTGGACAGCACATACGGTCGGCAACGTCGAGCGTGGCATGACATCACCGCCCTTGGACAGCTCACAAGGTCGAACGACGTCGGACGTGACATGCTATAACCGCCTTTGGACAGCAAACAGCAGAAATGGTCGGCAACGTTGGGCGTGGCATGACTTTGGACAAGACACACAGTCGAACGACGTCGGACGTGTCATGACATCACCGCCTTTGGACAGCACACACAGTCGAGCGACGTCGGGCGTGGCATGCCATCATCGCATTTGGGTATTACAAACGATTGAACGACGTAAGGCGTGGCATGCCATTATCGCTTATAAGCAGCACAAACGGTTGAACGACATCGGGCGTGGCATGACATCACTGCCCTTGGACTGCATGCACGGTCGGACGACGTCAGGCGTGGCATGATATCACCGCCCTTGGACAGCACACACGGTCAAATGACGTCGGGCGTGGCATGACATCACCTCCCTTGGACAACACATACGGTCGGCAACGTAAGGCGTGGCATGCCATCAACGCCCTTTTAAAGCACACACGGTAGGACGATGTCAGGCGTGGCATGACATCACCGCCCTTGGACAGCACACACGTTCGAACGACGTCGGGCGTGGCATGACATCACCGCCCTTGGACTCCACACATGGTTAGTTGACATCGAGCGTGGCAGGACATCATCACTCATGGACTGCACACACGGTCGGCAAGGTTGGGTGTGGCATGACATCATCGCTCTTGGACAACACACACGGTCGGACAACGTCGGGCGTGGCATGACATCACCGCCCTTGGGCATCACACGGTCGGACTACATTGGGTGATGCATGACATCACCGCCTTTGGACAGCATAAACGGTCGAACAACGTCGTGCGTAGCATGCCATCATCGCCTTTGGGCAACACACACGGTCGAGCGACGTCGGGCGTGGCATTCCATCATAGCCCTTGGACGGAAAACACGGTCGAACGACGTCAGGCATGACATGCTATCACCGCCTTTGGAAGCACACACGGTCGAACGACGTCGGGCATGGCATGCCATCATCGCCTTTGGGCAGCACACATGGTCGAACGAAGTTGGGCGTGGCATGACATCACCGCCTTTGGACAGCACATACGATCGACGACATCGGACGTGGCATGCCATCACCGCCTTTGGACAGCACACATGGTCGAGCGATGTCAGGCGTGGCATGCCATCATAGCATTTGGGTAGCACACACGGTCGAACAACGTCGGGCGTGGCATGCCATCATCGCCTTTGGGCAGCACAAACAGTTGAACGACCTCGGGCGTGGCATGACATCACCGCATTTGGACAACACACATGGTCGAACGACATCAGGCATGGCATGACATCACCGCCCTTGGACTACATGCACGGTCGGTTAACGTCGGGCGTGGCATGACCTCACCGCCTTTGGACAGCACAAACGATCGAACGACGTCAGGCTTGGCATGAAATCTCCGCCCTAGGACAGCACATACGGTTGGCAACGGAAGGCGTGGAATGCCTTAACCGCCCTTGGACAGCACACATAGTCGAACGACGTCGACCATGGCATGACATCACCGCCCTTGGACTACACGCATGGTTGGACGACGTCGGGCGTTGGATGACATCACCGCCTTTGGACAGCACACACGGTCAGCAACATCGGGAGTGGCATGACATCACCGCCTTTAGATATTAGATACGGTCGGACGATGCAGGCGTGGCATGATATCACCGCCCTTGGACTGCACGCATGGTCGGACGACGTCAGGCGTGGCATGACATCACCGCCCTAAGTAAGCACACACGGTCAAATGACGTCGGGCGTGGAATGACATCACTGCCCTTGGACTGCACGCACAGTCGGTTGACGTCGGGCGTGGCATGACATCACCGCCTTTGGACAACACATAAGGTGGGCAACGTCGGGCGTGGCAAGAAATCACTGCCCTTGGAGAACACATACGGTCAGCAATGTAAGGCATGGCATGCCATCACCGCCCTTGGACAGCACACATGGTCGGACGACGTCAGGTGTTGATTGACATCACCGCCCTTGGACAACATACACGGTCGAATGACATCGGGCGTGGTATGACATCACCGCCCTTGGAATCCACGCATGGTTGGTTGACGTCGAGTATGGCATGACATCATCACCCATGGACTGCACACACGGTCGGCAAGGTCGGGCGTGGCATGACATCATCGCCCTTGGACAGCACACACAGTCGGCAACGTCAGTCGTGGCATGACATCACTGCCTTTGGACAGTACACACGGTCGGACAACGTCGGGCGTGGCATGCCATCACCGCCCTTGGACAACACACTCGGTCGGCAACGTCAGACGTGCCATGCCATCACCGCCCTTGGATTTCACACACGCCAGACGACGTCAGGAGTGGCATTACATAACCGCCCTTGGACAACACATACGATCGAATGACGTCGGACGTGGCATGCCATCATCGCCTTTGGGCAGCAAAAACGATCGAACAATGTCGAGCGTGGCATGACATCACGGCCTTTGGACTACATGCATAGTAAGACGACGTCGGGCGTGGCATGACATCACCGCCCTTGGACAGCACACACGGTCGGTCGACGTCGGGCGTGGCATGACATCACCACCCTTGAACAGCAAACACGGTCGAACGACATCGGGCCTGGCATGCCATTATAGCCCTTAGACAGCAAACACAGTCGAAGGATATCAGGCGTGACATGCCATCACCAACCTTGGACTGAACGCACGGTCAGACGACGTCGGGCGTGGCATGACATCTCCGCCATTGGACAGCACACACAAATGGCAACGTCGGGCGTGGCATGACATCACCGCCTTTGACAGCACATACGGTCGACAACGTCGAGCGTGGCATGACATCACCACCCTGGACAGCACATACGGTAGGAAACGTCGAGCGTGGCATGACATCATCGCCGTTGGATGGCACACCCGGTCGGCAACGTCAGGCGTGGCATGATATCACCTCCCTTGGACAGTAAACACGGTCGGACAACGTCGGGTGTGGCATGACATTACCGCCCTTGGGCAACACACACGGCCTGACTACGTCGAGCGATGCATGACATCACCGCCATTGGAAAGCGCACACGGTCGAAAGACGTCGGGCGTGCCATGACATCACCGCCTTTGGACAGCACACACGGTCGAACGACGTCGGACGTGACATGCCATCACTGCCTTTGGACAGCACACACGGTCGAACGACGTCGGACGTGACATTGCATCACCGCCTTTGGACAGCACACATGGTCGAACGACGTCGGGCGTGGCATGCCATTATCTCCTATGAGAAGGACAAACGGTTGAACGATTTCGGTCATGGCATGACATCACCGCCATTGGACTACACGCACGATCGTACGATGTCGAGCGTGGCATGACATCACCCCCTTGGACAACACACATGGTCGAACGACATCGGGCGTGGCATGACATCACCTCCCTTGGACTGCACGCACGGTCGGACGACGTCAGGCGTGGCATGACATCACCGCCTTTGGACAGCACACACGGTCAACAACATCGGGCGTGGCATTACATCACCGCCCTTGGACAACACATACGGTCGGCTACGTAAGGCGTGGTATGCCATCACCGCCCTTGGATAGCACACATGGTAGGTAACATCAGGCGTGACATGAAATCACCGCCCTTGGCATGCACAAATGGTCGAACGACGTCGGGCGTGGCATGCCATCATAGCCCTTAGACGACAAACACAGTCGAACCATGTCACGCGTGAGGTGCCATCACCGCCTTTGGACAGCATACCGGATCGGACGACGTCAGGCGTGGCTTGACATCACCGCCATTTGAAAGCAGAAATGGTCGGCAACATTGGGCGTGGCATGACTTCACCGGCCATGGACAGCACACACGGTCGACAACGTCGGGCGTGGCATGATATCATCTCCCTTGGACGGCACACACGGTCGGACGATGCGGGCGTGGCATGACATCACCGCCCTTGGACTGCACGAACAGTCAGACGACGTCAGGCGTGGCATGACATCAACGCCCTTGGAAAGCACACACGGTCGAACATTGTCGGGCGTGATATGCCACCAACGCCTTTGGACAGCACACACAGTTAAACGACGTCGGGCGTGGCATGCAATCACCGCCTTTGGGTAGAACACACGGGTGAACGACGTTCGGTGTGTCATGCCATCATAGCCGTTGGGCAGCACACACAGTCCAACAACGTCGGGCGTGCATGCCATCATAGCTATTGGGCAGCACACACGGTCGAACGACGTCGGGCGTGGCATGACATCACCTCCCTTGGACTGCATGCACGGTCGAACGACGTCACGTGTGGCATGACATCGCCGCCCTAGGACAGCACACACAGTCGAACGACGTCGGGCGTGGCATGACATCACCGCCCTAGGACAGCTCACACAGTCGAACAACGTCGGGCGTGGCATGTCATCACCACTGTCGGACTGCAAACACGGTCGAAAGACGTCGGGTGTGACATGCCACCACCGCCCTTGGACAGCATACACGGTCATACGACTTCGGGCGTGGCATGATATCCTCCCTTGGACAGCACAAATGTTCGAACAACGTCGGGCGTGGCATGACATCACCGCCCTTGGACAACATACACGATCGAACGATGTCGAGCGTGGCATGACATCACCGCCCTTGGACTGCACCCACGGTCAGATGACGTAGGTCGTTGCATGACATCACCGCCCTTGGACAGCTCACACGGTCAGTAACGTCGGGCGTGGCATGACATCACCACCCTTGGACAGCACGCACGGTCGGCAACGTCAGGCGTGGCATATCATCACCGCCCTTGGACAGTACAGATAGCCGGACGACGTCAAGAGTGGCATGACATCACCGTCCTTGGACAGCACACACGGTCGGACTACGCCGGGCGTGGCATGCCATCATCGCCTTTGGGCAGCACACACGGTCGAACGAAGTTGGGCATTGCATGACATCACCGCCTTTGGACAGCACACACGGTCGAACTAGGTCGGGTGTGTCATTCCATCACCGCCTTTGGACAGCACACACGGTCGGACTACGTCGGACGTGGCATGACATCACCGCCTTTGGACAGCACACACGATCGAACGATGTCGAGCGTTGCATGACATCACCGCCCTTGGACAGCTCACACGGTCGGTAACGTCGGGCGTGGCATGGCATCACCACCCTTGGAAAGCACACACAGTCGGACTACGTCGGGCGTGGCATGACATCACCGCCCTTGGACTACACGCACGGATAAACGACGTCGGGCGTGGCATGCCTTCATCTCCTTTGGGCAGCACACACGGTCGGTAATGTCGGGCGTGGCATGACATCACCGCCCTTGGACAGTAAACATGGTCGTACGATGCGGGCGTGGCATGACATCACCGCCCTTGGACTGCACGCACGGTCAGACGACGTCAAGCGTGGCATGACATCACTGCCCTTGGACAACACAAACGGTCGAACGACGTCGGGCGTAGCATTCCATCATCGCCCTTGGACTGCACGCACGGTCGAATGACGTTGGGCGTGGCATGACATCACCACCCTTGGACAATACACACGGTCGAATGACGTCAGGCGTGACATGCCATCACCGCCTTTGGACAGCACACACGGTCGGACTACATCGGGCGTGGCATGACATCACCGCCTTTGGGCAGCACACACGGTCGAATGAAGTCGGGCGTGGCATGCCATCATAGCCCTTGGATGACAAAAATGGTAGAACAACGTCAGGAGTGACATGCCATCACCGCCTTTGGACAGCACACACGGTCGATCGACATCGGGCGTGGCTTGACATCACCGCACATGAACTGCACACACGGTTGGATGATGTCGGGCGTGGCATGACATCACCGCCTTTGGACAGCACACACAGCTGGCAACATCGAGCGTGGCATGAAATCACCGCCTTTGGGCAGCACACAATGTCAGACTACATCGGGCGTAACATGCCATCACCGCCTTTGGACAGCACAAACGATCGAACTACGTCGAGCTTGGCATGAAATCACCGCCCTTGGACAGCACATACGGTCGGCAACGGAAGGCGTGGCATGCCATCACCGTCCTTGGATAGCACACACGGTCGGACATGTCGGGCGTGGCATCACATCACTGCCCTTGGACAACACACACGGTCGAACGACGTCGGGCGTGGCATGACATCACTGCCCTTGGACTGCACGCACGGTTCGACGATGTCATGCGTGGGATGACATCACCACCTATTGATAGCACACATGGTCGGCAACGTCGGGAGTGGCATGACATCACCGCTCTTGGACAGCACAAACGGTCGCACGATGCGGGCGTGGCATGACACCACCGCCCTTGGACAGCACGCACGGTCTGACGACGTCGGGCGTGGCATGACATCATCGTGCTTGGACAGCACACACAGTCGGACGACTCCGGGCGTGGCATGCCATCATCGCCTTTGGGCAGCACACACGGTCGAACGATGTCGGGCGTGGCATGCCATCATAGCCCTTGGACGGCAAACACGGTCGAACCACATCAAGCGTGACATGCCTTCACCGCCTTTGGACAGCACACACAGTGGAACGATGTCGGGCGTGGCTTGACATCACCGCCCTTGGACAGCACACACGGTCGAACGACGTCGGGCGTGGCATGACATAACCGCCCCTGGACAGCACACACAGTCGGACGACGTTGGGCGTGGCATGACATCACCGCTTTTGGACAGCACACACGGTCGAACGATGTCAGGCATGGGATGACATCATCGCCCTTGGACTGCACGCATGGTCGGTTGACGTCGGGCGTGGCATGACATCACCGCCATTGGACAACACACATGGTCGACAATGTCGGGCGTGGCATGACATCACTGCCCTAGGACAGCACATACGGTCAGCAACGTAAGGCGTGGCATGCCATCACCGCCCTTGGATAACACACACGGTCGGACACATCGGGTGTGGCATGACATCACTGCCCTTGTACAGCACACACGGTCGAACGACGTCGGGCGTGGCATGACATCACCACCCTTGGACAGCGATGCGGGCGTGGCATGACATCACCGCCCTTTGATTGCATGCACGGTCGCACGACGTCGGGCGTGGCATGCCATCATAACCCTTAGACGACAAACACAGTCGAATGATATCAGGCGTGACATGCCATCACCACCCGTGGACAACACACACGGTCGGCAACATCGGGCGTGGCATGACATCATCGCCCTTGGACGGCACACTCGGTAGGCAATGTCGGGTGTGGCATGACATCATCACCCTTGGACAGTACACATGGTCAGACGATGCGGGCGTGGCATGACATCACCGCCCTTGGACTGCACGCACGATCGGACAATGTCGGACGTGGCATGACATCACCGCCCTTGAGGAGCACACACGGTCTGACTACGTCGGGTGATGCATGACATCACCGCCTTGGGATAGCACACACGGTCGAACGACGTCGGGCATGGCAGCCATCATTGCCTTTGGGCAGCACACACGGTCGAACGACGTCGGGCGTAGCATGCAATCATCGCCTTTGGGTAGCACACACGGTCGAACGACGTCGGGTGTGGCATGACATCACTGCCTTTGGACAGCTCACATGGTCAAACGATGTTGGACGTGCATGCCATCACCGCCTTTGGACAGCACACACGGTCGAGTGACGTCGGGCGTGGAATGCCATCATCGCCTTTGGGCAGCACAAATGGTTGAACGACTTAGGGCGTTGCATGACATCTCCGCCCTTGTACTGCATGCACGATCGGACCATGTCGGGCGTGGCATGACATCACCCCCCTTGGAAAGCACACACGGTCAAACGATATCAGGCGTGGGATGACATCACCGCCCATGGACTGCACGCACGGTCGGATGACGTCGGGCGTTGCATGACATCACCACCATTGGAAAGCACACACGGTCGGCAACGTCGGGCGTGGCATTACATGACTTCCCTTGGACAGCACATACGGTCGGCAACGTAAGGCGTGGCATTCCATCACCGCCCTTGGATAGCATACACGGTCGGCAACGTCGGGAGTGGCATGACATACCCCCTTTGGCATGCACACACAGTCGAACGACGTCGGGCGTGGAATACCGTCATAACCCTTAGATGGCAAACACAGTCGAACGATATGAGGCGAAACATGACATCACCACCCGTGGACAACACACACGGTCGGCAACGTCGGGCGTGGCAAGACATCATCGCCCTTGGATGGCTCACTCGGTCGGCAATGTAAGGCGTGGCATGACATCACCGCCCTTGGACAACACATACGGTCGGTAACGTAAGATGTGGCACGCCATCACCTCCCTTGGACAGCACACACGGTCGGACACGTTGGGCGTGGCATGACATCACCGCCCTAGGACAGCCCACACGATCGAACGACGTATAGCGTGGCATGACATCACCACCCTTGGACATCACACATGGTCGAACGACGTCGGTCATGGCATGCCTTCTTCGCCTTTGGGTAGTGCACACGGTCGGCAACATCGGGCGTGGCATGACATCACCGCCCTTGGACAATACACACGGTCGGAAGACGTCGTGCATTGCATGACATCATCGCCCTTGGACTGCACACACGGTCAAGGTCTGGCGTAGCATGACATCACCGCCTTTGGGCAGCACACACGGTCGGCAACTTCAGGCATGGCATGACAAATCGCCTTTGGGCAGCACACACGGTGTAACGACGTCGGGCGCGGCATGCCATCATTTCCTTTGGGCTACACAAACGGTTGAACGACATCGGGCGTGGCATGACATCACCGCCTTTGGACAACACACATGGTCGGCAACGTCAGGCGTGGCATGACAACACTGCCCTTTGACAGCACACACAGTCAAACGATGGCGGGCATGGCATTTCTTCATCTCCTTTGGGCAGCACGCACGATTGGTAAGGTCGGGCGTGGCATGATATCATCGCCTTTGGACAACACACACAGTCGACAACATCAGTCGTGACATGCCATCACCGCTTTGACAGCATACACGATCGAACGACGTCAAGCGTGGCTTGACATCACCGTCCTTGGACTGCACACACGTACGGATGATGTCGGGCGTGGCATGAAATCACCGCGATTGGACAGCACAAACGGTCAACGACGTCGGGCGTGGCATGACATCACCGCCCTTGGACAGTATACGCGGTCGAATGACGTCGGGCGTGGCATGACATCACCCTTTGGACTGCACGCAAGGTTGGTTGACGTCGGGCGTGGCATGACATCACCGCCTTTGGACAACACACACGGTCCGCAACGTCGGGCGTGGCATGACATTGCCGCCCTTGGACAGCATATACGGTCGGCAACGTATAGCGTGGCATGCCATCACCGCCCTTGGACAGCATACACGCTCGGCATTGTCGGGTGTGGCATGAAATCACCGCCCTTGGACAACACACTTTGTCGGAAGACGTTAGGCATGGCATGACATGAACGCCATTAAGAAGCAGACACGGTCGGACTACGTCGGGCATGGCATGACATCACTGCCTTTGGGCAGCACACACGGTCGAACAACGTCTGGCGTGGCATTCCATCATCGTCTTTGGGCAGCACACACGGTCTAACGATGTCGGGCGTGGCATGCCATCATCGCCTTTGGGCAACACAAACGGTTGAACGACATCGGGCGTGGCATGACATCATCGCCACTGGACTGCACGCACGGTCGGTTGACGTCCGGCGTGGCATGACATCACCGCCTTTAGACAACACTCATGGTCGGCAACGTCAGGCATGGCATGACATCAGCGCCCATGGACAGCACATACGGTCGGCAACGTAAGGAGTGGCATGCCCTCACCGCCCTTGGGGAACACACACGGTCGACAACGTAAGGCGTGGCATGCCATCACCGCCCTTGGACAGCACACAAGGTCGGATGAGGTCAGGAGTGGCATGACATCACCGCTTTTGACAAAGACACAGCCAAACGATATCGAGCATGGCATGCCTTCATCGCCTTTAGGCAGCAGGCACGATCGGCAAGGTCGGGCATGGCATGATATCATCATCCTCGACAAAGACATACGCCGACAACATCAGGCGTGACATGCCATCACCGCCTTTGGACAACATACACGGTTGAATGACGTCAGGCGTGGCTTGACATCACCGTCCTTGGACTGCATGCACGGTCGGATGATGTCGGGCAAGGCATGACATCACCGCCATTGGACAACACAAACGGTCGGCAATGTCGGGCGTGGCGTGACATCACCGCCCTTAGACAGCACACACGGTCGAATGACGTCGGGCGTGGCATGATATCACCTCCCTTGGACTGCACACACGGTCGGTTGACATCGGGCGTGGCATGACATTACCTCCTTTGGACAACACACACGGTCGAACGACGTCGGGCGTGGCATGATATCACCGCCATTGGATAGCACATACGGTCAGCAACAGAAGGTGTTGCATGCCATTATCTCCTTTGGACTGCACACACGGTATGACGACTTCGGGCATGGCATCATCACCGCCCTTTGACAGCACACACGGTCGAACGACGTCGGGCGTGGCATGAGATCACCGCCCTTGGACTGCACGCACGGTCGGACGATGTCGGGCATGGCATGACATCACCGCCTTTGGACAACACACATGGTCGACAACGTTGGGCGTGGCATGACATCACCGCCCTTTGACAACACATAAGGTTGTCAACATAAGGCGTGTCATGCCATCACCGCCCTTGGATAGCACACATAGTCAGACACGTCAGGCGTGGCATGCCATCATCGCCTTTGGGCAGCACAAACGGTTGAACGACATCGGGCGTGGCGTGACATCACCGCCCTTGGACGGCACGTACGGTCGGAAGACGTCTGGCATGGCATGACATCACCACCCTTGGACAGCACACATGGTTGAATGACGTCGGGCGTGGCATGACATCACCGCCCTTGGATTGTACGCACAGTCGGTTGACGTCAGGCCTGGCATGAAATCACCGCCTTTGGACAGCACATAAGGTCGGCAATGTCGGGCATGGCATGACATCACCACCCTTGGACAGCACATACGGTCGGCAACGTAAGGTGTGGCATGCCATCACCACCCTTGGGCAGCACACACGGTCGGACGACATCGGGCATTGCATGACATCAGCGCCCTTGGAAAACACACACAGTCGAACGACGTCGGGCGTGGCTTGACATCACCGCCCTTGGACAGCACACACGGTCGAACGACGTCGGGCGTGGCATGATATAACCGCCCCTGGACAGCACACACAGTCGGACGACGTTGGGCGTGGCATGACATCACCGCTTTTGGACAGCACACACGGTCGAACGATGTCAGGCATGGGATGACATCATCGCCCTTGGACTGCACGCATGGTCGGTTGACGTCGGGCGTGGCATGACATCACCGCCATTGGACAACACACATGGTCGACAATGTCGGGCGTGGCATGACATCACTGCCCTAGGACAGCACATACGGTCAGCAACGTAAGGCGTGGCATGCCATCACCGCCCTTGGATAACACACACGGTCGGACACATCGGGCGTGGCATGACATCACTGCCCTTGTACAGCACACACGGTCGAACGACGTCGGGCGTGGCATGACATCACCACCCTTGGACAGCGATGCGGGCGTGGCATGACATCACCGCCCTTTGATTGCATGCACGGTCGCACGACGTCGGGCGTGGCATGCCATCATAACCCTTAGACGACAAACACGCCGAATGATATCAGGCGTGACATGCCATCACCACCCGTGGACAACACACACGGTCGGCAACATCGGGCGTGGCATGACATCATCGCCCTTGGACGGCACACTCGGTAGGCAATGTCGGGTGTGGCATGACATCATCACCCTTGGACAGTACACATGGTCAGACGATGCGGGCGTGGCATGACATCACCGCCCTTGGACTGCACGCACGATCGGACAATGTCGGACGTGGCATGACATCACCGCCCTTGAGGAGCACACACGGTCTGACTACGTCGGGTGATGCATGACATCACCGCCTTGGGATAGCACACACGGTCGAACGACGTCGGGCATGGCAGCCATCATCGCCTTTGGGCAGCACACACGGTCGAACGACGTCGGGCGTAGCATGCAATCATCGCCTTTGGGTAGCACACACGGTCGAACGACGTCGGGTGTGGCATGACATCACTGCCTTTGGACAGCTCACATGGTCAAACGATGTTGGACGTGACATGCCATCACCGCCTTTGGACAGCACACACGGTCGAGTGACGTCGGGCGTGGAATGCCATCATCGCCTTTGGGCAGCACAAATGGTTGAACGACTTAGGGCGTTGCATGACATCTCCGCCCTTGTACTGCATGCACGATCGGACCATGTCGGGCGTGGCATGACATCACCCCCCTTGGAAAGCACACACGGTCAAACGATATCAGGCGTGGGATGACATCACCGCCCATGGACTGCACGCACGGTCGGATGACGTCGGGCGTTGCATGACATCACCGCCATTGGAAAGCACACACGGTCGGCAACGTCGGGCGTGGCATTACATGACTTCCCTTGGACAGCACATACGGTCGGCAACGTAAGGCGTGGCATTCCATCACCGCCCTTGGATAGCATACACGGTCGGCAACGTCGGGAGTGGCATGACATACCCCCTTTGGCATGCACACACAGTCGAACGACGTCGGGCGTGGAATACCGTCATAACCCTTAGATGGCAAACACAGCCGAACGATATGAGGCGAAACATGACATCACCACCCGTGGACAACACACACGGTCGGCAACGTCGGGCGTGGCAAGACATCATCGCCCTTGGATGGCTCACTCGGTCGGCAATGTAAGGCGTGGCATGACATCACCGCCCTTGGACAACACATACGGTCGGTAACGTAAGATGTGGCACGCCATCACCTCCCTTGGAAAGCACACACGGTCGGACACGTTGGGCGTGGCATGGCATCACCGCCCTAGGACAGCCCACACGATCGAACGACGTATAGCGTGGCATGACATCACCACCCTTGGACATCACACATGGTCGAACGACGTCGGTCATGGCATGCCTTCTTCGCCTTTGGGTAGTGCACACGGTCGGCAACATCGGGCGTGGCATGACATCACCGCCCTTGGACAATACACACGGTCGGAAGACGTCGTGCATTGCATGACATCATCGCCCTTGGACTGCACACACGGTCAAGGTCTGGCGTAGCATGACATCACCACCTTTGGGCAGCACACACGGTCGGCAACTTCAGGCATGGCACGACAAATCGCCTTTGGGCAGCACACACGGTGTAACGACGTCGGGCGCGGCATGCCATCATTTCCTTTGGGCTACACAAACAGTTGAACGACATCGGGCGTGGCATGACATCACCGCCTTTGGACAACACACATGGTCGGCAACGTCAGGCGTGGCATGACAACACTGCCCTTTGACAGCACACACAGTCAAACGATGGCGGGCATGGCATTTCTTCATCTCCTTTGGGCAGCACGCACGATTGGTAAGGTCGGGCGTGGCATGATATCATCGCCTTTGGACAACACACACAGTCGACAACATCAGTCGTGACATGCCATCACCGCCTTTGGACAGCATACACGATCGAACGACGTCAAGCGTGGCTTGACATCACCGTCCTTGGACTGCACACACGTACGGATGATGTCGGGCATGGCATGAAATCACCGCGATTGGACAGCACAAACGGTCAATGACGTCGGGCGTGGCATGACATCACCGCCCTTGGACAGTATACGCGGTCGAATGACGTCGGGCGTGGCATGACATCACCCTTTGGACTGCACGCAAGGTTGGTTGACGTCGGGCGTGGCATGACATCACCGCCTTTGGACAACACACACGGTCCGCAACGTCGGGCGTGGCATGACATTGCCGCTTTGGACAAAGATATACGGCCGGGTAACGTATAGCGTGGCATGCCATCACCGCCCTTGGACAGCATACACGCTCGGCATTGTCGGGTGTGGCATGAAATCACCGCCCTTGGACAACACACTTTGTCGGAAGACGTTAGGCATGGCATGACATGAACGCCATTAAGAAGCAGACACGGTCGGACTACGTCGGGCGTGGCATGACATCACTGCCTTTGGGCAGCACACACGGTCGAACAACGTCTGGCGTGGCATTCCATCATCGTCTTTGGGCAGCACACACGGTCTAACGATGTCGGGCGTGGCATGCCATCATCGCCTTTGGGCAACACAAACGGTTGAACGACATCGAGCGTGGCATGACATCATCGCCACTGGACTGCACGCACGGTCGGTTGACGTCCGGCGTGGCATGACATCACCGCCTTTAGACAACACTCATGGTCGGCAACATCAGGCATGGCATGACATCAGCGCCCTTGGACAGCACATACGGTCGGCAACGTAAGGAGTGGCATGCCCTCACCGCCCTTGGGGAACACACACGGTCGACAACGTAAGGCGTGGCATGCCATCACCGCCCTTGGACAGCACACAAGGTCGGATGAGGTCAGGAGTGGCATGACATCACCGCCCTTTGACAGCACACACAGTCGAACGATATCGAGCATGGCATGCCTTCATCGCCTTTAGGCAGCAGGCACGATCGGCAAGGTCGGGCATGGCATGATATCATCATCCTTGGACAGCACACACAGTCGACAACATCAGGCGTGACATGCCATCACCGCCTTTGGACAACATACACGGTTGAATGACGTCAGGCGTGGCTTGACATCACCGTCCTTGGACTGCATGCACGGTCGGATGATGTCGGGCAAGGCATGACATCACCGCCATTGGACAACACAAACGGTCGGCAATGTCGGGCGTGGCGTGACATCACCGCCCTTAGACAGCACACACGGTCGAATGACGTCGGGCGTGGCATGATATCACCTCCCTTGGACTGCACACACGGTCGGTTGACGTCGGGCGTGGCATGACATTACCTCCTTTGGACAACACACACGGTTGGCATCGTCGGGCGTGGCATGATATCACCGCCATTGGATAGCACATACGGTCAGCAACAGAAGGTGTTGCATGCCATTATCTCCTTTGGACTGCACACACGGTATGACGACTTCGGGCATGGCATCATCACCGCCCTTTGACAGCACACACGGTCGAACGACGTCGGGCGTGGCATGAGATCACCGCCCTTGGACTGCACGCACGGTCGGACGATGTCGGGCATGGCATGACATCACCGCCTTTGGACAACACACATGGTCGACAACGTTGGGCGTGGCATGACATCACCGCCCTTTGACAACACATAAGGTTGTCAACATAAGGCGTGTCATGCCATCACCGCCCTTGGATAGCACACATAGTCAGACACGTCAGGCGTGGCATGCCATCATCGCCTTTGGGCAGCACAAACGGTTGAACGACATCGGGCGTGGCGTGACATCACCGCCCTTGGACGGCACGTACGGTCGGAAGACGTCTGGCATGGCATGACATCACCACCCTTGGACAGCACACATGGTTGAATGACGTCGGGCGTGGCATGACATCACCGCCCTTGGATTGTACGCACAGTCGGTTGACGTCAGGCCTGGCATGAAATCACCGCCTTTGGACAGCACATAAGGTCGGCAATGTCGGGCATGGCATGACATCACCACCCTTGGACAGCACATACGGTCGGCAACGTAAGGTGTGGCATGCCATCACCGCCCTTGGGCAGCACACACGGTCGGACGACATCGGGCATTGCATGACATCAGCGCCCTTGGAAAACACACACAGTCGAACAACGTCGGGCGTGGCATCACATCACCGCCCTTGGACACCACGCACGGTCGGTTGACGTTGAGCATGGCATGACATCATCACCCATGGACTGCACACACGGTCGGCAATGTCGAGCGTGGCATGACATCATTGCCCTTGGACAACACACACAGTTGGTAACGTCAGGCGTGGCTCGACATTACTGCCCTTGGACGGTACACACGGTCTGACAACGTCGGGCGTGGCATGACATGACCGCCCTTGGGCAGCACACGGTCGGAGTACATCGGGCGATGCATGACATCACCGCCTTTGGACAACATAAACGGTCGAACGAAGTCGGGCGTAGAATGCCATCATCACCTTTGGGAAGCACACACGGTCGAGCAACGTCGGGCGTGACATGCCATCACCGCCTTTGGACAGCACACACGGTCGAACTAAGTCGGGCGTGGCATGACATTACCGCCCTTGGACAGGACACACGGTCGAACAACGTCGAGCGTGACATGCCAGGACAGTACACACGGTCGGACTAAGTCGGGCGTGGCATGACATCACCGCCTCTTGGCAGCACAACCGGTCGAACAACGTTGGGAGTGGCATTCCATCATAGCCCTTGGACGGCAAAAATTGTAGAACGACTTCAGGAGTGACATGTTATCACCGCCTTTGGACAACACACACGGTCGAACGACATCGGGCGTGGCTTGACATCACCGCACATGGACTGCACTGATGGTTGGACGATGTCGGGCGTGGCATGACATCACCGCCTTTGGACAGCACACACGGTCAGCAACGTCGGGCGTGGCATGAAATCACCGCCCTTGGCTGCACGCACGGTCGGACTCCATCGGGTGTGGCATGCCATCACCGCCTTTGGACAGCACAAACGATCGAATGATGTCGGGTTTGGCATGAAATCATTGCCCTTGGACAACACATACGGTCGGCAACGGAAGGCGTGGCATGTCATCACCGCCCTTGGACAGCACACACGATCGGACACGTCGGGCGTGGCATCACATCACCGCCCTTGGACAGCACACACAGTCGAACGACGTCGGGCGTGGAATGACATCACCGCCTTTGGATATGACATACGGTCAGACGATGCGGGCGTGGCATGACATCACCGCCCTTGGACTGCACGCACGGTCGGACGACATCAGGCGTGGCATGACATCACCGCCCTTGGACAGCACACACGGTCGGACGACTTCGGGCGTGGCATGCCATCATCGCCTTTGGGTAGCACACACGATCGAACGATGTCAGGCGTGGCAAGCCATCTTAGCCCTTGGACGGTAAACACGGTCGAACCACGTCAGGTGGGAAATGCCATCAGCGCCTTTGGACAGCACACACGGTGGAACGACGGTGTGTGTGGCTTGACATCACCGCCCTTGGACTGCATGCACGGTAGTACGACTTTGGGCGTGGCATGACATCACCGCCCTTGGACAACACACACGGTTGACAACGTCGGGCGTGGCATGACATAACCGTCTTTGGACAACACACACAGTCGGCAACGTCGGGCGTGCCATGCCATCACCGCCATTGGATTTCACACATGCCGAACGACGTCAGCCGTGGCATTACATAACCTCCTTTGGACAGCACAGACGGTCGAATGACGTCGTACGTGGCATTCCATCATCGCCTTTGGGCACCAAAAACGGTCGAACAACGTCGAGCATGGTATGACATCATGGCCCTTGGACTACACGCACGGTCAGACGACGTCGGGCGTGGCATGACATCACCGCCCTTGGACAGCACACACGGTCGGCAACGTCAGGAGTGGCATGACATCAACGCCTTTGGACATTACAGACAGTCGGACGAGGCGGGCGTGGCATGACATCACCGCCCTTTGACTGCACGCACGGTCGGACGACGTCGGGTGTGGCATGACATCACCGCCCTTGGACAGCACACACGGTCGGACGACTTTGCGCGTGGCATGCCATCATCGCCTTTGGAAGCACACATGATCGAACGACGTCGGGCGTGGCATGCCATCATCGCCTTTGGATAGCACACATGGTCGAACGACGTTGGGCGTGGCATGACATCACCTCCTTTGGACAACACACACGGTCGAACGACATCGAACGTGGCATGCCATCACCGCCTTTGGACAGCACACATGGTCGAGCGATGTTAGGCGTGGCATGCCATCATCGCATTTGGGTAACACACACGGTCGGACACGTCGGGTGTGGCATGACATCATCGCCCTTGGACTGCACGCACGGTTGGACAACGTCTGGCGTTTGATGACATCACCGCCTTTGGATAGCACACACGGTCGACAACTTCAGGTGTGGCATGACATCACCGCCTTTGGACATTACATACGGTCGGACGATGAGGGCGTGGCATAACATCACCGCCCTTGGACTACACGCACGGTCGGACGACGTCGGGCGTGGCATGACATCACCGCCCTTGGACAGCACACACGGTCGGACGACTTCGGGCATGGCATGCCAACATCGCCTCTGGGCAGCACACACGGTCGAACGATGTCGGGCGTGGCATGCCATCATAGCCCTTGGACGACAAACACGGTCGAACCACATCAAGCGTGACATGCCATCACCGCAATTAGACAGCACACACGGTGGAACGACGTCGCAAGTGGCTTGACATCACCGCCCTTGGACTGCAAGCACGGTAGGACAACTTTGGGCGTGGGATGATATCACCGCCCATGGACTGCACGCACGGTCGGATGACGTCGGGCGTTGCATGACATCACCCCCATTGGAAAGCACACACGGTCGGCAACGTCGGGCGTGGCATTACATGACTTCCCTTGGACAGCACATACGGTCGGCAACGTAAGGCGTGGCATTCCATCACCGCCCTTGGATAGCACACACGGTCGGCAACGTCGGGAGTGGCATGACATACCCCCTTTGGCATGCACACACGGTCGAACGACGTCGGGCGTGGAATACCGTCATAACCCTTAGACGGCAAACACAGTCAAACGATATGAGGCGAAACATGACATCACCACCCGTGGACAACACACACGGTCGGCAACGTCAGACGTGGCAAGACATCATCGCCCTTGGATGGCACACTCGGTCGGCAATGTAAGGCGTGGCAAGACATCACCGCCCTTGGACAACACATACGGTCGGCAACGTAAGATGTGGCATGCCATCACCGCCCTTGGACAGCACACACGGTCGGACATGTTGGGCGTGGCATGACATCACCGCCCTTGGACAACACACACGGTCGAAAGACGTCGGGCATGGCATGCCTTCTTCGCCTTTGGGTAGCGCACAGGGTCGGCAACATCGGGCGTGGCATGACATCACCTCCCTTGGACAATACACACGGTCGGAAGACGTTGTGCATTGCATGACATCATCGCCCTTGGACTGCACACACGGTCGGCAAGGTCTGGCGAAGCATGACATCACCGCCTTTGGGCAGCACACACGGTCGGCAACTTCAGGCATGGCATGACAAATCGCCTTTGGGCAGCACACACGGTGTAACGACGTCGGGCGTGGCATGCCATCATTTCTTTTGGGCTACACAAACGGTTGAACGACATCGGGCGTGGCATGACATCACCGCCTTTGGACAACACACATGGTCGGCAACGTCAGGCGTGGCATGACATCACTGCCCTTTGACAGCACACACAGTCAAATGATGGCGGGCATGGCATTTCTTCATCTCCTTTGGGCAGCACGCACGATTGGTAAGGTCTGGCGTGGCATGATATCATCGCCTTTGGACAACACACAGTCGACAACATCAGTCGTGACATGCCATCACCGTCTTTGGACAGCATACACGATCGAACGACGTCAAGCGTGTCTTGACATCACCGTCCTTGGACTGCACACACGTACGGATGATGTCGGGCATGGCATGACATCACCGCCATTGGACAGCACAAACGGTCAACGACATCGGGCGTGGCATGACATCACCGCCCTTGGACAGCATACGCTGTCGAATGACGTCAGGCGTGGCATGACATCACCCCTTGGACTACACGCACGGTCGGTTGACGTCGGGCGTGGCATGACATCACCACCTTTGGACTACACACACGGTCCGCAACGTCGGGCGTGGCATGACATCGCCGCCCTTGGACAGCATATACGGTCGGCAACGTATAGCGTGGCATGCCATCACCGCCCTTGGACAGCATACACACTCGGCATTGTCGAGTGTGGCATGAAATCACCGCCCTTGGACAACACACTTAGTCGGAGGACGTCGGGCATGGCATGACATGAACGCCATTAAGAAGCAGACACGGTCGGATTACGTCGGGCGTGGCATGACATCACTGCCTTTGGGCAGCACACACGGTCGAACAACGTCAGGCGTGGCATTCCATCATCGTCTTTGGGCAGCACACACGGTCTAACGATGTCGGGCGTGGCATGCCATCATCGCCTTTGGGCAACACAAACGGTTGAACGACATCGGGCGTGGCATGACATCATCGCCACTGGACTGCACGCACGGTCGGTTGACGTCCGGCGTGGCATGACATCACCGCCTTTAGACAACACACATGGTCGGCAACGTCAGGCATGGCATGACATCAGCGCCCTTGGACAGCACATACGGTCGGCAACGTAAGGAGTGGCATGCCCTCACCGCCCTTGGGGAACACACACGGTCGACAACGTAAGGCGTGGCATGCCATCACCGCCCTTGGACAACACACAAGGTCGAACGAGGTCAGGCGTGTTATGACATCACCGCCCTTTGACAGCACACACAGTCGAACGATATCGAGCATGGCATGCCTTCATCGCCTTTAGGCAGCAGGCACGATCGGCAAGGTCGGGCATGGCATGATATCATCGTCCTTGGACAGCACACACAGTCGACAACATCAGGCGTGACATGCCATCACCGCCTTTGGACAACATACACGGTTGAATGACGTTGGGCGTGGCTTGACATCACCGTCCTTGGACTGCATGCACGGTCGAATGATGTCGGGCAAGGCATGACATCACCGCCATTGGACAACACAAACGATCGGCAATGTCGGGCGTGGCGTGACATCACCGCCCTTAGACAGCACACACGGTCGAATAACGTCGGGCGTGGCATGACATCACCGCCCTTGGACTGCACACACGGTCGGTTGACGTCGGGCGTGGCATGACATTACCGCCTTTGGACAACACACACGGTTGGCATCGTCGGGCATGGCATGATATCACCGCCATTGGATAGCACATACGGCCAAGAATGTAAGGTGTTGCTCGCCATTATCTCCTTTGACAAAGACACGTGGTATGACGACTTTGGGCATGGCATCATCACCGCCCTTTGACAGCACACACGGTCGAACGACGTCGGGCGTGGCATGACATCACCGCTTTGATCACAAGACGGCCGGACGACGATGTCGGGCGTGGCATGACATCACCGCTTTTGACAACACATGGTCGACAACGTTGGGCGTGGCATGACATCACCGCCCTTTGACAACACATACGGTTGTCAACATAAGGCGTGTCATGCCATCACCGCCCTTGGATAGCACACATAGTCAGACACGTCAGGCGTGGCATGCCATCATCGCCTTTGGGCAGCACAAACGGTTGAACGACATCGAGCGTGGCGTGACATCACCGCCCTTGGATGGCACGTACGGTCGGAAGACGTCAGGCATGGCATGACATCACCACCCTTGGACAGCACACATGGTTGAATGACGTCGGGCATGGCATGACATCACCGCCCTTGGATTGCACGCACAGTCGGTTGACGTCAGGCCTGGCATGACATCACCGCCTTTGACAAAGACATAAGGTCGGGTAACGCCGGGCATGGCATGACATCACCACCTCGACAAAGACATACGGTCGGCAACGTAAGGTGTGGCATGCCATCACCGCCCTTGGACAGCACACACGGTCGGACGACATCGGGCATTGCATGACATCAGCGCCCTTGGAAAACCCACACGGTCGAACGACGTCGGGCGTGGCATCACATCACCGCCCTTGGACACCACGCACGGTCGGTTGACGTTGAGCATGGCATGACATCATCACCCATGGACTGCACACACGGTCGGCAATGTCGAGCGTGGCATGACATCATTGCCCTTGGACAACACACACAGTCGGTAACGTCAGGCGTGGCATGACATTACTGCCCTTGGACGGTACACACGGTCTGACAACGTCGGGCGTGGCATGACATGACCACCCTTGGGCAGCACACGGTCGGACTACATCGGGCGATGCATGACATCACCACCTTTGGACAGCATAAACGGTCGAACGAAGTCGGGCGTAGAATGCCATCATCACCTTTGGGCAGCACACACGGTCGAACAAAGTCGGGCGTGACATGCCATCACCGCCTTTGGACAGCACACACGGTCGGACTAAGTCGGGCGTGGCATGACATTACCGCCCTTGGACAGTACACACGGTCGAACAACGTCGGGCGTGACATGCAAACACCGACTTTGGACAGTACACACGGTCGGACTAAGTCGGGCGTGGCATGACATCACCGCCTTTGGGCAGCACACACGGTCGAACGACGTTGGGAGTGACATTCCATCATTGCCCTTGGACGGAAAAAATTGTAGAACGATGTCAGGAGTGACATGTTATCACTGCCTTTGGACAACACACACGGTCGAACGACATCAGGCGTGGCTTGACATCACCGCACATGGACTGCACGAATGGTTGGACGACGTCGGGCGTGGCATGACATCACCGCCTTTGGATAGCACACACGGTCAGCAACGTCGGGCGTGGCATGAAATCACCGCCCTTGGAAGCACGCACGGTCGGACTACATCGGGCGTGGCATGCCATCACCGCCTTTGGACAGCACAAACGATCGAACGAAGTCGGGCTTGGCATGAAATCATTGCCCTTGGACAACACATACGGTCGGCAACGGAAGGCGTGGCATGTCATCACCGCCCTTGCACAGCACACACGGTCGGACACGTCGGGCGTGGCATCACATCACCGCCCTTGGACAGCACACACAGTCGAACGACGTCGGGCGTGGAATGACATCACCGCTTTTGGATATGACATACGGTCAGATGATGCGGGCGTGGCATGACATCACCGCCCTTGGACAACACACACGGTCGAACGACGTCAGGCATGGCATGACATCACCGCCATTGGACTGCACGCACGATCGATTAACGCCGAGCGTGGCAGGACCTCACCGCCTTTGGACAGCACAAATAATCGAATGACGTCGGGCGTGGCATGACATCACCGCCCTTGGACTGCACGCACGATTGGACGACGTCGGGCGTTGGATGACATCACCGCCTTTGGACAGCACACACGGTCGTCAACATCGGGAGTGGCATGACATCACTGCCTTTGGATATTACATACAGTCGGACGATGCGGGCGTGACATGACATCACCGCCCTTTGACTGCACGCACGGTCGGACGACGTCGGGTGTGGCATGACATCACCGCCCCTGGACAGCACACATGGTCGGACGACTTCGGGCGTGGCATGCCATCATCGCCTTTGGGCAGTACACACGGTCGAACGATGTCGGGCGTGGCAAGCCATCATTGCCCTTGGACGCAAACACGGTCGAACCACATCAGGCGTGACATGCCATCACCGCCTTTGGACAGCACACACGGTGGAACGACGTCAGGCATGGCTTGACATCACCGCCCTTGGACTGCATGCACAGTAGGACGACTTTAGGCGTTGCATGACATCACCACCCTTGGACAGCACACACGGTCGACAACGTCAGGCGTGGCATGACATCACCGCCCTTGGAAAACACACACGAACGGCAACGTCGGGCGTTCCATGCCATCACCGCCCTTGGATTTCACACACACCGGACGACGTCAGGCGTGGAATTACATAACCGCCCTTGGACAGCACACACGGTCGAATGACGTGGGATGTGGTATGCCATCATCGCCTTTGGGAACCAAAAATGGTTGAACAACGTCGAGCGTGGCATGACATCACAGCCCTTGGACTACACGCACGGTCTGACGACGTCGGGCGTGGCATGACATCACTGCCCTTGAACAGCACACACGGTCGGCAACGTCGGGAGATGCATGACATCACCGCCTTTGAACATTACATACGGTCGGACGATGCGGGCGTGGCATGACATCGCCGCCCTTTGACTGCACGCACGGTCAGGCGACGTCAGGCGTGGCATGACATCACCGCCTTTGGACAGCACACATGGTCGGACGACTACGCGTGTGGCATGCCATCATCGCCTTTTGGCAGCATACACGGTCGAACGATGTCGGGCATGGCATGCCATCATAGCCTCTGGACGGCAAACACGGTCAAACCACATCTGGAGTGACATGCCATCACCGCCTTTGGACAACACACACGGTCGAACGACGTCAGGCGTGACATGCCATCACCACCTTTGGATAGCACACTCTGTCGAAAAACCTCGGGCGTGGCATGCCATCATCGCCTTTGGGCAGCGCACACGGTCGAACGACGTTAGGCGTGACATGCCATCATCGCGTTTGGGTATCACAAACCGTCGAACGACGTAAGGCGTGGCTTGCCATCATCGCCATTGGCAGCACAAACGGTTGAAGCACATCGGGCGTGGCATGACATCACCACCCTTGGATTACACCCACGGTCGAACGACGTAAGGCGTGGCATGACATCACCGCTCTTGGACAGCACACACGATCGAACAACGTCGGGCGTGGTATGACATCACCGCCCTTGGACTGCACGCATAGTCGGTTGACGTCGAGCGTGGCATGACATCACCGCCTTTGGACAGCACATAAGGTTGGCAACATCGGGCGTGGCGTGACATCACTGCCCTTGGACAGCACATATGGTCGGCAATGTAAGGCGTGGCATACCATCACGCGCCCTTGGACAGCACACACGGTCGGACAACGTCGGGCGTGTCATGACATCACCGCCCTTGGGCATCACACTGTCGGACTATATCGGGCGATGCATGACATCACCGCCTTTGGACAGCATAAACCATCGAACGACGTCATGCGTAGCATGCCATCATCGCCTTTGGGCAGCACACACGGTCGAGCGACGTCGGGCGTGGCATGCCATCATCGCCATTGACAGCACACATGGTCGAACAACGTCAGGCGTGGCATGCCATCATCGCGTTTGGGTAGCACACACGGTCGAACGACGTCGGGCGTGGCATGCCATCATCGCCTTTGGGCAGCAAAAATGGTTGAATGACATTGAGTGTCGCATGACATCATCGCCCTTGGACAACACACACGGTCGAACGACGTCGGGCATGGCATGACATCACCGCCCTTGGACTACACGCACGGTCGATTAACGTCAGGCGTGGCATGACCTCACCACCTTTGGACAGCACAAATGATCAAACAACGTCGGGCTTGGCATGACTTCACAGCACATACGATTTGAAATGGAAGGCGTGGCATGCCTTCACCGCCCTTGGATAGCACACACGGTCGGACACGTCGGGAAGGGCATGACATCACTGCCCTTGGACAGCACACACGGTTGAACGACGTCAGGCGTGGCATGACATCACCGCCCTTGGACTACACGCACGGTTGGACGACGTCGGGCATTGGATGACATCATTGCCTTTGGACAGCACACACGGTCGGCAACGTCAGGAACTGCATGACATCACTGCCTTTGGACATTACATACGGTCAGACGATGCGGGCGTGGCATGACATCACTTCCCTCGGATTGCACACAGGGTCAGACGACGTCGGGTGTGTCATGACATCACCGCCCTTGGACAGCACACACGGTCGGACGACTTCGGGCGTGGCATGCCATCATCGCCTTTGGGCAGCACACACGGTTGAACGATGTCGGGCGTGGCATGCCATCATAGCCCTTGGACGACAAACACGGTCGAACCACATAAGGTGTGACATGCCATCACCGCCTTTGGACAGCACACACAGTGGAACGTCGTCGGGTGTGGCTTGACATCACCGCCCTTGGACAACACACACGGTCGGCAACGTCGGGCGTGCCATGCCGTCACTGCCCTTGGATTTCACACACGCGGACGACGTCAGGCATGGCATTACATAACCGCCCTTGGACAGCACACAAGGTCGAATGACGTCGGACGTGGCATGCCATCATCGCCTTTGGGCACCAAAAACGGTCTAACAACGTCGAGCGTGGTATGACATCATGGCCCTTGGACTACATGCACGGTCAGACGACGTCGGGCGTGGCATGACATCACCGCCATTGGACAGCACACACGGTCGGCAACGTCGGGAGTGGCATGACATCACCGCCTTTGGACATTACATACGGTCGAACGAGGCGGGCGTGGCATGACATCAACGCCCTTTGACTGCACACACGTTCGGACAACGTCGGGCGTGGCATGACATCGCCACCCTAGGGTAGCACACACGGTCATACTACGTCAGGCGATGCATGACATAACGCCTTTGGACAGCACAAACGGTCGAACATTGTCGGGCGTGGCATGCCATCATCGCCTTTGGGAAGCACACACGGTCGAACAACGTCAGGCGTGGCATGCCATCATCGCCTTTCAGCAGCACACATTATTGAACGACATTAGTCGTGGCATACCATCATCGCCTTTGGGCAGCAAAAACAGTTGAACGACATCGAGCGTGGAATGACATCACGGCCCTTGGACTTCACACACGGTCAGGCGACGTCGGGCATGGCATGTCATCACCGCCCTTGGACAGCACACACGGTCGGACGACGTCGGGCGTGGCATGACATCACAACCCTTGGACAGCACACACGGTGAAACAACATCGGGCGTGGCATGCCATCATATCCCTTATACGGCAAACACAATCAAACGATGTCAGGCTTGACATGCAATCACTGCCTTAGGACAGCATACACGGTCGAACGACGTCAGGCGTGGCTTGACATCACCGTCGTTGGACTGCACGCACGGTCTGACGACGTTGGGCGTGGCATGACATCACCGCCATTGGAAAGCACACACGGTCGTCAACGTCGGGCATGGCATTACATCACCGCCCTAGGAAAACACATACGGTCGGAAATGTAAGGCGTGGCATGCCATCACCGCCCTTGGACAGCACATACCGTCAGCAACGTCGGGCGTGGCATGACATCTCCGCCCTTGGACAGCACACACGGTCGGCAACATCGGGTGTGGCATGACATCATCACCCTTGGACAGCACACACGGTCGGCAACGTGAGGCGTGACATGACATCACCTTCCTTGGACAGTACACACGGTCGGACAATGTCAGGCGTGGCATGACATCACCGCCCTTGGGCAACACACACGGTCTGACTACGTCAGGCGATGCATGACATCACCGCCTTTGGACAGCACAGACGGTCGGACGACGTCGGGCGTGGCATGACATCACAGCCCTTGGACAGCACACACGGTGAAACAACATCGGGCGTGGCATGCCATCATATCCCTTAGACGGCAAACACAATCGAACGATGTCAGGCTTGACATGCAATCACTGCCTTAGGACAACATACACAGTTGAACGACGTCACGCGTGGCTTGACATCACCGTCGTTGGACTGCACGCACGGTCAGACGACGTTGGTTGTGGCATGACATCACCGCCATTGGAAAGCAATCACGGTCGTCAATGTCGGGCATGGCATTACATCACCGCCCTAGGACAGCACATACGGTCGGAAACGTAAGGCGTGGCATGCCATCACCGCCCTCGGACAGCACATACCGTCAGCAACGTAGGGCGTGGCATAAACATCTCCGTCCTTGGACAACACACACGGTCTGCAACATCGGGCGTGGCATGACATCATCACCCTTGGACGGCACACATGGTCGGCAACGTGAGGCGTGACATGACATCACCTCCCTTGGACAGTACACACGGTCGGACAACGTCGGGCGTGGCATGACATCACCGCCCTTGGGCAACACACACGGTCTGACTACGTCAGGCGATGCATGACATCACCGCCTTTGGACAGCACACACGGTCGGACGACGTCAAGCGTGGCAGGCATCATTGCCTTTGGGCAGCACACACGGTCGAACGATGTCGAGCGTAGAATGCAATCATCGCCTTTGGGTAGCACACATGGTCGAACGACGTTGGGCGTGGCATCACATCACCGTCTTTGGACAGCTCATACGGTCGAATGACGTCGGGCGTGACATGCCATCACCGCCTTTGGACAGCACACACGATCGAGCAACGTCGGGCGTGGAATGCCATCATCGCCTTTGGGCAGCACAAATGGTTGAACGACTTAGGGCGTGGCATGACATCACCGCCCTTGGACTGCACGCATGATCGGACGATGTCGGGCGTGGCATGACATCACCCCCCTTGGACAGCACACACGGTTTAACGACATCGGGCGTGGCATGACATCACCGCCCTTGGACTGCACGCACGATCAAATGACGTCAGGCGTGGCATGACATCACAGCCGTTGGACAGCACACACAGTTGGCAACATCGGGCGTGGTATTACATCACCGCCCTTGGACAGCACATACGGCTTGCAACGTAAGGCGTGACATTCCATCACCGCCCTTATACAACACACACGGTCGGGCAACATCGGGCGTGGCACGACATCACCGCCCTTGGCATGCACACACGGTCCAACGACGTCGGGCGTGGCATGCCATCATAACTCTTAGACGGCAAACACAGACGAACGATATCAGGCGTGACATGCCATCACTGCCCGTGGACAACACACACGGTCGACAACGTCGGGCGTGGCATGACATCATCGCCCTTGGACGGCACACTCGGTCTGCAAGGTCAGGCGTGGCTTGACTTCACCGCCCTTGGACAGTACACACAGTCGGACAACGTCGGGCGTGGCATGACATAACCGCCCTTGGGCAGCACACACGGTCTGACTACGTCGGGTGATGCATGACATCACCGCCTTTGGACAGCACACACAGTCGAACGACGTAGGGCGTGGCAGCCATTATCGCTTTTGGGAAGCACACGCGGTCGAACGACGTCTAGCATAGCATGCAATCATCGCCTTTGGGTAGCACACACGGTCGAACAACGTCGGGCGTAGCATAACATCACAGCCTTCAGACAGCTCACATGGTCGAACGACGTCAGACATGACATGCCATCACTGCCATTAGACATCACACACGGTCGAGCGACCGTCGGGCGTGGAATTCCATCATCGCCTTTGGGAAACACAAACGGTTGAACGACTTAGAGCATGGCATGACATCACCGCCCTTGGACTGCACGCACGATCGGACGATGTCGGGCATGGCATGACATCACCCTCCTTGGACAGCACACACGATCAAACGACATCGGGCGTGGCATGACATCACCGCCCTTGAACTGCACGCACGGTCGGATGACATCGGGTGTGGTGTAACATCACCGCCTTTGGACAACACACACGGTCGGCAACGTCGGGCATGGCATTACATCACCGCCCTTGGACAGCACATACGATCGGCAACGTAAGGCGTGGCATTCCATCAACGCCCTTGGACAACACACGCGGTCGGCAACGTCGGGCGTGGCATGACATCACCGCCCTTGGCTTGCACACACGGTCGAACATCGTCGGGCGTGGAATGCCATCATTACCCTTAGACGGCAAACACAGTCGAATGATATCAGGCGTGACATGCCATCACCGCCCGTGGACAACACACACGGTCGGCAACGTCGGGCGTGGCATGACATCATCTCCCTTGGACGGCACACTCGGTCGGCAATGTCAGGCGTGGCATGACATCACCACCCTTGGACAACACATACGGTCGGCAACGTAAGGTGTGGCACGCCATCACCGCCCTTTGACAGCACACACGGTCAGACACGTTGGGCGTGGCATGACATCACCGCCCTTGGACAGCACACACGGTCGAACGACGTATAGCGTGGCATGACATCACCGCCCTTGGACAGCACAAACGGTCGAACGACGTCGGGCATGGCATGCCTTCATTGCCTTTGGGTAGCACACACGGTCGGCAACATCGGGCGTGACATGACTTCACCGCCCTTGGACAGTACACACGGTCGGATGACATCGGGCGTTGCATGACATCATCGCCCTTGGACTGCACACACGTTCGGCAAGGTCAGGCGTGGCATGACATCACCGCCTTTGGGCAGCACACACGGTCGGCAACTTCATGCAAGGCATGATAACATCGCCTTAGGGCAGCACACACGGTCTGACTACGTCGGGCGATGCATGACATCACCACCTTTGGACAGCACACACAGTCAAACGACGTAGGGCGTGGCAGCCATTATCGCCTTTGGGAAGCACACGTGGTCGAACAACGTCGGGCGTGGCATGCCATCATTGCCTTTGGGCAACACAAACGGTTGAACGACATCGGGCGTGGCATTACATCACCACCCTTGGACAGCACACACGGTCGAACGATGTCAAGCATGGCATGACATCACCGCCGTTGGACTGCAGGGACTGTCAGACGACGTCAGGTGTGGCATGACATCACCGCCTTTGGACAACATACGGTCAACAAAGTCGGGCGTGGCATGACATCACCGCCCTTGGACAGCACACACGCTCGGCAACGTCGGATGTGGCATGACATCACCGCCATTGGATAGCACACACGGTCGGCAATTTAGGAGTGGCATGACATCACCACCCTTGCTAAACACACCCAGTCAGACGACATTGGGCGTGGCATGAAATCACCACCATTAAGAAGCACACACAGTCGGACTACGTTGGGCGTGGCGTGACATCACCGCCTTTGGGCAGCACACACGGTTGAACAACGTCGGGCGTGACATTCCATCATCGCCTTTGGGCAGCACACACGGTCTAACGACGTCAGGCTTTGCATGCTATCATTACTTTTGGGAAACACAAACGGTTGTGGCATGTCATCACCGCTCTAAGACTGCATGCACGGTCGGTTGACATCGGGTGTGGCATGACATCACCGCCTTTGGACAACACACATGGTCGGCAACGTCAGGCGTGGCATGACATCACCACCCTTGGATAGAATATACGGTCGGCAACGTAAGGAGTGGCATGCCATCACAGTCCTTGGACAACACACACGGTCGACAACGTAAGGCGTGGCATGCCATACCCGCTCTTGGACAACACACAAGGTCGGACGACGTCAGGCGTGGCATGCCTTCATCGCCTTTGGGCAGCACGCACAATCGGCAAGGTCGGGCGTGGCATGATATCATCGCCCTTGGACAGTACACACAGTCGACAACATCAGAAGTGACATGCCATCACTACCTTTGGACAACATACATGGTCGAACAACGCCAGGCGTGGCGAGACATCACCATCCTTAGACTGCACGCACAGTCGGACGATGTCGGGCGTAGCATGACATCACCGCCATTGCATAGCACGATCAACGACGTCGGGCGTGGCATGACCGCCCTTGGACAGCACAAACGGTCGAATGACGTCAGGCGTGGCATGACATCATGCCCTTGGACTGCACGCACGGTCGATTGACGTCGGGCGTGGCATGATATCACCGCATTTGGACAACACACACAGTCCGCAACATCAGGCGTGGCATGACATCACCGCCCTTGGACAGCAGATACGGTCGACAATGAATAGCGTGGCATGCCATCACCGCCCTTGGAAAGCATACACGCTCGGCAACGTCGGGTGAGGCATGACATCACTTCCATTGGACAACAAACACGGTCGGCAACGTCGGGCGTGGCAAGAAATCTCCGCTCTTGGACAACACACTCGGTCGGACGACGTCAGGTGTTGCATGACATCACCGCCATTAAAAAGCACACACGGTCGGACAACGTCTAGCGTGGCATGACATCACCGCCTTAAGGATGCACACACGGTCGAAAAATGTCGAGCTTGGCATTCCATCATCGCATTTGGGTAGAACACACAGTCTAACGACGTAGGGCATGGCATGCCATCATCGCCTTTGGGAAACACAAATGGTTGAACGACCTCGGGCATGGCATGACATCACCGCCCTGGGACTGCACGCACGGTCGGTTGACGTTGGGTGTGGCATGACATCACCGCCCTTGGCAGCACATACGGTCGGCAACGTAAGGCGTGGCATGCCATTTACGCCCTTGGACAAAAAACACGGTCAGAGACGTCGGGCTTGGCATGGCATCACCGCCCTTGGACAGCACATATGGTCGAACGACGTCGGGCGTGGCATGACATCACTGCCTTAGGTTTACACACATGGTTGGCAATGTTGGGCGTGGCATGACATCACCGCTTCTTGACAAAGACATACGGTCGGGTAACGATAGCGTGGCATGCCATCACCCCCGTTGGACAGCACACACGCTCGGCAACGTTGGGTGTGGCATGACATCACCACCCTTGGACAGCACACACGGTCGACAACGTAAGGCGTGACATGCCATCACCGCCCTTGGATAGCACATACAGTCGGACACGTCGGGCGTGGCATGACATCACCGCCCTTGGACATCACACATGGTCGAACAACGTCGGGCGTGGCATGACATCACCGCCCTTGGACAGCACGCACGGTCGGACGACGTTGGGCGAGGCATGACATCACCGCCTTTAAACAACACACACGGTCGACAACATCGGGCGTGGGATGACATCACCGCCCTTGGACAGCACATACGATTGACAACGTAAGGTGTGGCATGCCATCACCGCCCTTGGACAGCTCACACGATCGTACGACGTCAAGCATGGCATGACATCACCTACCTTTGACAGCACGCACGGTCGAACGACGTCGGGCATGGCATGCCTTCATCGCCTTTGGGCAGCACACACGATCGAACAACGTCGAGTGTGGCATGACATCACCGCCTTTGGACAGCACACACAGTTGAACGATATCGGACGTGACATGCCATCACCGTCTTTTAACAACACACACGGTCGAGCGACGTCGGGCGACGTCGGGCGTAGCATTCCATCATCGCGTTTGGGCTTCACACACGGTCGAACGACGTCGGGCGTGGCATGCCATCATCGCATTTGGGCAGCACAAACGGTTGAACGACATCGAGTGTGGCTTGAAATCACCGCCCTTGGACAGCACGCATGGTCGGACGACGTTGGGCGTGGCATTACATCACGCCCTTGGATAGCACACACGATCGTACAACGTCGGGCATGGCATGACATCAGCTCCCTTGGACTGCACACACAGTCGGTTGACATCGGGCGTCGCATGACATCACTTCCTTTGGACAACACACACGGTCGGCAACGTCAGGCGTGGCATGACATCACAGCCCTTGGATAGCACATACGGTCGGCAACGTAAGGCGTGTCATCCCATCACCGCCCTTGGACAGCACGCACGGTAGGACGACGTTGGGCGTGGCATGACATCACCGCCTTTGGACAACACACACGGTCGACAACATCGTGTGTGGGATGACATCACCGCCTTTGGACAGCACATACGATTGACAACGTAAGGTGTGGCATGCCATCTACGCCGTTGGACAGAGCACACGATCGTACGACATCAAGCATGGCATGACATCACCTACCTTTGACAGCCAGCACGGTCGAACGACGTCGGGCATGGCATGCCTTCATCGCCTTTGGGCACCACACACGATCGTACAACGTCGAGTGTGTCATGATATCACCGCCTTTGGACAGCACACACAGTCGAACGATATCGGACGTGACATGCCATCACCGCCTTTTAACAACACACACGGTCGAACGACGTCGGGCGATGTCGGGCGTGGCATTCCATCATCGCGTTTGGGCTTCACACACGGTCGAACGACGTCGGGCGTGGCATGCCATCATCGCATTTGGGCAGCACAAACGGTTGAACGACATCGAGTGTGGCTTGACATCACGCCCTTGGACTGCACGCACGGTCGGACGATATTGGGCGTGGCATGACATCACTCCCTTGGACAGCACACACGATCGTACAACGTCGGGCATGGCATGACATCAGCTCCCTTTGACTGCACACACGGTCGGTTGACATCGAGCGTCGCATGGCATCACTTTCTTTGGACAACACACACGGTCGGCAACGTCAGGCGTGACATGACATCACCATCCTTGGACTGCACGCACAGTCAGACGATGTCGGGCGTAGCATGACATCACCCCCATTGCATAGCACAATCAACGACGTCGGGCGTGGCATGACCGCCCTTGGACAGCACAAACGGTCGAACGACGTCAGGCGTGGCATGACATCATGCCCTTGGACTGCATGCACGGTCGGTTGACGTTGGGCGTGGCATGATATCACTGCATTTGGACAACACACACAGTCCGCAACATCAGGCGTGGCATGACATCACCGCCCTTGGAAAGCAGATACGGTCGACAATGAATAGAGTGGCATGCCATCACCGCCCTTGGAAAGCATACACGCTCGGCAACGTCGGGTGAGGCATGACATCACTGCCATTGGACAACAAACACGGTCGGCAACGTCGGGCGTGGCAAGAAATCTCCGCCCTTGGACAACACACTCGGTCGGACGACGTCGGGTGTTGCATGACATCACCGCCATTAAAAAGCACACACGGTCTGACAACGTCTAGCGTGGCATGACATCATCGCCTTAGGGATGCACACACGGTCGAAAAACGTCGAGCTTGGTATTCCATCATCGCCTTTGGGTAGAACACACAGTCTAACGACGTAGGACATGGCATGCCATCATCGCCTTTGGGAAACACAAATGGTTGAACGACCTCGGGCATGGCATGACATCAACGCCCTTGGACTGCACGCACGGTCGGTTGACGTTGGGTGTGGCATGACATCACCGCCCTTGGAAGCACATACGGTTGGCAACGTAAGGCGTGGCATGCCATTTACGCCCTTGGACAAAAAACACGGTCAGAGACGTCGGGCGTGGCATGACATCACTGCCTTAGATTAACACACACGGTCGGCAATGTTGGGCGTGGCATGACATCACCGCCCTTGGACAGCACATACGGTCGGCAACGTATAGCGTGGCATGCCATCACCCCCGTTGGACAGCACACACGCTCGGCAACGTAAGGCGTGACATGCCATCCCCGCCCTTGGATAGCACATACAGTCGGACACGTCGGGCGTGGCATGACATCACCGCCCTTGGACATCACACATGGTCGAACAACGTCGGGCGTGGCATGACATCACCGCCCTTGGACAGCACGCACGGTCGGACGACGTTGGGCGTGGCATGACATCATCGCCTTTGGACAACACATACGGTCGGCAATGTAAGGTGTGGCACGCCATCACCGCCCTTGGACAGCACACACGGTCGGACACGTTGGGCATGGCATGACATCACCGCCCTTGTACAGCATACACGGTCGAACAACGTCGGGCAAGGCATGACATCACCGCCCTTCGAAAGCACACATGGTTGAACGATGTCGAGCATGGCATGCCTTCATCGCCTTTGGGAAGCACACACGGTCGGCAACATTGGGCGTGGTATGACATCACCGCTCTTGGAAAGTACACACGGTTGGATGATGCAGGCGTTGCATAACATCATCGCCCTTGCACTGCACTCACGGTCGTCAAGGTCGGGCGTGGCATGACATCATCGCCCTTAGACAGCACACACGGTCGGCAACTTTAGGCATGGCATGACAACACCGCCCATGGACAGTACTCACGATCTGACAACGTCGGGCGTGGAATGACATCACTGCCCTTGGGCAACACACACGGTTGAACTACGTCGGGCGATGCATGAAATCACCGCCTTTGGATAGCACAAACGGTCGAACGACGTCGGGCGTAGCATGTCATCATTGCCTTTGGGCAGCACACACAGTCGAACGACGTCGGGCGTGGCATGCCATCATAGCCCTTGGACGGCAAACACGGTCGAACGACGTCGTGCGTGGCATGACATCACCGCCCTTGGACAGCACGCACGGTCGGACGACGTTGGGCGTGGCATGACATCACCGCCTTTGGACAACACACACGGTCGACAACATCGTGCGTGGGATGACATCACCGCCCTTGGACAGCACATTCGGTTGACAACGTAAGGTGTGGCATACCATCTACGCCGTTGGACAGCACACACGATCGTACGACGTCAAGCATGGCATGACATCACCTACCTTTGACAGCCAGCACGGTCGAACGACGTCGGGCATGGCATGCCTTCATCGCCTTTGGGCAGCACACACGATAGAACAACGTCGAGTGTGGCATGACATCACCGCCTTTGGACAGCACACACAGTCGAACGATATCGGACGTGACATGCCATCACCGCCTTTTAACAACTCACACGGTCGAGCGACGTCGGGCGACGTCGGGCATGGCATTCCATCATCGCGTTTGGGCTTCACACACGGTCGAACGACGTTGGGCGTGGCATGCCATCATCGCATTTGGGCAGCACAAACAGTTGAACGACATCGAGTGTGGCTTGATATCACCGCCCTTGGACTGCACGCACGGTCGGACGACGTTGGGCGTGGCATGACATCACGCCCTTGGACAGCACACACGATCGTACAACGTCGGCCATGGCATGACATCAGCTCCCTTGGACTGCACACACGGTCGGTTGACATCGGGCGTCGCATGACATCACTTCCGTTGGACAACACACACGGTCGGCAACGTCAGGCGTGGCATGACATCACTGCCCTTGGATAGCACATACGGCCGGCAACGTAAGGCGTGGCATCCCATCACTGCCCTTGGACAACACACACGGTCGGACGACATTGGGCGTGGCATTACATCACCTCCCTTGGACAGCACACACGATCGAACGACGTCGCGTGTGGCATGACATCACCGCCCTTGGACTACACGCACGGTCGGTTGATGTCGGGCGTTGCATGACATCACCGCCTTTAGACAACACACACGATCAGCAACACCGGGCGTGGCATCAAATCACCGCCCTTGGCAACACATACGGTCGGCAGCATAAAGCGTGGCACGCCATTTACGCCCTTAGACAGCACACACGGTCAGACACGTCGGGCGTGGCATGACATCACCGCCCTTGGAAAGCACACATGGTCGAACGACGTCGGGCGTGTCAAGACATCATTGCCTTAAGTTAACACACACGGTCGGCAACGTCGGGCGTGGCATGACATCACCGCCCTTGGACAGCACATACGGTCAAACAACGTCGGGCATGGCATGACATCAACTCCCTTGGACTGCACACACGGTCGGTTGACATCGAGCGTCGCATGACATCACTTACTTTGGACAACACACACGGTCGGCAACGTCAGGCGTGGCATGACATCACTGCCCTTGGATAGCACATACGGCCGGCAACGAAAGGTGTGGCATCCCATCACCGCCCTTGGACAACAAACACGGTCGGACGACATTGGGCGTGGCATGACATCACCGCCCTTGGACAGCACACACGATCGAACGACGTCGGTCGTGGCATGACATCACCTCCCTTGGACTACACGCACGGTCGGTTGACATCGGGCGTGGCATGACATCACCGCCTTTAGACAACACACACGGTCAGCAACGCCGGGCGTGGCATTAAATCACCGCCATTGGCAGCACATACGGTCGGGCGTGGCATGACATCACTGCCCTTGGATAGCACACACGGTCGGACGACGTCGGGTGTTGCATGACATCAATCTGTTGGACAGCACACACGGTGAAACGACGTCGGGCGTGGCATGCCATCATAACCCTTAGATGGCAAACACAGTCGAACGATGTCCGGCGTGACATGCCATCACCACCTTTGGACAACATACACGGTCGAACGACGTCGAGCGTGGCTTGACATTACTGTCCTTGGACTGCACGCATGGTCAAACGACGTCGGGCGTGGCATGACATCACCGCCATTGGACAGCACACACGGTTGGCAACATCGGGCGTGGCATTACATCACCGCCCTTGGCATGCACACATGGTCGAACGACGTCGGGCGTGGCATGCCATCATAACCCATAGACGGCAAACACAGTTGAACGATATCAGGCGTGACAGGCCATCACCGCCCGTGGACAACACACACGGTCGGCAATGTCGGGTGTGGCATGACATCATCGCCCTTGGGTAGCACATACGGTCGGCAACGTAAGGCGTGGCATGCCATCACCGCCCTTGGACAGCACATACGCTCGGCAACGTCGGGCGTGGCATGACATCACTGACCCTCGACAGCACACACGATCGGCAACGTCGGGCGTGTCATGACATCATCGCCCTTAGACGGCACAAACGGTCGGCAATGTCAGGCGTGGCATGACATCACCGCCCTTGGGAAACACAAATGGTTTGACTACGTCGGCAAGGCATAACATCAGCGCCTTTGGACAGCACACACGGTCGAACGACTTCGGGCGTGGCAGCCATCATTGTCATTGGGCAGCACACACGGTCGAACATCATCGGGCGTAGCATGCAATCATCGCCTTTGGGTAGCACACACGGTCGAACGACGTCGGGCGCAGCATGACATCACCGCCTTAGGACAGCTCACACGGACGAACGACATCGGACATGACATGGCATCACCGCCTTTGGACAGCACACACGGTCGAGCGACGTCGGGCGTGGAATGCCATCATCGCCTTTGGGCAGCAGAAATGGTTGAACGACTTCAGGCAAGGCATGACATCACCACCCTTGGACTGTCCGCACGATCAGACGATGTCGGGCGTGGCATGACATCACCCTCCTTGGACAGCACACACGGTCAAACGACATCGGGCGTGGCATGACATCACCGCCCTTGGACTGCACGCACGGTCGGCAACGTCGGGCGTGGCATTATATCACCACCCTTGGACAGCACATACGATCGGCAACGTAAGGCGTGGCATTCCATCACCTCCCTTGGACAGCACACACGGTCGGCAACATCGGGCGTGGCATGACATCACCGCCCTTGGACAGCACACACGGTCGGCAACATCGGGCGTGGCATGCCATCATAACCCTTAGACGGCAAACACAGTCGAACGATATCAGGCGTGACATGCGATCACTGCTAGTGGACAACAAAGACGGTCGTCAATGTCGGGCGTGGCATGCCAATATCGCCCTTGGACGGCACACTCGAACGGCAATGTCAGGCGTGGCATGACATCACCACCCCTAGAAAGTACACACGATTAGACAACGTCAGGCGTGGCATGACATCACCGCCCTTGGGTAGCACACACTGTCGGACTACGTCGGGCGATGCATGACATAACGCCTTTGGACAGTACAAATGGTCGAACGACGTCGAGCGTGGCATGCCATTATCGCCTTTGGGCAGCACACACGGTAGAACAACATCGGGCGTGGCATGCCATTATCGCCTTTGGGCAGCACACACGATCGAACCACGTCGGGCGTGGCATGACATCACCGCCATTGGACAGCACATATAGTCGAACGACGTCGGGCGTGGCATGACATCACCGCCCTTGGACTGCACGCACAGTCGGTTGACACCGGGCGTGGCATGACATCACCGCCTTTGGACAGCACATAGGGTCGGCAACGTAAGGTGTGGCACGCCATCACCGCCCTTGGACAGCACACACGGTCGGACACGTCGGGCATGGCATGACATCACTGCCCTTGCACAGCATACACGGTCGAACAACGTCGGGCAAGGCATGACATCACCGCCCTTGGAAAGCACACACGGTCGAACGACGTCGAGCATGGCATGACTTCATCGCCTTTGGGAAGCACACATGGTCGGCAACATCGGGCGTGGCATGACATCACCGCTCTTGTATAGTACACACGGTTGGACGATGCAGGTGTTGCATGACATCATCGCCCTTGGACTGCACTCATGGTCGTCAAGGTCGGGCGTGGCATGACATCATCACCCTTAGACAGCACACACGGTCGGCAACTTTAGGCAAGGCATGACAACACCGCCCTTGGACAGTACTCACGATCTGACAACGTCGGGCGTGGCATGACATCACTGCCCTTGGGCAACACACACGGTTGAACTACGTCGGGCGATGCATGAAATCACCGCCTTTGGATAGCACAAACGGTCGAACGACGTCAGGCGTAGCATGCCATCATCGCCTTTGGGCAGCACACACAGTCGAACGACGTCGAGCGTGGCATGCCATCATAGCCCTTGGACGGCAAACACGGTCGAACGACGTCAGGCATGACATGCCATCACCGCATGTGGACAGCACACACGGTAGAACGACATCGGGCGTGGCATGCCATCATCGTCTTTGGGCAGCACACACGGTCGAACGACATTTGGCGTGGCATGACATCACTTCCTTTGGACAGCATACACGGTCAAACGACGTCGGGCGTGGCATGCCATCATCGCGTTTGAGTAGCACACATAGTCGAGCGATGTCGAGCGTGGCATGCCATCATCGCCTTTGGGCAGCACAAACAGTTGAACGATGTAAGGCATGGCATGACATCACCGCCCTTGGACGACACACACGATCAAACGACGTCGGGCGTGGCATGACATCACCGCCCTTAGACTTCACGCATGGTCGGTTGACGTCAGGCGTGGCATGACATCACCGCCTTTGGACAACACACATGGTCGGCAAAGTCGGGCGTGGCATGACATCACCACCCTTGGGAAGCACACACGGTCGGACTACGTCGGGCGATGCATGACATAATGCCTTTGGATAGCACAAACGGTCGAACAACGTCGGGCGTGGCATGCCATCATAGACCTTGGACGGCACACACAGTCGAACGACGTCAGGCGTGACATACCATCACCGCCCTTGGACAGCACACACAGTCAGACACGTCGGGCGTGGCATGACATCACCGCCCTTGGACAACACGCACGGTCGGACGACGTTAGGTGTGGCATGACATCACCGCCTTTGGACAACACACACGGTCGAACGACGTCACGCATGGCATGACATCACCGGCCTTGGACTGCATGCACGGTCGGTTGACATCGGGCGTGGCCTGACATCACCGCCTTTGGACAACACAAATGGTCGACAACGTCATGCGTGGCGTGACATCACTGCCCTTGGACAACACATACGGTCGGCAACGTAAGGCGTGGCATGCCATTAGCGCCCTTGGACAACACTCACGGTCGGACACGTCGGGCGTGGCATGACATCACCGCCCTTGGACAACACACACGGTCGAACGACGTCGAGCGTGGCATGACATCACCACCCTTGGATAGTACACACAGTCGAACGACGTCTGGCGTGGCTTGACCTCACCGCCCTTGGACAGCACAAACGGTCGGCAATGTCGGGTGTGTCATGACATCACCGCCCTAGGAAAACACGCACGGTCGGACGACGTTAGGTGTGGCAGGACATCACCGCCTTTGGACAACACACACGGTCGAACGACGTCAGGCATGGCATGACATCACCGCCCTTGGACTGCATGCACGGTCGGTTAACGTCGAGCGTGGCATGACATCACCACCCTTGGATAGTACACACAGTCGAACGACGTCTGGCGTGGCTTGACATCACCGCCCTTGGACAGCACAAACGGTCGGCAATGTCGGGTGTGGCATGACATCACCGCCCTAGGACAACACGCACGGTCGGACGACGTTAGGTGTGGCAGGACATCACTGCCTTTGGACAACACACACGGTCGAACGACGTCAGGCATGTCATGACATCACCGCCCTTGGACAGCATAAATGATCGAACGACATCAGGCATGGCATTCCATCATCGCCCTTGGACTGCACACATGGTCGGACGACGTCGGGCGTGGCATGACATCACCACCCTTGGACATCACACATGGTCGACAATGTCGAGCGTGGCATGACATCACAACCCTTGGATAGTACACACAGTCAAACGACTTCTGGCGCGGCTTGACATCACCGCCCTTGGACAGCACAAACGGTCGGCAATGTCGGATGTGGCATGACATCACCGCCCTAGGACAACACGCACGGTCGGACGACGTTAGGTGTGGCATGACATCACCGCCTTTGGACAACACACACGGTCGAACGACGTCAGGCATGGCATGACATCACCGCCCTTGGACTGCATGCACGGTCGATTGACGTCGGGCGTGGCATGACATCACCGCCTTTGGACAACACACATGGTCGACAACGTCATGTGTGGCATGACATCACTTCCCTTGGACAACACATACGGTCGGCAACGTAAGGCGTGGCATGCCATCAGCTCCCTTTGACAGCACTCACGGTCGGACACGTCGGGTGTGGAATAACATCACCGCCCTTGGACAACACACACGGTCGAACGACGTCGAGCGTGGCATGACATCACCACCCTTGGATAGTACACACGGTCGAACGACATCTGGCTTGGCTTGACATCACCGCCCTTGGATAGCACAAACGGTCAGCAACGTCGGGCGTGGCATTACATCACCGCCCTTGGACTGCACGCACGGTCAAACGACGTCAAGCGTGGCATGACATCACCGCCCTTGGACAGCACAAATGATCGAATGACATCGGGCATGGCATTCCATCATCGCCCTTGGACTACACACACGGTCGGACGACGTCGGGCGTGGCATGACATCACCACCCTTGGACATCACATATGGTCGACAATGTCGAGCGTGGCATGACATCACCACCCTTGGACAGTACACACGGTCGAACGACGTCTGGCGTGGCTTGAAATCACCGCCCTTGGACAGCACAAACGATCGGCAACGTCGGGCGTGGCATGAAATCACCGCCCTTGGATAGCACACACAGTCGAACATGTCAGGCGTGGCATGACATCACCGCCCTTGGACAGCACACACGGTCGAACGACGTCGGGAGTGGCATGACATTACTGACCTTGGACAGCACGCACGGTTGGACGACGTTGGGCGTGGCATGACATCACCGCCTTTGGACAGCACACACGGTCGGCAACGTCGGGCGTGGTATGACATCACCAGCCTTTGACAGCATATATAGTCGAAAATGTAAGGTGTGGCATGCCATCACCGCCCTTGGATAGCAAACTTGATCGAACGACGTCAAGCGTGGCATGATATCACCGACCTTTGACAGCACACACGATCAAACGACGTCGGGCATGGCATGCCTTCATAGCCTTTGGGCAGCACACACGGTCGGCAACGTCGGACGTGGCATGACATCACCGCTCTTGGACAGTACACACGGTCGGACGATTCGGGCGTGGTATGACATCATCGCCCTTGGACTATACGCACAATCGGCAAGGTCGAGCGTTGCATGACATCATCGCCCTTGGAAAGCACACACAGTCGACAACAACCGGCGTGGCATGACATAACCGCCCTTGGAGAGTACACACGGTCGGACAACGTCAGGCGGGGCATGACATCACCGCCCTTGGGCAGCACACTCATTCGTATTACGTCGGGCGATGCATGACATAACGCCTTTGGACAGCACAAACGGTCGAACAACGTCGGGCGTGGCATGCCATCACCACCTTTGGGCAGCACACACGGTCGAACGACGTTGGGCGTGGCATGTTATCATAGCCCTTGGACGGCAAATACGGTCGAACGACGTTAGGCGTGACATGCCATCATCGCCTTTGGGCAGCACACACGGTCGAACAACATCGGGTGTGGCATGACATCACCGCCTTTAAACAGCACATACGGTCGAACGACGTCAGACGTGACATGCCATCACCGCCTTTTGACAGCACACACGGTCGAGCGACGTCGCGCGTGGCATTCTTTCATCGCGCTTGGATATCACACACGGTCGAACAATGTCGGGCGTCGCATGCCATCATCACATTTGGGCAGCACAAACGGTTGAACGACATTGAGCATGGAATGACATCACCGCCCTTGGACTGCATGCACGGTCGGACGACGTCAGGCGTGGCATGACATCACGCACTTGGAAAGCACACACGATCGAACAACGTCAGGCATGGCATGACATCACCGCCCTTGGACTGCAACGGTCGGTTGACCTCGAGCGTGGCATGACATCACAGCCTTTGGACAACACACACGGTCGGCAACGTCAGGTGTGGCATGACATCACCGCCGTTGGACAGCACATACGGCCGACAACGTAAGGCGTGTCATGCCATCACCGCCATTGGACAACACACATGGTCGGACGACATAGGGCGCGGCATGACATCACCGCCCTTGGACTGCACACACGATCGAACTACGTCAGGCGTGGCATGACATTACCACCCTTGGACTGCATGCACGGTCGGTTGACGTTGGGCGTGGCATGACATCACCGCCTTTAGATAACACACACGTTCGGCAATGCCGGGCGCGGCATGACATCACCGCCCTTGGCAGCACATATTGTCGGCAACATAAGGCGTGGCATGCCATCAACGCACTTGGACAGCACACACGGTCGGACACGTCAGGCGTGGCATGACATCACCACCCTTGGACAGCACACACGGTCGAACGACGTCGGGCGTGGCATGACATCACCGCCCTTGGACTGCACGCACAGTCGGAAATATCGGGCGTGGCATGACATCACCGCCCTAGGACAGAACACACGGTTGGCAACGCGGGGCGTGGAATGCTATCACCGACCTTGGACAGCACACAAGGTCCAACGACTTCAGGCGTGGCATGACATCACCGCCCTTAGATAGTACACACGGTCGGACAACGTCGGGCGTGGCATGACATCACCGCCCTAAGGTAGCACACACGGTCAGACTACGTCAGGCGATGCATGACATAACGCCTTTGGACAGCACAAACGGTCGAACATTATCGGGCGTGGCATGCCATCATTGCCATTGGGAAGCACACACGGTCGAACGACGTCAGGCGTGGCATGCCATCATCGCCTTTCAGCAGCACACATTATTGAACGACATTGGTTGTGGCATGCCATCATCGCCTTTGGGCACCAAAAACAGTTGAACGACGTCGAGCGTTGAATGACATCACGGCCCTTGGACTTCACGCACGGTCAGGCGACGTCGGGCATGGCATGACATCACCGCCCTTGGACAGCACACACGGTCAGACGACGTCGGGAGTGGCATGACATCACAGCCCTTGGACAGCACACACGGTGAAACAACATCGGGCGTGGCATGCCATCATTTCCCTTAGACGGCAAACACAATCGAACGATGTCAGGCTTGACATGCAATCACTGCCTTAGGACAGCATACACGGTCGAACGACGTCAGGCGTGGCTTGACATCACCGTCGTTGGACTGCACGCACGGTTAGACGACGTTGGGCGTGGCATGACATCACCACCATTTGAAAGCACACACGGTCGTCAACGTCGGGCATGGCATTACATCACCGCCCTAGGACAGCACATACGGTCGGAAACATAAGGCGTGGCATGTCATCTGCGCCCTTGGACAGCACATACCGTCAGCAACGTCGGGTGTGGCCTGACATCTCCGCCCTTGGACAACACACACGATCGGCAACATCGGGTGTGGCATGACATCATCACCCTTGGACGGCACACACGGTCGGCAACGTGAGGCGTGACATGACATCACCTCCCTTGGACAGTACACACGGTCGGACAACGTCGGGCGTGGCATGACATCACCGCCCTTGGGCAACACACAAGGTCTGACTACGTCAGGCGATGCATGACATCACCGCCTTTGGACAGCACACACGGTCGAACGACGTCAAGTGTGGAAGGCATCATCGCCTTTGGGCAGCACACACGGTCGAACGATGTCAAGCGTAGAATGCAATCATCGCCTTTGGGTAGCACACACGGTCAAATGACGTCGGTCGTGGTATAACATCACCGTCTTTGGACAGCTCATACGGCCGAATGACGTCGGGCGTGACATGCCATCACCGCCTTTGGATTGCACACACGATCGAGCGACGTCGTGCGTGGAATGCCATCATCGCCTTTGGGCAGCACAAATGGTTGAACGACTTAGGGCGTGGCATGACATCACCGCCCTTGGACTGCACGCATGATCGGCAATGTCGGGCGTGGCATGACATCACCACCCTTGGACAGCACAAACGGTCAAACGACATCGGGCGTGGCATGACATCACCGCCCTTGGACTGCACGCATGATCAGATGACGTCAGGCATGGCATGACATCACAGCCGTTGGACAGCACACACGGTCGGCAACGTCTGGTGTGGTATTACATCACCGCCCTTGGACAGCACATACGGCATGCAACGTAAGGCGTGGCATTCCATCACCGCCCATATACAACACACACGGTCGGGCAACATTGGGCGTGGCATGACATCACCGCCCTTGGCATGCACACACGGTCCAACGACGTCGGGCGTGGCATACCATCATAACCCTTAGACGGCAAACACACACGAACGATATCAGGCGTGACATGCCATCACCGCCCGTGGACAACACACACGGTCGGCAACGTCGGGCATGGCATGACATCATCGCCCTTGGACGGCACACTCGGTCTGCAATGTCAGGCGTGGCTTGACTTCACCGCCCTTGGATAGTACACACAGTCGGACAACGTCGGGCGTGGCATGACATCACTGCCCTTGGGCAGCACACACGGTCTGACTACGTCGGGCGATGCATGACATCACCGCCTTTGGACAGCACACACAGTTGAACGACGTAGGGCGTGGCAGCCATTATCGCCTTTGGGAAGCACACACGGTCGAACGACGTCTAGCGTAGCATGCAATCATCGCCTTTGGGTAGCACACACGGTCGAACGACGTTGGGAGTGGCATAACATCACCGCCTTCGGACAGCTCCCATGGTCGAACGACGTCAGACGTGACATGCCATCACTTCCATTAAACATCACACACGGTTGAGCGATGTCGAGCGTGGAATTCCATCATCGCCTTTGGGCAACACAAACGGTTGAACGACTTCGGGCATGGCTTGACATCACCGCCCTTGGACTGCACGCACGATCGGACGATGTCGGGCATGGCATGACATCACCCCCTTGGACAGCACACACGGTCAAACGACATCGGGCGTGGCATGACATCACCGCCCTTGAACTGCACGCACGGTCGGATGACGTCGGGTGTGGTGTAACATCACCGCCATTGGACAACACACACGGTCGGCAACGTCGGGCATGGCATTACATCACCGCCCTTGGACAGAACATACGCTCGGCAACGTAAGGCGTGGCATTCCATCAACGCCCTTGGACAACATACGCGGTCAGCAACGTCGGGCGTGGCATGACATCACCGCCCTTGGCTTGCACACACGGTCGAACATCGTCGGGCGTGGAATGCCATCATTACCCTTAGACGGCAAACACAGTCGAATGATATCAGGCGTGACATGCCATCACCGCCCGTGGACAACACACACGGTCGGCAACGTCGGGCGTGGCATGTCATCATCGCCCTTGGACGGCACACTCGGTCGGCAATGTCAGGCATGGCATGACATCACCGCCCTTGGACAACACATACGGTCGGCAACGTAAGGTGTGGCACGCCATCACCACCCTTTGACAGCACACACGGTCGGACACGTTGGGCGTGGCATGACATAACCGCCCTTCGACAGCACTCACGGTCGAATGACGTATAGCGTGGCATTACATCACCGCCCTTGGAAAGCACACACGGTCAAACAAAGTCAGGCATGGCATGCCTTCATCGCCTCTGGGTAGCACACACGGTCGGCAACATCGGGCATGACATGACATCACCGCCCTTGGACAGTACACACGGTCGGATGACGTCGGGCGTTGCATGACATCATCGCCCTTGGACTGCACACACATTCGGCAAGGTCAGGCGTGGCATGACATCACCGCGTTTGGGCAGCACACATGGTCGGCAACTTCATGCAAGGCATGACAACATCGCCTTTGGGCAGCACACAGGGTCTAACGACTTCGGGCGTGGCATGCCTTCATTGCCTTTGGGCAACACCAACGGTTGAACGACATCGGGCGAGGCATTACATCACCACCCTTGGACAGCACACACGGTCGAACAACGTCAGGCATGGCATGACATCACCGCCGTTGGACTGCAGGCAAAGTCAGACGACGTCAGGTGTGGCATGACATCACCGCCTTTGGACAACATACGGTCAGCAAAGTCGGGCGTGGCATGACATCACCACCCGTGGACAGCACATAAAGTCAGCAACGTATAGCGTGGCATGCCATCACCGCCCTTGGACAGCACACGCGCTCGGCAACGTCGGGTGTGGCATGACATCACCGCCATTGGACAGCACACACGGTCGGCAATGTAAGGAGTGGCATGACATCACCACCCTTGCTCAACACACCCAGTCGGACGACATTGGGCGTGGCATGAAATCACCACCATTAAGAAGAACACACGGTCAGACTACGTTGGGCGTGGCATGACATCACCGCCTTTGGGCAGCACACACGGTCGAACAACGTCGAGCGTGGCATTCCATCATCGCCTTTGGGCAGCACACACGGTCTAACGACGTCAGGCTTGGCATGCTATCATTGCTTTTGGGCAACACAAACGGTTGAACGACATTAGGCGTGGCATGACATCACCGCCCTTGGACTGCATGCACGATCGGTTGACATCGGGTGTGGCATGACATCACCGCCTTTGGACAACACACATGGTCGGCAACGTCAGGCGTGGCATGACATCACCACCCTTGGATAGATTATACGGTCGGCAACGTAAGGAGTGGCATGCCATCACTGTCCTTGGACAACACACACGGTCGACAACGTAAGGCGTGGCATGCCATACCCGCTCTTGGACAACACACAAGGTCGGACGACGTCAGGCGTGGCATGCCTTCATCGCCTTTGGGCAGCACGCACAATCGGTAAGGTCAGGCGTGGCATGATATCATCGCCCTTGGACAGTACACACAGTCGACAACATCAGGAGTGACATGCCATCACTACCTTTGGACAACATACACGGTCGAACAACGCCAGGCGTGGCATGACATCACCATCCTTGGACTGCACGCACAGTCGGACGATGTCGGGTGTATCATGACATCACCGCCATTGCATAGCACGTTCAACGACGTCAGGCGTGGCATGACATCACCGCCCTTGGACAGCACACACAGTCGAACGACGTCAGGCGTGGTATGACATCATGCCCTTGGACTGCACGCACGGTCGGTTGACGTCGGGCGTGGCATGACATCACCGCGTTTGGACAACACACACAGTCCGCAACATCAGGCGTGGTATGACATCACCGCCCTTGGACAACAGATACGGTCGGCAACGAATAGCGTGGCATGCCATCACCGCTCTTGGACAGCATACACGCTCGGCAACGTCGGGTGAGGCATGATATCACTGCCATTGGACAGCAAACACGGTCGGCAATGTTGGGCGTGGCATGACATCACCGCCCTTGGACAGCATATATGGTCGGCAACGTATAGCGTGGCATGACATCACCCCCGTTGGACAGCACACACGCTCAGCAACGTCGGGTGTGTCATGACATCACCGCCCTTGGACAGCACACACGGTCGACAACGTAAGGCGTGGCATGCCATCACCGCCCTTGGATAGAACATATAGTCAGACACGTCGGGCGTGGCATGACATCACCGCCCTTGGACATCACACATGGTCGAACGACGTCGGGCGTGGCATGACATCACCGCCCTTGGACAGCACGCACGATCGAACGACGTTGGGCGTGGCATGACATCACCGCCTTTGGACAGCACACACGGTCGACAACAACGGGCATGGGATGACATCACCGCCCTTGGACAGCACATATGGTCGATAACGTAAGGTGTGGCATGCCATCACCGCCCTTGGACAGCACACACGATCGTACGACGTCAGGCATGGCATGACATCACCTACCTTTGACAGCACGCACGGTCGAACGACGTCGGGCATGGCATGCCTTCATCGCCTTTGGGCAGCACACACGATCGAACAACGTCGAGTGTGGCATGACATCACCGCCTTTGGACAACACACACAGTCGAACGATATCGGACGTGACATGCCATTACCGCCTTTTAACAACACACACGGTCGAGCGACGTCGGGCGACGTCGGGCGTGGCATTCCATCATCGCGTTTGGGCTTCACACACGGTCGAACGACGTCGGGTGTGGCATGCCATCATCGCATTTGGGCAGCACAAATGGTTGAACGACATCGAGTGTGGCTTGACATCACCGCCCTTGGACTGCACGCACGGTCGGACGACGTTGGGCGTGGCATGACATCACGCCCATGGACAGCACACACGATCGTACAACGTCGGGCATGGCATGACATCAGCTCCCTTGGACTGCACACACGGTCGGTTGACATATGGCGTCGCATGACATCACTTCCTTTGGACAACACACACGGTCGGCAATGTTAGGCGTGGCATGACATCACTGCCCTTGGATAGCACATACGGCCGGCAACGTAAGGCGTGGCATCCCATCACTGCCCTTGGACAACACACACGGTCAGACGACATTGGGCGTGGCATGACATCACCGCCCTTGGACAGCACACACGATCGAACGACGTCGGGCGTGGCATGACATCACCGCCCTTGGACTACATGCACGGTCGATTGACGTCGGGCGTGGCATGACATCACCGCCTTTAGACAACACACATTTGGTCAGCAACGCCGGGCGTCGCATTAAATCACTGCCCTGGGCAGCACATACGGTCGGCAACATAAGGCGTGGCACGCCATTTACGCCCTTGGACAGCACACACGGTCAGACGATGTCGAGCGTAGAATGCAATCATCGCCTTTGGGTAGCACACACGGTTGAACGACGTCGGGCGTGGCATAACATCACCGTCTTTGGACAGCTCATACGGTCGAATGACGTCGGGCGTGACATGCCATCACCGCCTTTGGACAGCACACACGATCGAGCGACGTCGGGCGTGGAATGCCATCATCGCCTTTGGGCAGCACAAACGGTTGAACGACTTAAGGCGTGGCATGACATCACCGCCCTTGGACTGCACGCATGATCGGACGATGTCGGGCGTGGCATGACATCACCCCCTTTGGACAGCACGCACGGTTAAACGACATCGGGCGTGGCATGACATCATCGCCCTTGGACTGCACGCACGATCAGATGACGTCAGGCGTGGCATGACATCACAGCCGTTGGAGAGCACACACGGTCGGCAACATCGGGCGTGGTATTACATCACCGCCCTTGGACAGCACATACGGCTTGCAACGTAAGGCGTGGCATTCAATCACCGCCCTTATACAACACACACGATCGGGCAACATCGGGCGTGGCATGACATCACCGCCCTTGGCATGCACACACGGTCCAACGACGTCGGGCGTGGCATGCCATCATAAACCTTAGACGGCAAACACAAACGAACGATATCAGGCGTGACATGCCATCAATGCCCGTGGACAACACACACGGTCGACAACGTCGGGCGTGGCATGACATCATCGCCCTTGGACGACACACTTGGTCTGCAATGTCAGGCGTGGCTTGACTTTACCGCCCTTGGACAGTACACACAGTCGGACAATGTCGGGCGTGGCATGACATCACCGCCCTTGGGCAGCACACACGGTCTGACTACGTCGGGCGATGCATGACATCACCACCTTTGGACAGCACACACAGTCGAACGACGTAGGGCGTGGCAGCCATTATCACCTTTGGGAAGCACACTCGGTCGAACGACGTCTAGCGTAGCATGCAATCATCGCCTTTGGGTAGCACACACGGTCGAACGACGTCGGGCGTGGCATAACATCACCGCCTTCAGACAGCTCACATGGTCGAACGACGTCAGACGTGACATGCCTTCACTTCCATTAGACATCACACACGGTCGAGCAACGTCGGGCGTGGAATTCCATCATTGCCTTTGGGCAACACAAACGGTTGAACGACTTCGGACATGGCATTACATCACCGCCCTTGGACTGCACGCACGATCGGACGATGTCGAGCATGGCATAACATCACCCCCCTTGGACAGCACACACGATCAAACAACATCGGGCGTGGCATGACATCACCTCCCTTAAACTGCACGCACGGTCGGATAACATCGGGTGTGGTGTAACATCACCGCCTTTGGACAACACACACACTCGGCAACGTCGGGCATGGCATTACATCACCGCCCTTGGACAGCACATACAGTCGGCAATGTAAGGCGTGGCATTCCATCAACGCCCTTGGACAACACAAGCGGTCGGCAACGTCGGGCGTGGCATGACATCACCGCCCTTGGCTTGCACACACGGTCGAACATCGTCGGGTGTGGCATGACATCATCGCCCTTGGACGGCACACTCGGTCGGCAATGTCAGGCGTGGCATGACATCACCGCCCTTGGACAACACATACGATCGGCAACGTAAGGTGTGGCACGCCATCACCGCCCTTTGACAGCACACACGGTCGGACACGTTGGGCGTGGCATGACATCACCGCCCTTGGACAGCACACACGGTCGAACGACGTATAGCGTGGCATGACATCACCGCCCTTGGACAGCACAAACGGTCGAACGACGTTGAGCATGGCATGCCTTCATCGCCTTTGGGTAGCACACACGGTCGGCAACATCGGGCGTGACATGACATCACCGCCCTTGGACAGTACACACGGTCGGATGACGTCGGGCGTTGCATGACATCATCGCCTTTGGACTGCACACACGTTCGGCAAGGTCAGGCGTGGCATGATATCACCGCCTTTGGGCAGCACACACGGTCGGCAACATCATGCAAGGCATGACAACATCGCCTTTGGGCAGCACACACGGTCTGACTATGTCGGGCGATGCATGACATCACCGCCTTTGGACAGCACACACAATCGAAAGACGTAGGGCGTGGCAGCCATTATCGCCTTTGGGAAGCACACAGGGTCGAACGACGTCGGGCGTGGCATGCCATCATTGCCTTTGGGCAACACAAACGGTTGAACGACATCGGGCGTGGCATTACATCACCACCCTTGGACAGCACACACGGTCGAACGATGTCAGGCATGGCATGACATCACCGCTGGCTGGATCGCAGTACGCCAGACGACGTCAGGTGTGGCATGACATCACCGCCTTTGGACAACATACGGTCAGCAAAGTCGGGCGTGGCATGACATCACCGCCCTTGGACAGCACATAAAGTCAGCAACGTATATCGTGGCTTGCCATCACCGCCCTTGGACAGCACACACGCTCGGCAACGTCGGGTGTGGCATGACATCACCGCCATTGGACAGCACACACGATCGGCAAATTAGGAGTGGCATGACATCACCGCCCTTGCTCAACACACCCAGTCGGACGACATTGTGCGTGGCATGAAATCACCACCATTAAGAAGTACACACGGTCGGACTACGTTGGGCGTGGCATGACATCATCGCCTTTGGGTAGCACATATGGTCGAACAACGTCGGGCGTGGCATTCCATCATCGCCTTTGGGCAGCACACACGGTCTAACGACGTCAGGCTTGGCATGCTATCATTACTTTTGGGCAACACAAACGGTTGTGGCATGACATCACCGCCCTTGGAGGGCATGCACGGTCAGTTGACATCGGGTGTGGCATGACATCACCACCTTTGGACAACATACGGTCAGCAAAGTCGGGCGTGGCATGACATCACCGCCCTTTGACAGCACATAAAGTCAGCAAAGTATAGCGTGGCATGCCATCACCGCCCTTGGATAGCACACGCGCTCGGCAACGTCGGGTGTGGCATGACATCACCGCCATTGGACAGCACACACGGTCGGCAATGTAAGGAGTGGCATGACATCACCGCCCTTGCTCAACACACCCAGTCGGACGACATTGGGCGTGGCATGAAATCACCACCATTAAGAAGCACACTCGGTCGGACTACGTTGGGCGTGGCATGACATCACCACCTTTGGGCAGCACACACGGTCGAACAACGTCGGGCGTGGCATTCCATCATCGCCTTTGGGCAGCACACACGGTCTAACGACGTCAGGCTTGGCATGCTATCATTGCTTTTGGGAAACACAAACGGTTGAACGACATCGGGCGTGGCATGACATGCCATCACCGCCTTTGGATAGCACACACGATCGAGCGAGGTCGGGCGTGGAATGCCATCATCGCCTTTGGGCAGCACAAACGGTTGAACGACTTAGGGCGTGGCATGACATCACCGCCCTTGGACTGCACGCATGATCGGACGATGTCGGGCGTGGCATGACAGCACCCCCTTCGGACAGCACGCACGGTTGAACGACATCGGACGTGGCATGACATCACCGCCCTTGGACTGCATGCACGATCAGATGACGTCAGGTGTGGCATGACATCACAGCCGTTGGAGAGCACACACGGTCGGCAACAACGGGCGTGGTATTACATCACCGCCCTTGGACAGCACATACGGCTTGCAACGTAAGGCATGGCATTCCATCACCGCCCTTATACAACACACACGGTCGGGCAACATCAGGCGTGGCATGACATCACCACCCTTGGTATGCACACACGGTCCAACGACGTCGGGCGTGGCATGCCATCATAACCCTTAGACGGCAAACACAGACGAACGATATCAGGCGTGACTTGCCATCACTGCCCGTGGACAACACACACGGTCGACAACGTCGGGCGTGGCATGACATCATCTCCCTTGGACGGCACACTCGGTCTGCAATGTCAGGCGTGGCTTGACTTCACCGCCCTTGGACAGTACACATAGTCAGACAACGTCGGGCGTGGCATGACATCACCGCCCTTGGGCAGCACACACGGTCTGACTACGTCGGGCGATGCATGACATCACCGCCTTTGGACAGCACACACAGTCGAACGACGTAGGGCGTGGCAGCCATTATCGCCTTTGGGAAGCACACGCGGTCGAACGACGTCTAGCATAGCATGCAATCATCGCCTTTGGGTAGCACACACGGTCGAACGACGCCGGGCGTGGCATAACATCACCGCCTTTAGACAGCTCACATGGTCGAACGACGTCAGACATGACATGCCATCACTGCCATTAGACATCACACACGGTCGAGCGACCGTCGGGCGTGGAATTCCATCATCGCCTTTGGGCAACACAAACGGTTGAACGACTTAGGGCATGGCATGACATCACCGCCCTTGGACTGCACGCACGATCGGACGATGTCGGGCGTGGCATGACATCACCTCCCTTGAACTGCACGCACGGTCGGATGACATAGGGTGTGGTGTAACATCACCGCCTTTGGACAACACACACAGTCGGCAACGTCGGGCATGGCATTACATCACCGCCCTTGGACAACACATACGGTCGGCAACGTAAGGCATGGCATTTCATCAACGCCCTTGGACAACACACGCGGTCGGCAACGTCGGGCGTGGCATGACATCACCGCCCTTGGCTTGCACACATGGTCGAACATCGTCGGGCGTGGAATGCCATCATTACCCTTAGACGGCAAACACAGTCGAATGATATCAGGCGTGACATGCCATCACCGCCCGTGGACAACACACACGGTCGGCAACGTCGGGCGTGGCATGAGATCATCGCCCTTGGACGGCACACTCGGTCGGCAATGTCAGGCGTGGCACGCCATCACCGCCCTTCGATAGCACACACGGTCGGACACGTTGGGCGTGGCATGACATCACCGCCCTTGGACAGCACACACGGTCGAACGACGTATAGCGTGGCATGACATCACCGCCCTTGGACAGCACAAACGGTCTAACGACGTCGGGCATGGCATGCCTTCATCGCCTTTGGGTAGCACACATGGTCGGCAACATCGGGCGTGACATGACATCACCGCCCTTGGACAGTACACACGGTCGGATAACGTCGGGCGTTGCATGACATCATCGCCCTTGGACTACGCACACGTTCGACAAGGTCAGGCGTGGCATGACATCACCGCCTTTGGGCAGCACACACGGTCGGCAACTTCATGCAAGGCATGACAACATCGCCTTTGGGCAGCACACACGGTCTCACTACGTCGGGCGATGCATGAAATCACCGCCTTTGGACAGCACACACAGTCGAACGACGTAGGGTGTGGCAGCCATTATCGCCTTTGGGAAGCACACGCGGTCGAACGATGTCGGGCGTGGCATGCCATCATTGCCTTTGGGCAACACAAACGGTTGAACGACATCGGGCGTGGCATTACATCACCACCCTTGGACAGCACACACGGTCGAACGATGTCAGGCATGGCATGACATCACCGCCGTTGGACTGCAGGCACAGTCAGACGATGTCAGGTGTGGCATGATATCACCGCCTTTGGACAACATACGGTCAGCAAAGTCGGGCGTGGCATGACATCACCGCCCTTGGACAGCACATAAAGTCAGCAACGTATAGCGTGGCTTGACATCACCGCCTTTGGACAACACACATGGTAAGCAACGTCAGGCGTGGCATGACATCACCACCCTTGGATAGAATATACGGTCGGCAACGTAAGGAGTGGCATTCCATCACTGTCCTTGGACAACACACACGGTCGACAACGTAAGGCGTGGCATGCCATACCCGCTCATGGACAACACACAAGGTCGGACGACGTCAGGCGTGGCATGCCTTCATCTCCTTTGGGCAGCACACACAATTGGTAAGGTCGGGCGTGGCATGATATCATCGCCCTTGGACAGTACACACAGTCGACAACATCAGGAGTGACATGCCATCACTACCTTTGGACAACATACACGGTCGAACAACGCCAGGCGTGGCGTGACATCACCATCATTGGACTGCACGCACAGTCGGACGATGTCGGGCGTAGCATGACATCACCGCTATTGCATAGCACGATCAACGACGTCGGGCGTGGCATGACCGCCCTTGGACAGCACAAACGGTCGAACGACGTCAGGCGTGGCATGACATCATGCCCTTGGAGTGCACGCACGGTCGGTTGACGTCGGGCGTGGCATGATATCACCGCGTTTGGACAACACACACAGTCCGCAACATCAGGCGTGGCATGACATCACCGCCCTTAGACAGCAGATATGGTCGATAATGAATAGTGTGGCATGCCATCACCGCCCTTGGAAAGCATACACGCTCGGCAACGTCGGGTGAGGCATGACATCACTACCATTGGACAACAAACACGGCCGGCAACGTCGGGCGTGGCAAGAAATCTCTGCCCTTGGACAACACACTTGGTCGGACGACGTCGGGTGTTGCATAACATCACCGCCATTAAAAAGCACACACGGTCGGACAACTTCTAGCGTGGCATGACATCACCGCCTTAGGGAAGCACACACGGTCGAAAAACGTCGAGCTTGGCATTCCATCATCGCCTTTGGGTAGAACACACAGTCTAACAACGTAGGGAATGACATGCCATCATCGCCTTTGGGAAACACAAATGGTTGAACGACCTCGGGCATGGCATGACATCACCGCCCTTGGACTGCACGCACGGTCGCTTGACGTTGGGTGTGGCATGACATCACCGCCCTTGGCAGCACATACGGTCGGCAGCGTAAGGCGTGGCATGCCATTTATGCCCTTGGACAACAAACACGGTCAGAGACGTCGGGCTTGGCATGACATCACCACCCTTGGACAGCACATATGTTCGAACGACGTCGGGTGTGGCATGACATCACTGCCTTAGGTTAACACACACGGTCGGCAATGTTGGGCGTGGCATGACATCACCTCCCTTGGACAGCACATACGGTCGGCAACGTATAGTGTGGCATGCCATCACCCCTGTTGGACAGCACACACGCTCGGCAACGTCGGGTGTGGCATGACATCACCGCCCTTGGACAGCACACACGGTCGACAACGTAAGGCGTGGCATGCCATCACCGCCCTTGGATAGCACATACAGTCGGACACGTCGGGCGTGGCATGACATCACCGCCCTTGGACATCACACATGGTCGAACGACGTCGGGCGTGGCATGACATTACCGCCCTTATACAGCACGCACGGTCGGACGATGTTGGGTGTGGCATGACATCACTGCGTTTGGACAACACACACGGTCGACAACATCGTGCGTGGGATGACATCACCGCCCTTGGACAGCACATACGGTTGACAACGTAAGGTGTGGCATGCCATCACCGCTCTTGGACAGCACACACGATCGTACGACGTCAAGCATGGCATGACATCACCTACCTTTGACAACCAGCACGGTCGAACGACGTCAGGCATGGGATGCCTTCATCGCCTTTGGGCAGCACACACGATCGAACAACGTCGAGTGTGGAATGACATCACCACCTTTGAACAGCACACACAGTCGAACGATATCGGACGTGACATGCCATCACCACCTTTTAACAACACACACGGTCGAGCGACGTCGGGCGTGGCATTCCATCATCGCATTTGGGCTTCACACACGGTCGAACGACGTCGGGCGTGGCATGCCATCATCGCATTTGGGCAGCACAAATGGTTGAACGACATCGAGTGTGGCTTGACATCACCGCCCTTGGACTGCACGCACGATCGGACGATGTTGGGTGTGGCATGACATCACGCCCTTGGACAGCACACACGATCGTACAACGTCGGGTATGGCATGACATCAGCTCCCTAGGACTGCACACGCGGTCGGTTGAGATCGGGCGTCGCATGACATCACTTCCTTTGGACAACACACACGGTCGGCAACGTCAGGCGTGGCATGACATCACTGCCTTGGATAGCACATACGGCCGGCAACGTAAGGCGTGGCATCCCATCACCGCCCTTGGACAACACACACGGTCGGACGACATTGGGCGTGGCATTACATCACCGCCCTTGGACAGCACACACGATCGAACGACGTCGATCGTGGCATGACATCACCGCCCTTGGACTACATGCACGGTCGGTTGACGTCGGGCGTGGCATAACATCACCGCCTTTAGACAACACACACGATCCGCAACACCGGGCGTGGCATTAAATCACCGCCCTTGGCAGCACATACGGTCGGCAACATAAGGCGTGGCACGCCATTTACGCCCTCGATAGCACACACGGTCAGACACGTCGGGCGTGGCATGACATCACCGCCCTTGGACAGCACATACGGTCGAACAACGTCGGGCATGGCATGACATCAACTCCCTAGGACTGCACGCACGGTCGGTTGACATCGAGCGTCTCATGACATCACTTCCTTTGGACAACACACACGGTCGGCAACGTCAGGCGTGGCATGACAACACCGCCCTTGGATAGCACATACGGCCGGCAACGTAAGGCGTGGCATCCCATTACCGCCCTTGGACAACACACACGGTCGGACGACATTGGGCATGGCATGACATCACCGCCCTTGGAGAGCACACACGATCGAACGACGTCGGGCGTGGCATGAAATCACCGCCCTTGGACTACACGCACGGTCGGTTGACATCGGGCGTGGCATGACATCACCGCCTTTAGAAAACACACACGGTCAGCAACGCCGGGCGTGGCATTAAATCACCGCCCTTGGCAGCACATACGGTCGGGCGTGGCATGACATCACTGCCCTTGGATAGCACACACGGTGAAACGACGTCGGGCGTGGCATGCCATCATAACCCTTAGATGGCAAACACGGTCGAATGATGTCCGGCGTGACATGCCATCACCACCTTTGGACAACATACACTGTCGAACGACGTCGAGCGTGGCTTGACATTACCGTCCTTGGACTGCACGCACGGTCAAACGACGTCGGGCGTGGCATGACATCACTGCCATTGGACAGCACACACGGTTGGCAACATCGGGCGTGGCATTACATCACCGCCCTTGGCATGCACACATGGTCGAATGACGTCGGGCGTGGCATGCCATCATAACCCATAGACGGCAAACACAGTCGAACGATATCAGGCGTGACATGCCATCACCGCCCGTGGACAACACACACGGTCGGCAATGTTGGGCGTGGCATGACATCACCGCCCTTGGGTAGCACATACAGTCGGCAACGTAAGGCGTGGCATGCCATCACCGCCCTTGGACAGCACATACGCTCGGCAACGTCGGGCGTGGTATGACATCACTGACCCTCGACAACACACACGATCGGCAACATCGGGCGTGTCATGACATCATCGCCCTTAGATGGCACACACGGTCGGCAATGTCAGGCGTGGCATGACATTATCTCCATTGGACAGTACACACTGTCAGACAACGTCGGGCGTGGCATGACATCACCGCCCTTGGGAAACACAAATGGTCTGAGTACGTCGGCAATGCATGACATAAGCGCCTTTGGACAGCACACACGGTCGAACGACTTCGGGCGTGGCAGCCATCATCGTCTTTAGGCAGCACACACGGTCGAACATCATCGGGCGTAGTATGCAATCATCGCCTTTGGGTAGCACACACGGTCGAACGACGTCGGGCACGGCATGACATCATCTCCTTTGGACAGCTCACACGGACGAACGACATCGGACTTGACATGGCATCACCGCCTTTGGACAGCACACACGGTCGAGGGACGTCGGGCGTGGAATGCCATCATCGCCTTTGGGCAGCAGAAATGGTTGAACGACTTCGGGCAAGGCATGACATCACCACGCTTGGACTGTCCGCACGATCGGATGATGTCGGGCGTGGCATGACATCACCCCCCTTGGACAGCACACACGGTCAACGACATCGGGCGTGGCATGACATCACCGCCCTTGGACTGCACGCACGGTTGGATGACATCGGGCGTGGCATGACATCACCGCCTTTGGATAACACACACGGTCGGTAACGTCGGGCGTGGCATTTTATCACCGCCCTTGGACAGCACATACGGTCGGCAACGTAAGGCGTGGCATTCCATCACCGCCCTTGGGTAGCACACATAGTCGGCAACATCGGGCGTGGCATGACATCACCGCCCTTGGCATGCACACACGATCGAACGACGTCGGGCGTGGCATGCCATCATAACCCTTAGACGGCAAGCAAAATCGAACGATATCAGGCGTGACATGCGATCACCGCTAGTGGACAACAAAGACGGTCGTCAATGTTGGGCTTGGCATGACAATATCGCCCTTGGACGGCACACTCGGTCGGCAATGTCAGGCGTGGCATGACATCACCGCCCCTAGAAAGTACACACGATTAGACGTCGGGCGTGGCATGACATCACCACCCTTTGGTAGCACACACGGTCGGACTACGTCGGGCGATGCATGACATAACGCCTTTGGACAGTACAAATGGTCGAACGACGTCAAGCGTGGCATGCCATTATCGCCTTTGGGCAGCACACACGGTAGAACGACATCGGGCGTGGCATGCCATCATCGCCTTTGGGCAGCACACACGATCGAACCACGTCGGGCGTGGCATGACATCACTGCCCTTGGACAGCACACATAGTCGAACGACGTCGGGCGTGGCATGACATCACCGCCCTTGGACTGCACGCACAGTCGGTTGACACCGGGTGTGGCATGACATCACCGCCCTTGGACAACACATACGATCGGCAACGTAAGGTGTGGCACGCTATCACCGCCCTTGGACAGCACACACGGTCGGACACGTCGGGCATGGCATGACATCACCGCCCTTGTACAGCATACACGGTCGAACGACGTCGGGCAAGGCATGACATCACCGCCCTTGGAAAGCACACACGGTCGAACGACGTCGAGCATGGCAAGACTTCATCGCCTTTGGGAAGCACACACGGTTGGCAACATCGGGCGTGGCATGACATCACCGCTCTTGTATAGTACACATGGTTGGACGATGCAGGCGTTGCATGACATCATCGCCCTTGGACTGCACACACGGTCGGCAACTTTAGGCAAGGCATGACAATACCGCCCTTGGACAGTACTCACGATCTGACAACGTCATGCGTGGCATGACATCACTTCCCTTGGACAACACATACGGTCGGCAACGTAAGGCGTGGCATGCCATCAGCTCCCTTGGACAGCACTCACGGTCGGACACGTCGAGCGTGGCATGACATCACCGCCCTTGGACAACACACACGGTCGAACGACGTCGAGCGTGGCATGACATCACCACCCTTGGATAGTACACATGGTCGAACGACGTCTTGCTTGGCTTGACATCACCGCCCTTGGACAGCACATACGGTCAGCAACGTCGGGCGTGGCATGACATCACCACCCTTGGACTGCACGCACGGTCAAACGACGTCAAGCGTGGCATGACATCACCGCCCTTAGACAGCACAAACGATCGAACGACATCAGGCATGGCATTCCATCATCGCCCTTGGACTGCACACACGGTCGGACGACGTCGGGCGTGGCATGACATCACCACCCTTGGACATCACACATGGTCGACAATGTCGAGCGTGGCATGACATCACCACCCTTGGACAGTACACACGGTCGAACGACGTCTGGCGTGGCTTGACATCACCGCCCTTGGACAGCACAAACGGTCGGCAACGTCGGGCGTGGCATGAAATCACCGCCCTTGGATAGCACACACAGTCAAACACGTCGGGCGTGGCATGACATCACCGCCCTTGGACAGCACACACGGTCGAACGACGTCGGGCGTGGCATGACATCACTGACCTTAGACAGCACGCACGGTTGGACGACGTTGGGTGTGGCATGACATCACCGCCTTTGGACAGCACACACGGTCGGAAACGTCGGGCGTGGCATGACATCACCGGCCTTTGACTGCATATATAGTCGAAAATGTAAGGTGTGGCATTCCATCACCGCCCTTGGATAGCAAACTCGATCGAACGACGTCAGGCGTGGCATGATATCACCGACCTTTGACAGCACACACGGTCAAACGACGTCGGGCATGGGATGCCTTCATCGCCTTTGGGCAGCACACACGGTCGGCAACGTCGGACGTGGCATGACATCACCGCTCTTGGACAGTACACACAGTCGGACGATTCGGGCGTGGTATGACATCATCACCCTTGGACTATACGCCCGATCGGCAAGGTCGAGCGTGGCATGACATCATCGCCCTTGGAAAGCACACACAGTCGACAACATCCGGCGTGGCATGACATAACCGCCCTTGGATAGTACACACGGTCGGACAACGTCAGGCGGGGCATGACATCACCGCCCTTGGGCAGCACACTAGTTCGGATTTCGTCGGGCGATGCATGACATAACGCCTTTGGACAGCACAAATGATCGAACGACGCCGGGCTTTGCATGAAATCACCGCCCTTGGACAGCACATACGTTCGGAAATGGAAGGCGTGGCATGCCATCACCGCCCTTGGACAACACACACGGTCGGACACGTCGGGCGTGGCATCACATCACCGCCCTTCGACAGCAAACACGGTCGAACGACGTCGGTCGTGGAATGACATCACCGCCCTTGGACTGCATGCACGGTTGGACGACGTCGGGAGTTGCATGACATCACCGCCCTTGGACAGCACATACGGTCGGACGATGTGGGCGTGGCATGACATCTCCGTCCTTGGACAGCACACACGGTCCGACAACTTCGGGCGTGGCATGCCATCATCACCTTTGGGAAGAACAAACGGTCGAACGATGTCGGGCGTGGCATGCCATCATAGCCTTTGGACGGCAAAAACAGTCGAACCACATCAGGCGTGACATGCCATCACCTCCTTTGGACAACACACACGGTGGAACGACGTCGGGCGTGGCTTGACATCACCGCCCTTGGACTACATGCACAGTAGGATGACTTTGGGCGTGGCATGACATCACCGCCCTTGGACAACACACATGGTCGGCAACGTCGGGTGTGCCATGCCATCACCGCCCTTGGATTTCACACACGGTCGGACGACGTCAGGCGTGTCATTACATAACCGCCCTTGAACAGCACACACGGTCGAATGACGTCGGGAGTGGCATGTCATCATCGCCTTTGGGCAGCAAAAATGATCGAACAACGTTGAGCGGGGCATGACATCCCCGCCCTTGGATAAGACACACGATCGAACGACGTCGGGCGTGGCATGGCATCACCGCCCTTGGACTGCACGTACGCTCAGTTGACGTCGGGCGTGGCATGACAACACCGCCTTTGGAAAACACACACGGTCGGCAACGCCGGGCGTGGCATTAAATCACCGCCTTTGGCAGCACATACGGTCGGCAACGTAAGGCGTGGCATGCCATTTACGCCCTTGGACAGCACACACGGTCAGACACGTCGGGCGTGGGATGACATCATCGCCCTTGGACAACACACATGGTCGAATTACGTCGGGCGTGGCATAACATCACTGCCTAAGGTTAAAACACACGGTCAGCAACGTCGGGTGTGGCATGACATCACCGCCCTTGGACAACATATACGGTCGGCAACGTATAGCGTGGCATGCCATCAACCCCGTTAGACAACACACACGCTCGGCAACGTCGGGTGTGGCATGACATCACCGGCCTTGAACAGCACACACGGTCGACAATGTAAGACGTGGCATGCCATCACCGCCCTTTGACAACACACAATGTCGGAGGACGTCAAGCATGGCATGACATCACCGCCCTTTGACAGCACACACAGTCGAACGATGTCAGGAATGGCATGACATCACCGCCCTTGGACAACACACTCGGTTAGACGACGTCGAGCGTGGCATGACATCACTGCCATTAAGAAGTACACACGGTCTGACTACGTCAGGCGTGGCATGACATAACCGTCTTTGGGAAGCACACACGCTCGAACAACGTCGCGCGTGGCCTGACATCACCGCCATTGGACAGCACACACGGTCGGCAACGTCAGGCATGGCATGACATCACCGCCATTGGACAGCACACACGGTCGGACGACGTCAGGCATTTGCATAACATCACCGCCCTTGGGCAGCACAAACGGTCTGACTACGTCAGGCGTGGCACGACATCACAGCCCTTGGACAGCACACATGGTCGGCAACGTAAGGCGTGGCATTACATCACCTCCCTTGGACAGCACACAAGGTCGAACGACGTCAGGCGTGGCATGACATCACCAAACTTTGACAGCACACACAATCGAACGATGTCGGGCATGGCATGCCTTCATCACCTTTGGGCAGCAGGCACGATCGGCAAGGTCGGGCGTGGCTTGATATCATCGTTCTTTGACAGCACACATAGTCGACAACATCATGCGTGACATGCCATCACCGCCTTTGGACATCATACACGGTCAAACGACGTCAGGCGTGGCTTGACATCACCGTCCTTGGACTGCAAGCACGGTCGAATGATGTCGGGCGTGGAATGACATCATCGACAGTGGACAACACAAACGGTCGGCAATGTGGGACGTGCCATGACATCACCGCCCTTGGATAGCACACACAGTCGAACGACGTCGGGCGTGGCATGACATCACCGCCCTTTGATAGCACACACGGTCGAACGACGTCGGGCGTGGCATGACATCACCGTCTTTGGAAAACACACACAGTCGGCAACGTCGGACGTGGCATGATATCACCGCCCGTGGACAGCAAATACGGTCGGCAACAGAAGGCTTTGCATGCAATCACCTCCCTTGGACAACACACACGGTCGGACGACGTCGGGCAAGGCATCATCACTGCCCTTGGACTGCATGCACGGTCGGTTGTCGTCGAGCATGGAATGACATCACCGCCTTTGGACAACACACATGGTCGGCAACGTCGGGCGTGGCATGACATCACCGCCCTTGGACAACATATACGGTTGGCAACGTAAGGCGTGGCATGCTATCAACGCCCTTGGACAGCACATACGGTCGACAACGTCGGGCATAACATGACATCACCGCCCTTAAACAACACATACGGTCGTCAACGTAAGGCGTGGAATGCCATCACTGCCTTGGATAGCACACACAGTCAGACACGTCGGGCGTGGCATGACATCACCGCCCTTGGACAGCACACACGGTTGAACGACGTCGGGCGTGGCATGATATCACCGCCCTTGGACATCACACACAGTCGGACGACATTGGGCGTGGCATGACATCAGCGCCTTTGGACAGCACTCACGGTCGGCAACGTCGGGCGTGGCATGACATCACCGCCCTTGGACAGCACATACGGTCGACAACGTATGGTGTGGCATGCCATCACCGCCCTTGGACAGCACACACGGTCGGACAACGTCAGGCTTTGAATGACATCATCGACCTTTGACAGCACACAAGGTCAAACGACGTCGGGCATGGCATGCCTTCATCGCCTTTGGGCAGCACACACGGTCGGCAACGTCGGGCGTGGCATGACATCACCGCTCTTGGACAGTACACACTGTCGGACGATGCGGGCGTGGTATGACATCATCGCCCATGGACAACACACACAATCGACAACATCGGGCGTGGCATGACATAACCGCCCTTGGGCAACACACACGGTTTGACGACGTTGGGCGTTGCATGACATATCGCCTTTGGATTGCACAAACGATCGAACAACGTCGGGCGTGGCATGCCGTCACCACCTTTGGGCAACACACATGGTCGGCAATGTCGAGCGTGGTATGACATCACCGCCCTTGGACAGCACATACGGTCGAAAACGTAAGGAGTGGCATGACATCACCGCCCTTATACATCACACACGGTCAGACACGTTGGGCATGGCATGACATTACCGCCCTTCGACAGCACACGGTCGAACGACGTCGGGCGTGGAATGACATCACTGCCTTTGGACATCACACACGGTCCGACATGTTGGGCATGGCATGACATCACCACCCTTGGACTGCACGCATGGTCAGACGATGTCGGGCGTGGCATGACATCACCGCCCTTGAACATCACACACGGTCGCACACGTTCGTACGACGTCGGGCGTGGCATGACATCACCGCCCTTGGACTGCACGCACGGTCAGACGACGTCAGCCGTGGCATGCCGTCACCGCCTTTAGACAGCACAAATGATCGAACGACGTCGGGCTTTGCATGAAATCACCGCCCTTGGACAGCACATACGTTCGGCAATGGAAGGCGTGGCATGCCATCACTGCCCTTGGACAACACACTCGGTCGGACACGTCGGGCGTGGCATTACATCACCGCCCTTCGACAGCAAACACGGTCGAACAACGTCGGTCGTGGAATGACATCACCGCCCTTGGACTGCATGCACGGTTGGACGACGTCGGGAGTGGCATGACATCATCGCCCTTGGACAGCACATACGGTCGGACGATGTGGGCGTTGCATGACATCTCCGTCCTTGGACAGCACACACGGTCCGACAACTTCGGGCGTGGCATGCCATCATCACCTTTGGGAAGAACAAACGGTCGAACGATTTTGGGCGTGGCATGCCATCATAGATCTTGGACGGCAAAAACGGTCGAACCACATCAGGCGTGACATGCCATCACCGCCTTTGGACAACACACACGGTGGAACGACGTCGGGCGTGGCTTGACATCACCGCCCTTGGACTACACGCACAGTAGGACGACTTTGGGCGTGGCATGACATCATCGCCCTTGGACAACACACATGGTCGGCAACGTCGGGCGTGCCATGCAATCACCGCCCTTGGATTTCACACACGGTCGGACGACGTCAGGCGTGTCATTACATAACCGCCCTTGAACAGCACACACGGTCGAATGACGTCGGGAGTGGCATGCCATCATCGCCTTTGGGCAGCAAAAATGATCGAACGGCGTTGAGCGGGGCATGACATCCCCGCCCTTGGATAAGACACACGATCGAACGACGTCGGGCATGGATGGCATCACCGCCCTTGGACTGCACGTACGCTCAGTTGACGTCGGGCGTGGCATGACATCACCGCCTTTGGAAAACACACACGGTCGGCAACGCCGGGCGTGGCATTAAATCACCGCCTTTGAAATCACATACGGTCGGCAACGTAAGGCGTGGCATGCCATTTACGCCCTTGGACAGCACACACGGTCAGACACGTCGGGCGTGGGATGACATCACCGCCCTTGGACAACACACATGGTCGAATGACGTCGGGCGTGGCATAACATCACTGCCTAAGGTTAAAACACACGGTCAGCAACGTCGCGTGTGGCATGACATCACCGCCCTTGGACAGCATATACGGTTGGCAACGTATAGCGTGGCATAACATCAACCCCGTTAGACAACACACATGCTCGGCAACGTCGGGTGTGGCATGACATCACCGACCTTGGACAGCACACACGGTCGACAATGTAAGACGTGGCATGCCATCACCGCCCTTGGACAACACACAATGTCGGAGGACGTCAAGCGTGGCATGACATCACCGCCCTTTGACAGCACACATAGTCGAACGATGTCAGGAATGGCATGACATCACCGCCCTTGGACAACACACTCGGTTAGACGACGTCGAGCGTGGCATGACATCACCGCCATTAAGAACTACACACGGTCTGACTACGTCAGGCGTGGCATGACATAACCGTCTTTGGGAAGCACACACGCCGAACAACGCCGCGTGGCTCGACATCACCGCCATTGACAAAGACACACGGTCGGCAACGCCAGGGCATGGCATGACATCACCGCCATTGACAAAGACACACGGTCGGACGACGCCAGCGTTTATAACATCACCGCCTTGGGCAGCACAAACGGTCAAACCACGCCAGCGTGGCACGACATCACAACCCTTGACAAAGACATGGTCGGCCACGCCAGCGTGGCATTACATCACCGCCTCTTGGACAACACACATTCGAACGACGGCGGGCGTGGCATGTCATCACCGCTTTGGATAGCACACACAATTGAACGACGTTGGGCGTGACATGCCATCACCGCTTTGACGGCACACACGGTCGAACGACGCCGGGTGTGGCATGACATCACCGCTTCTTCAAACAAAGACATAGGGTCGGCAACGAACGGGTGGCATGCAATCACCGCTCTTGGACAAAGACACACGGTCGACACGCCGGGCGTGGCATTACATCACCGCTTCGACAAAGACACACGGTCGAACGAGGTTAGGCGTGGCATGACATTACCGCTCTTGGACTGCATGCACGGTTGGACGATGTCGGGCGTGGCATGACATCAGCGCAATTGGACAGCACACACGATCGGCAACGTCGGGCATGGCATGAAATCTCCGTCCTTGGACAGCACACACGGTCTGACAACTTCGGGCGTGGCATGCCATCATCACCTTTGGGAAGAACAAACGGTCGAACGATGTCGGGCGTGGCATGCCATCATAGCCCTTGACAACACACAATGTCGGAGGACGTCAAGCATGGCATGACATCACCGCCCTTTGACAGCACACACAGTCGAACGATGTCAGGAATGGCATGACATCACCGCCCTTGGACAACACACTCGGTTAGACGACGTCGAGCGTGGCATGACATCACCGCCATTAAGAAGTACACACGGTCTGACTACGTCAGGCGTGGCATGACATAACCGTCTTTGGGAAGCACACACGCTCGAACAACGTCGCGCGTGGCCTGACATCACCGCCATTGGACAGCACACACGGTTGTCAACGTCAGGCATGGCATGACATCACCGCCATTGGACAGCACACACGGTCGGACGACGTCAGGCGTTTGCATAACATCACCGCCCTTGGGCAGCACAAACGGTCAGACTACGTCAGGCGTGGCACGACATCACAGCCCTTGGACAGCACACATGGTCGGCAACGTAAGGCGTGGCATTACATCACCGCCCTTGGACAGCACACAAGGTCGAACGACATCAGGCGTGGCATGACATCACCAAACTTTTACAGCACACACAATCGAAAGATGTCGGGCATGGCATGCCTTCATCACCTTTGGGCAGCAGGCACGATCGGCAAGGTCGGGCGTGGCTTGATATCATCGTTCTTTGACAGCACACATAGTCGACAACATCATGCGTGACATGCCATCACCGCCATTGGACATCATACACGGTCAAACGACGTCAGGCGTGGCTTGACATCACCGTCCTTGGACTGCAAGCACGGTCGAATGATGTAGGGCGTGGAATGACATCATCGACAGTGGACAACACAAACGGTCGGCAATGTGGGATGTGCCATGACATCACCGCCCTTGGATAGCACACACAGTCGAACGACGTCGGGCGTGGCATGATATCACCGCCCTTTGATAGCACACACGGTCGAACGACGTCGGGCGTGGCATGACATCACCGTCTTTGGAAAAAACACACAGTCGGCAACGTCGGACGTGGCATGATATCACCGCCCGTGGACAGCAAATACGGTCGGCAACAGAAGGATTTGCATGCAATCACCTCCCTTGGACAACACACACGGTCGGACGACATCGGGCAAGGCATCATCACTGCCCTTGGACTGCATGCACGGTCGGTTGACGTCGAGCATGGAATGACATCACCGCCTTTGGACAACACACATGGTCGGCAACGTCGGGCGTGGCATGACATCACCGCCCTTGGACAACATATACGGTTGGCAACGTAAGGCGTGGCATGCTATCAACGCCCTTGGACAGCACATACGGTCGACAACGTCGGGCATGGCATGACATCACCGCCCTTAAACAACACATACGGTTGTCAACGTAAGGCGTGGAATGCCATCACTGCCTTGGATAGCACACACAGTCAGACACGTCGGGCGTGGCATGACATCACCGCCCTTGGACAGCACACACGGTTGAACGACGTCGGGCGTGGCATGATATCACCGCCCTTGGACATCACACACAGTCGGACGACATTGGGCGTGGCATGACATCAGCGCCTTTGGACAGCACTCACGGTCGGCAACGTCGGGCGTGGCATGACATCACCGCCCTTGGACAGCACATACGGTCGACAACGTATGGTGTGGCATGCCATCACCGCCCTTGGACTGCACACACGGTCGGACAACGTCAGGCTTTGAATGACATCATCGACCTTTGACAGCACACGAGGTCAAACGACGTCGGGCATGGCATGCCTTCATCGCCTTTGGGCAGCACACACGGTCGGCAACGTCGGGCGTGGCATGACATCATCGCTCTTGGACAGTACACACTGTCGGACGATGCGGGCGTGGTATGACATCATCGCCCATGGACAGCACACACAATCGACAACATCGGGCGTGGCATGACATAACCGCCCTTGGGCAGCACACACGGTTGGACGACGTTGGGCGTTGCATGACATATCGCCTTTGGATTGCACAAACGATCGAACAACGTCGGGCGTGGCATGCCGTCACCACCTTTGGGCAACACACTTGGTCGGCAATGTCGGGCGTGGCATGACATCACCGCCCTTGGACAGCACATACGGTCGACAACGTAAGGAGTGGCATGCCATCACCGCCCTTATACATCACACACGATCAGACACGTTGGGCATGGCATGACATTACCGCCCTTCGACAGCACACGGTCGAACGACGTCGGGCGTGGAATGACATCACTGCCTTTGGACATCACACACGGTCCGACACGTTGGGCATGGCATGACATCACCGCCCTTGGACTGCACGCACGGTCAGACGATGTCGGGCGTGGCATGACATCACCGCCCTTGAACATCACACACGGTCGCACACGTTCGAACGACGTCAGGCGTGGCATGACATCACCGCCCTTGATCGCACGCGACGGCCGACGACGCCAGCGTGGCATGCCGTCACCGCCTTTAGACAGCACAAATGATCGAACGACGTCGGGCTTTGCATGAAATCACCGCCCTTGGACAACACATACGTTCGGCAATGGAAGGCGTGGCATGCCATCACTGCCCTTGGACAACACACACGGTCGGACACGTCGGGCGTGGCATTACATCACCGCCCTTCGACAGCAAACACGGTCGAACAACGTCGGTCGTGGAATGACATCACCGCCCTTGGACTGCATGCACGGTTGGACGACGTCGGGAGTGGCATGACATCACCGCCCTTGGACAGCACATACGGTCGAACGGTGTGGGCGTTGCATGACATCTCCGTCCTTGGACAGCACACACGGTCCGACAACTTCGGGCGTGGCATGCCATCATCACCTTTGGGAAGAACAAACGGTCGAACGATTTCGGGCGTGGCATGCCATCATATCCCTTGGACGGCAAAAACGGTCGAACCACATCAGGCGTGACATGCCATCACCGCCTTTGGACAACACACACGGTGGAACGACGTCGGGCGTGGCTTGACATCACCGCCCTTGGACAACACGCACAGTAGGACGACTTTGGGCGTGGCATGACATCACCGCCCTTGGACAACACACATGGTCGGCAACGTCGGGCGTGCCATGCCATCACCGCCCTTGGATTTCACACACGGTCGGACGACGTCAGGCGTGTCATTACATAACCGCCCTTGAACAGCACACACGGTCGAATGACGTCGGGAGTGGCATGCCATCATCGCCTTTGGGCAGCAAAAATGATCGAATGACGTTGAGCGGGGCATGACATCCCCGCCCTTGGATAAGACACACGATCGAACGACGTCGGGCGTGGATGGCATCACCGCCCTTGGACTGCACGTACGCTCAGTTGACGTCGGGCGTGGCATGACATCACCGCCTTTGGAAAACACACACGGTCGGCAACGCCGGGCGTGGCATTAAATCACCGCCTTTGGAAGCACATACGGTCGGCAACGTACGGCGTGGCATCCCATTTACGCCCTTGGACAGCACACACGGTCAGACACATCGGGCGTGGGATGACATCACCGCCCTTGGACAACACACATGGTCGAATGACGTCGGGCGTGGCATAACATCACTGCCTAAGGTTAAAACACACGGTCAGCAACGTCGGGTGTGGCATGACATCACCGCCCTTGGACAGCATATACGGTCGGCAACGTATAGTGTGGCATGCCATCAACCCCGTTAGACAACACACATGCTCGGCAACGTCGGGTGTGGCATGACATCACCGACCTTGGACAGCACACACGGTAGACAATGTAAGACGTGGCATGCCATCACCGCCCTTGGACAACACACAATGTCGGAGGACGTCAAGCGTGGCATGACATCACCGCCCTTTGACAGCACACACAGTCGAACGATGTCAGGAATGGCATGACATCACCGCCCTTGGACAACACACTCGGTTAGACGACGTCGAGCGTGGCATGACATCACCGCCGTTAAGAACTACACACGGTCTGACTACGTCAGGCGTGGAATGACATAACCATCTTTGGGAAGCACACACGCTCGAACAACGTCGCGCGTGGCCTGACATAACCGCCATTGGACAGCACACATGGTCGGCAACGTCAGGCATGGCATGACATCACCGCCATTGGACAGCACACACGGTCGGATGACGTCAGGCGTTTTCATAACATCACCGCCCTTGGGCAGCACAAACGGTCAAACTACGTCAGGCGTGGCACGACATCACAACCCTTGGACAGCACACATGGTCGGCCACGTCAGGCGTGGCATTACATCACCGCCCTTGGACAACACACACATTCGAACGACGATGGGCGTGGCATGTCATCACCGCCTTTGGATAGCACACACAATTGAACGACGTTGGGCGTGACATGCCATCACCGCCTTTGGACGGCACACACGGTCGAACGACGTCGGGTGTGGCATGACATCACCGCCCTTCAAACAGCACATAGGGTCGGCAACGTAACGGGTGGCATGCCATCACCGCCCTTGGACAGCACACACGGTCAGACACGTCGGGCGTGGCATTACATCACCGCCCTTGGACAGCACATACGGTCGAACGAGGTTAGGCGTGGCATGACATTACCGCTCTTGGACTGCATGCACGGTTGGACGATGTCGGGCGTGGCATGACATCAGCGCAATTGGACAGCACACACGATCGGCAACGTCGGGCGTGGCATGAAATCTCTGCCCTTTGACAACACACTCGGTCGGACTAAGTCGAGCATGGCATGACATCACCACCATTAAGACGCACACACGGTCAGACTACGTTGGGCGTGGCATGACATCACCGCCTTTGGGAAGTACACACGGTCAAACAACGTCGGGCGTGGCATTCCATCATCGCCTTTGGGCAGCACACACGATCTAACCACGTAGGGCGTGGAATGCCATCATCGCCTTTGGGCAACATAAACGGTTGAACGACAACGGTGGTTGCATGACATCATCGCCCTTGGACTGCACGCACGGTCGGACGACGTCGGGCGTGGCATGACATCACAGATTTTGGACACTACACACAGTGAAACAACGTCGGTCGTGGCATGCCATCATAGCTCTTAGACGGCAAACACAATCGAACGATGTCTGGCGTGACATGCCATCACCGCCTTTGGACAGCATACACGGTCGAACGACGTCAGGCGTGGCTTGACATAACTGTCCTTGGACTACACGCACGGTCAGACGACGTCGGGCGTGGCATGACATCACCGCCATTGGGCAAAGACACACGGTCGGGTAACGTAAGGTGTGGAACGCCATCACCGCTTCTTGGACAAAGACACACGGTCGACACGTTGGGCATGGCATGACATCACCGCCCTTGGACAGCACACACGGTCGAACGACGTATAGCGTGGCATGACATCTCCGCCCTTGGACAGCACACACGGTCGAACGACGTCAGGCATGGCATGTCTTCATCGCCTTTTGGTAGAACACACGGTCGACAACATCAGGCGTGGCATGACATCACCGCTCTTGGACAGTACACATGGTCAGACGACGTCGGGCGTTGCATGACATCATCTCCCTTGGACTGCACACACGGTAGGCTAGGTCAGGCGTGGCATGACATCATCGCCTTTGGGTAGCACACACGATCGGCAACTTCTGGCATGGCATGACAACATCGCCTTTGGGAAGTACAGGTCTAACGACGTCGGGCGTGGCATGCGATCATTGCCTTTGGGCAGCACACACGGTCGGACTACGTCGGGCGATGCATGACATAACGCCTTTGGACAGCACAAACGGTCGAACAACGTCGGGCGTAGCATACCATCATCGCCTTTAGGCAGCACACACGGTCGAACAACGTCGAGCGTGGCATGCCATCATAGCCGTTGGACGACAAACACAGTCAAACGACGTCAGGCGTGACATGCCATCACCGCCCTTGGACAGCACACACAGTCGGACACGTCTGGCGTGGCATGATATCATCGTCGTTGGACAGCACACACGATCGAACAACGTCGGGCGTGGCATGACATCACCACTCTTGGACAACACGCACGGTCAGACGATGTTAGGTGTGGCATGACATCACCGCCTTTGGACAACACACACGATCGATCGACGTCAGGCATGGCATGACATCACCGCCCTTGGACAACACACATGGTCGACAACGTTAGGCGTGGCATGACATCACTGCCCTTGGACAACACATATGGTCGGCAACGTAAGGAGTGGCATGCCATCACCGCCCTTGAACAACACACACGGTCTACAAAGTAAGGCGTGGAACGCCGTCACCGCCCTTGGACAACACACAAGGTCAGACGACGTCAGGCGTGGCATGATATCACCGCCCTTTGACAGCACAAATGATCGAATGATGTCGGGCATGGCATGCCTTCATCGCCTTTGGGTAGCACGCACGATCGGCAAGGTCGGGCGAGGCATGATATCATCGCCCTTGGACAGCACACACATTCGACAACATCAGGCGTGACATGCGATCTTCGCCTTTGGACAGCATACACGGTCGAATGACATCGGGCGTGGCTTGACATCACCGTCCTTGGACTGCCCGCACGGTCAGACAACGTCGGGCGTGGCATGACATCACCGCCATAGGACAGCACAAACGGTCAACGACGTCGGATGTGGCATGATATCACCGCCCTTGGACAGCACACACGGTCGAACAACATCGGGCGTGGCATGACATCACGCCCTTGGACTGCAGGCACGGTCGGTTGACGTCGGGCGTTGCATGACATCACCGCCTTAGGACAACACACACGGTCCGCAACATCGGGCGTGGCATGACATCACTGCCCTTGGACAGCACATACGGTCGGCAACATATAGCGTGGCCTGCCATCATCGCCCTTGGACAACATACACGCTCGGCAACATCGGGTGTGGCATGACATCACCGCCAATGGACAGCACACACGGTCGGCAACATCGAGGGTGGCATGAAATCACCGCCCTTGGACAACACACTCGGTCGGACGACGTCGGGCGTGGCATGACATCACCGCCTTGGGCAGCACACACGGTCGAACTACGTCGGGCGTGGCATGAAATCATCGCCCTTGGAGTGCACGCACGATCGGTTGACGTCGGGCGTGGCATGACATCACCGCCTTTGGACAACACACATGGTCAGCAACGTCAGGCGTGGCATGACATCATCGCCCTTGGACAATACATACGGTCGGCAACGTAAGGAGTGACATGCCCTCACCGCACTTGGACAACACACACGGTCGAAAACATAAGGCGTGGCATTCCATCACCGCCTTTTGAAAGCACACAAGGTCGGACAACGTCAGGCATGGCATGATATCACCGCCCTTGGACAGTACACACGGTCAAAAGACGTAGGGCGTGGCATTCCATCATAGCCCTTGGATGGCAAACATGGTAGAACGACGTCAGGAGTGACATGCCATCACCACCTTTGGGCAGCACACACCGTCAAACGACGTCGGGCTTGACATCACCGCACATGGACTGCACGCACGGTTGGATGACGTCAGGCGTGGCATGACATCACCGCCCTTGGACAGCACACACGGTCGGCAACGTCGGGCGTGGCATGAAATCACCGCCCTTGGGCAGCACACACGATCGGACTACATCGGGCTTGGCATGAAATCACCGCCCTTGGACAGCATATAAGGTCGGCAACGGAAGGCGTGGCATGCCCTCACCGCCCTTGGACAGCACACACGGTCGGACACGTTGGGCGTGGCATCACATCACCGCCTTTGGACAGCAAACACGGTCGAACGACGTCGTGCGTGGAATGACATCACCGCTTTTGGACAGCACACACGGTCGGAAACGTCTGGAGTGGCATGCCATCATCGCCTTTGGGAAGCACAAACGGTAAAACGATGTCGGGCGTGGCATGCCATCATAGCCCTTGGACTGCAAACACGGTCGAACCACATCAGGCGTGACATGCCATCACCGCCTTTGGAATGCACGCACGGTAGGATGACTTTGGGCGTGGCATGACATCACCGCCCTTGGCCACACACACGATCGGCAAAGTCGGGCGTGCCATGCCATCACCGCCCTTGGATTTCACACACGGTCGGACGACGTTATGCGTGGCATTACATAAAAGCCCTTGGACAACACACACGGTCGAACGACGTCGGGCGTGGCATGCCATCATCGCCTTTGGGCAGCACACACGGTTGAATGACGTCGGGCGTGGCATACCATCATAGCCCTTGGATGGCAAACATGGTAAGACAACGTCGGGCGTGGCATGACATCACCACCCTTGGACAGCACACATGGTCGGTCGACGTCGGGCGTGGCATGACATCACCGCCCTTGGACGGCAAACACAGTCAAACGACGTCGGGCCTGGTATGCCATCACTGACTTTGGAAAGCATACACGGTCGAACAACATCGGGCGTGGCTTGACATCACCGTCCTTGGACTGCACGCACGGTCAGACGACGTCGGGCGTGGCATTACATCACCGCCACTGGATAGCACATACGGTCGGCAACGTCGGGCGTGGCATTACATCACCTCCCTTGGACAACACATACGGTCGGCAACATAAGGCGTGGCATGCCATCACCGCCCTTGGATAGCACATACGGTCGGCAATGTCGGGCATGGCATGACATCATCGCCCTTGGACAGCACACACGGTCGGCAACATCGGGCGTGGCATGACATCATTGCCCTTGGACGGCACACACGGTCGGCAACGTCAGGCGTGGCATGACATCACCTCCCATGGACAGTACAAACGGTTGGACAACATCGGGCGTGGCATGACATCATCGTCCTTGGGCAGCACACACGGTCTGACTACGTCGGGCGATGCATGACATCACTGCCTTTGGACAGCACACACGATCGAACGACGTCGGGCATGGCATGACATCAGCGCCTTTGGACAGCTCACACGGTTGAACGACGTCGGACGTGACATGCCATCACCGCCTTTGGACAGCACACACGGTCAAGCGACGTTGGGCGTGGAATGCCATCATCGCGTTTGGGTAGCACACTCGGTCGAACAACGTCGGGCGTGGCATGCAATCATCGCCATTGGGTAGCACAAACGTTTGACCGACATTGGGCGTGGCATGACATCACCGCCCTTGGACAACACACACGGTCAAACAATGTCAGGCATGGTATGAAATCATCACCCTTGGACTACACGCACGATCGGCAAGGTCGGGCGTGGCATGACATCAACGCCCTGGGACAACACATATGGTCGGCAATGTAAGGTGTGGCATGCTATCACCGCCCTTGTCCAGCACACACGGTCGGACACGTCTGGCGTGGCATGACATCACCGCACTTGGACAGCACACACGGTCGAACGACGTCGGGCGTGGCATGACATCACTGCCCTTAGACAGCACACACGGTCGAATGACGTCGGGCATGGCATGCCTTCATCGCCTTTGGGCATAAGACACGGTCGGAAATATCGGGCGTGACATGAAATCACCGCTCTTGGATAGCACACACAGTCGGACGATGCGGGCGTTGCAGGACATCATCGCCCTTGGACTGCACACACAGTCGGCAAGGTCGGGCATGGCATGACATCATCGCCTTTGGACAACACACACGGTCGGCAACTTCAGGCAAGGCTTGACAACACCGCCCTTGGACAGTACTCACGATCTGACAACGTTGGGCGTGTCATGACATCACAGCCCTTGGGCAACACCCACGGTTAGACTACGTCGGGCGATGCATGAAATCACCGCCTTTGGACAGCACAAACGGTCGAACCACGTCGGGCGTAGCTTGCCATCATCGCCTTTGGGCAGCACACACATTCGAACGACGTTGGGCGTTGCTTGACATCATTGCCCTTGGACGGCAAACGTGGTCGAACAACGTCAGGCATGACATGCCATCATCGCTTTTGGACAGCACACACGGTAGAACGACGTCGGGCGTGGCATGCCATCATCGCAGTTTGGGCAGCAAAAATGATCGAACGACGTCGAGCGTGGCATGGCATCACGTCCCTTAGACTACACCCATAGTCAGACGACGTCGGGCGTGGCATGACATCACCGCCCTTGGACAGCCCACACAGTCGGTCGACGTCTGGCGTGGCATGACATCACCGCCCTTGGATGGCAAACACAGTCGAACGACGTTGGGCCTCGCCATGCCATCACCGCCTTTGGACATCATACATATTCGAACGACGTCGGGCGTGGCTTGACATAACCGTCCTTGGAGTGCACGCACGGTCATACGACGTCTGGCGTGGCATGACATCACCGCCATTGGACAGCACACACGGTCGGCAACGTAGGGCGTGGCATTATATTACCGCCCTTGGACAACACATACGGTCGGCAACGTAAGGCGTGGCATGCCATCGCCGCCCTTGGACAACACATACGGTCGGTAACGTCGGGCGTGGAATGACATCACCGCCCTTGGAAAACACACACGGTCAGAAACGTCGGGTGTGGCATGACATCACCTACCTTGGACAGTACACACGGTTGGACAGCATCGGGCGTGGCATGACATTTACCGACCTTGGACAGCACACACGGTCTGACTACGTCGAGCGATGCATGAAATCACCACCTTTGGACAGCACAAACGGTCGAACCAGGTTGGGCGTAGCATGCCATCATCGCCTTTGGGCAGCACACAGTCGAACGACATCGGGCGTTGCATGCCATCATAGTCCTTGGACGGCAAACATGGTCGAACAACGTCAGACATGACATGACATCATCACCTTTGGACAGCACATACGGTAGAACGACGTCGGGCATGGCATCCCATCATCGCCTTTAGGCAGCACACACGGTCGAACGACGTTGGGCGTGGCATGACATCACCGCCTTTGGACAGCATTAACGGTCGAACGACGTCAGACGTGGCATGCCATCACCGCCTTTCGACAGCACACACGATCGAGCGACGTCGGGCGTGGCATGCCATCATCGCGTTTGAGTAGCACACACGGTCGAAAAACGTCGGGCGTGGCATGCCATCATCGCCTTTGGGCAGCACAAACGGTTGAACGACAACGAGCGTGGCATGAAATCACTGGCCTTGGACTGCACGCATGGTCAGACGACGTCGGGCGTGGCATGACATCACCGCCCTCGGACTGCACACACAGTCAGTTGACGTCAGGCATGGCAGACATCACCGCCTTTGGACAACACACATGGTCGGCAACATCGGGCGTGGCATGACATCACCGCCCTAAGGCAGCACACACGGTCGGACTATCCAAGGGCGTGGCATGACTTCAATGCCTTTGGACAGCACAAACGGTCAAACAACCTCGGGCGTGGCATGCCATTATCGCCTTAGGGAAGCACAAACGGTCGAATGACGTCGGGCGTGGCATGGCATAATAGCCCTTGGACGGCAAACAAGATCGAACAATGTCAGTCTTGACATGCCATCACCGCCCTTGGACAATAGGCACGGTCGGACGACGTAAGGCGTGGCATGCCATCACCGCCCTTGGATAGCACACACAGTCGTACACGTCGGGTGTGGCATGACATCACCCCCCTTGGACAGCACAAATGGTCGAACAACGTCGGGCGTGGCATGACATCACTGCCTAAGGTTAAAACACACAGTCGGCAACGTCGGGCGTGGCATGACATCACCGCCCTTGGACAGCATATACGGTCGGCAACGTATAGTGTGGCATGCCATCAACCCCATTGGACAGCACACACGCTCGGCAACGTCGGGTGTGGCATGACATCACCGGCCTTGGATAGCACACACGGTCGACAACGTAAGACGTGGCATGCCATCACCGGCCTTGGACAGCACACAATGTTGGAGGATGTAAAGCGTGGCATGACATCACCGCCCTTTGACAGCACACACAGTCGAACAATGTCACAAATGGCATGACATTACCGCCCTTAGATAACACACTCGGTTAGACGACGTTGAGCGTGGCATGACATCACCACCATTAGGAATTACACACGGTCTGACTACGTCAGGCGTGGCATGACATAACCATCTTTGGGCAGCACACACGGTCAAACGACGTCGGGCATGGCATGCCTTAATCACCTTTGGGCAGCACACACGGTCGGCAACTTCGGGCGTGACATGACATCACCTCTCTTGGACTGTACACATAGTCGTACGATGCGGGTGTGGTATGACATCATCGCCCTTGGACTACATGCACGGACGGCAATGTCGGGCGTGGCATGGTATCATGGGTGCTGCCTAAAGGCGATGAAGGCATGCCATGCCCGACGTCGTCCGACCTTATGTGTTGTCCGAGGGCGGTGATGGCGTGCCACGCTTTACGTTGTTGACCGTGTGTGTTGTCCAAGGGCGGTGATGTCATGCCACGCCCGACATCGTTCAACCATTTGTGTTGCCGAAAGGAAATGATGGAATGCCACGCCCGACATCGTTAGACCATGTGTGCTGCCCAAAGGCGATGTTGTCATGCCTATCCTGAAGTTGCCGATCGTGTGTGCTGCCCAAAGGCGGTGATGTCATGCCACACCTGACCTTGCCGACCGTGTGTGCCGTTCCAGGGCGATAATGTCATGTAACGCCCGACGTCGTCCGACCGTGTGTACTGTCCAAGGACGGTGAGACATCACCGCCTTTGGGCAGCACACACTGTCGAACGACATCGGGCGTGGCATGCCATCATAGCCCTTGGACGGCAAACATGGTAGAACGACGTCAGGAGTGACATGCCATCATTGCCTTTGGACAGCACACACGGTCGAATGACGTCGGGCGTGGCTTGACATCACCGCAAATGGACTGCACGCACGGTTGGACAACGTCGGGCGTGGCATGACATCACCGCCCTTGGATAGCACACACGGTCGGCAACGTCAGGCGTGGCATGAAATCACCGCCCTTGGCCAGCACACACGGTCGGACTACATCGGGCGTGGCATGTCGTCACCACCTTTGGACAGCACAAATGATCGAACGACGTCGGGCTTTGCATGAAATCACCGCCCTTCGACAGCATATACGTTCGGCAATAAAAGGCGTGGCATGCCATCACCCCCCTTGGACAACACACACGGTCGGACACGTCGGGCGTGGCATCACATCACCGCCCTTGGACAGCAAACATGGTCGAACGACATCGGTCGTGGAATGACATCACCACCCTTGGACTGCATGCACGGTTGGAAGACGTCGGGAGTGGCATGACATCACCGCCCTTGGACAGCACATACGGTCGGACGATGTGAGCGTGGCATGACATCACTGTCCTTGGACAACACACACGGTCCGACAACTTCAGGCGTGGCATGCCATCATCGCCTTTGGGAAGAACAAACGGTCGAACGATGTCGGGCGTGGCATGCCATCATAGCCCTTGGACTGCAAACACGGTTGAACCACATCAGGCGTGACATGCCATCACCGCCTTTGGATTGCACGCACGGTAGGATGACTTTGGGCGTGGCATGACATCACCGCCCTTGGACAACACACACGATCGGCAAAGTCGGGCGTGCCATGCCATCACCGCCCTTGGATTTCACACACGGTCGGACGACGTTAAGCGTGGCATTACATAACAGCCCTTGGACAACACACACGGTCGAACGAGGTCGGGTGTGGCATGCCATCATCACCTTTGGGCAGTACACACGGTCGAATAACGTCGGGTGTGGCATGCCATCGTATCCCTAGGATGGCAAACATGGTCAGACAATGTCGGGCGTGGCATGACATCACCACCCTTGGACGGCACACATGGTCGGTCGACGTCGGGCGTGGCATGACATCACCGCCCTTGGACGGCAAACACCGTCGAACGACGTTGGGCTTGGCATGCCATCACCGACTTTTGAAAGCATACACGGTCGAACGACGTCGAGCGTGGCTTGACATCACCATCCTTGGACTGCACACACGGTCAGACGACGTCGGGCGTGGCATTACATCACCGCCATTGGACAGCACATACGGTCGGCAATGTCGGGCGTGGCATTACATCACCTCCCTTGGACAACACATACGGTCAGCAACGTAAGGCGTGGAATGCCATCACCACCTTTGGATAGCACATACGGTCGGCAATGTCGGGCGTGGCATGACATCATCGCCCTTGGACAGCACACACGGTCAGCAACGTCAAGCGTGGCATGACATCACCTCCCTTGGATAGTACAAACGGTTGGACATCATCGGGCGTGGCATGACATCATCGCCCTTGGTCAGCACACACAGTCTGACTACGTCGGGCGATGTATGAAATCAGCGCCTTTGGACAGCACACACGATCGAACGACGTCGGGCATGGCATGACATCAGAGCCTTTGGACAGCTCACACGGTTGAACGACGTCGGACGTGACATGCTATCACCGCCTTTGGACAGCACACACAGTCAAGCGGCGTTGGGCAAGGAATGCCATCACCGCATTTGGGTAGCACACTCGGTCGAACAACGTCAGGCGTGGCATGCAATCATCGCCATTGGGTACCACAAACGGTTGACCGACATTGGGCGTGGCATGACATCACCGCCCTTGGACAACACATACGGTCGAACGATGTCAGGCATGGTATGACATCATCACCCTTGGACTACACGCACGATCGGCAACGTCGGGTGTAGCATGACATCAACGCCCTTGGACAACACATATGGTCGGCAACGTAAGGTGTGGCATGCCATCACCGCCCTTGTACAGCACACACAGTCGGACACGTCTGGCGTGGTATGACATCACCGCCCTTAGACAGCACACACGGTCGAACGACATCGGGCGTGGCATGACATCACCTCCCTTAGACAGCACACACGGTCGAATGACGTCTGACATGGCATGCCTTCATCACCTTTGGGCAGCACACACGGTCGGCAATATCGGGCGTGGCATGACATCACCGCTCTTGGACAGTACACACGGTTGGACGATGTGGGCGTTGCACGACATCATCGCCCTTGGACTGCACACACGGTCGGCAAGGTCGGGCGTGGCATGACATCATCGCCCTTGGACAACACACACGGTCGGCAACTTTAGGCAAGGCTTGACAACACCGCCCTTGGACAGTACTCACGATCTGACAACGGTGGGCGTGGCATGACATCACAGCCCTCGGGCAACACCCAACGTCGGACGACGTCGGGCGATGCATGAAATCACCGCCTTTGGACAGCACAAAAGGTCAGTCAACGTCAGGCGTGCCATGCCATCACCGCCCTTGGATTTCACACACGGTCGAATGACGTTAAGCGTGGCATTACATAACAGCCCTTGGACAACACACACGGTCGAACGAGGTCGGGTGTGGCATGCCATCATCACCTTTGGGCAGTACACACGGTCGACAACGTCGGGCGTGACATGACGACACCACCCTTGGACAGTACATACGGTCGAACGACGTGGGGCGTGACATGACATCACCGCCTTTGGGCAGCACACACGGTCGAACGATGTCGGGTGTGGCATGCCATCATAGCCCTTGGACGGCAAACATGGTAGAACGACGTCAGGAGTGACATGCCATCACCGCCTTTGGACAACACACACGGTCGAACAACGTCGGGCGTGGCTTGACATCACCGCACATGGACTGCACGCACGATTAGACCACGTCAGGTGTGGCATGACATCACCGCCCTTGGACAGCACACACGGTCTGCAACGTCGGGCGTGGCATGAAATCACCGCCCTTGGGTACCACAAACGGTCAGACTACATCAGGCGTGGCATGGCATCACCGCCTTTGGACAACACAAACGATCGAACGACGTCGGGCTTGACAAGAAATCACCGACCTTGGACAGCACATACAGTCGGCAACGGAAGGCGTGTCATGCCATCACCGCCCTTGCACGGCACACACGGTCGGACCCGTCAGGCGTGGCATCACATCACCGCCCTTGGACAGCAAACACGGTCGAACGACGTCGGGCGTGGAATGACATCACCGCCTTTGGACAGCACACACGGTCGGCAACGTCTGGAGTGGCATGCCATCATCGCCTTCGAAAAGCACAAAAGGTCGAACGATGTCAGGCGTGGCATGGCATCATAGCCCTTGGACGGCAAACACGGTCGAACCACATCAGGCGTGACATGCTATCACCACCTTTGGACAGCGCACACGGTGGAACGACGTCGGGCGTGGCTTGACATCACCGCCCTTGGATTGCACGCACAGTAGGACGACTTTGGGCGTGGCATGACATCACCGCCCTTGGACAACACACACGGTCAGCAATGTCGGGCGTGCCATGCCATCACCACCCTTGGATTTCACACACGGCCGGACGATGTTAGGCGTGGAATTACATAACCCCCCTTGGACAGCACACATGGTCGAACGACGTCGGGCGTGGCATGACATCTCGGCCCTTGGACTACACGCACGGTCAGACGACGTCGGGCGTGGCATGAGATCACCGCCATTGGACAGCACATATGGTCGGCAACGTCAGGCGTGGCATTAAATCACCGCCCTTGGACAACACACACGATCGGCAACGTAAGGCGTGGCATACCATCACCGCCCTTGGATAGCACATACGGTCGGCAACGTCGTGCGTGGCATGACATCATCGACCTTGGACAGCACACACGGTTGGCAACATCGGGCGTGGCATGACATCATCGCCCTTGGACGGCACACACGGTCGGCAACGTCAGGCGTGGCATGACATCACCTCCCTTGGACAGTACACACGGTTGGGCTGACAAAGATCCGGGCGTGGCATGACATCATCGCCTGGGCAAGACACACGGCTCGACTCACGCCGGGTGATGCATGACATCACCGCTTTAGACAAAGACACACGATCGAACGTCGTCAGGCATGGCATGACATCACCGCCTTTGGACAGCTCACACTGTTAAACGACGTCGGACATGACATGCCATCACCGCCTTAAGACAGCACACATGGTCTGACTACGTCGGGCGTGGAATGCAATCATCGCGTTAGGGTAGCACACTCGGTCGAACGACGTCGGGCGTGGCGTGCAATCATCGCCTTTCGGTAGCACAAAGGGTTGACCGAAATCGGGCGTGGCATGACCTCACCGCCCATGGACAACACACACGGTTGAACAATGTCAGGCATGGTATGGCATCATCGCCCTTGGACTACACGCACGATCGGCAAGGTCGGGCGTGGCATGACATCAACGCCCTTGGACAGCACACACGGTCAGACACGTCGGGCGTGGCATTACATCACCGCCCTGGGACAGCACACACAGTCGAACGACGTCGGGCGTGGTATGACATCACCGCCCTTGGACAGCACACACTGTCGAACGACGTCGGGCATAGCATGCCTTCATTGCCTTTGGGCAGCACACACAGTCGGCAACATCGGGTGTGGCATGACATCACCGCTCTTGGACAGTACACACGGTCGAACGATGCGGGCGTTGCAGGACATCATCGCCCTTGGACTGCACACACGGTCGGCAAGGTCGGGCATGGCATGACATCATCGCCCTTGGATAGCACACACGGTCGGCAACTTCAGGCAAGGCATGATAACACCGCCCTTGGACAGTACTCACGATCTGACAACGTTGGGCTTGGCATGATATCACAGCCACGGTCAGACTACATCAGGCGATGCATGAAATCACCGCCTTTGGACAGCACAAACGGTCGAACCACGTCGGCCGTAGCATGCCATCCTCGCCTTTAGGCAGCGCACACAGTCGAACGACGTCGGGCATGGCATGCCATCATAGCCATTGGACGGCAAACACGGTCGAACAACGTCAGGCATGACATGCCATCATCGCCTTTGGATAGGACACACGGTAGAACCACGTCCCTTGGACAGCATACACGCTCGGCAACGTCGGGTGTGTCATGACATCACCGCCCTTGGACAACACACACAGTCGACAACGTAAGGCGTGGCATGCCATCACCGCCCTTGGATAGAACACATAGTCGAACACGTCGGGCATGGCATGACATCACCGCCCTTGGACAACACACATGGTCAAACGACATCGGGCGTGGCATGACATCACCGCCGTTGGACAGCACGAACGGTCGAATGACGTTGGACGTGGCATGACATTACCGCCTTTGGACAGCACACACGGTCGGCAACGTCGGGCGTGGGATGACATCACCGCCCTTGGTCAACACATACGGTCGACAACGTAAGGTGTGGCATGCCATCACCGCCCTTGGCCAACACACACGATCGGACGACGTCACGCATGGCATGACATCACCGACCTTTGACAGCACACACGGTCGAACGATGTCGGGCATGGCATGCCTTCATCGCCTTTGGGAAGCACACACGGTCGGCAATGTTGAGCGTGGCATGACATCACCGCTCTTGGACTGTATACACGGTCGGACGATGTGGGCGTGGTATGACATCATCGCCCTTGGACTACACGCACGATCGGCAAGGTCGGGTGATGCATGACATCACCACCATTGGACAGCACACACGATCGAACGACATCGGGCGTGGCATGACATCACCGCCTTTAGACAGCTCACACGGTTGAACGACGTCGGACGTGACATGCCATCATCGCCTTTAAACAGCACACACGGTCGAGCGACGTCGGGCGTGGAATGCCATCATCGCGTTTGGGTAGCACACACGGTCGAATGACGTCAGGCGTGGCATGCAATCAACATACATTCTGCAACGTAAGGCGTGGCATGCCATCAACGCCCTTGGACAGCACATACGGTCGGCAACGTTTGGAGTGGCATGATATCACCGCCCTTGGACAGCACATACGGTCGTCAACGTAAGGCGTGGCATGCCATCAGCGCCCTTGGATAGCACACACAGTCAGACACGTCGGGCGTGGCAAGACATCACGCCTCTTGACAGCACACACGGCCGAACGACGGCGTCGGGCGTGGCTTGACATCACCGCCTTGGAAAGCATGCACGCGGTCGGACGACGTTGGGCGTGGCATGACATCACCGCCTTTGGAAAGAACACACGGTCAAAATGTCGGGCATGGCTTGACATCAACGCCCTTGGACAGCACATACGGTCTACAACATAAGGTGTGGCATGACATCACCAACCTTGGACAGCACACACGGTCGAACGAGGTCGAGTGTGGCATGACATCACCGCCCTTGGACTGCACGTACGGTTGGACGACGTCGGGTGTGAAATGACATCACCGCCTTTGGACAGCACACACAGTCGGCAACGTCGGGAGTGGCATGACATCGCCGCTCTTTGACAGCACATACCGTCAGACGATGCAGGCATGGCATGACATCACGCCCTTGGAGTGCACGCAAAGTCGGTTCACATCGGGCGTGGCATGACATCATCGCCTTTGGACAAAACACGGTCTGTAACGTCGGGCGTGGAACGACATCACCGCCCTTGAACAGCACATACGGTCGGCAACGTATAGCGTGGCATGCCATCACCGCCCTTGGACAGCATACACGCTCGGCAACATCAGGTGTGGCATGATATCACCGCCCTTGGACAACACACACGGTCGGACTACGTTGGGTGTGGCATGACATCACCGCCTTTGGGCAGCACACACAGTAGAACAACGTCGGGCGTGGCATTCCATCATCGCCTCTGGGTAGCATACACGGTCTAACGACGTCGGGCGTTGCATGCCATCATCGCCTTTAGGCAACACAAACGGTTGAACGACATCGGGTGTGGCATGAAATCACCACCCTCGGACTGCACGCATAGTCGGTTAACGTCGGGCATGGCATGACATCACCGCCTTTGGACAACACACATGGTCGGCAACGTCAGGCATGGCATGACATCACCGCCCTTGGACAGCACATACGGTCGGTAACATAAGGAGTGGCATGCCCTCACCGCCCTTGGACAACACACACGGTCGACAACGTAAGGCGTGGCATGCCATCACCACCCTTGGACAGCACACAAGGTCGAACGACGTCAGGCGTGGCATGACATCACCAAACTTTGACAGCACACACAATCGAACAATGTCGGGCATGGCATGCCTTCATCGCCTTTGGGCAGCAGGCACGATCGGCAAGGTCGGGCGTGGCATGATATCATCGTTCTTGGAAAGCACACATAGTCGACAACATCATGCGTGACATGCCATCACCGCCTTTGGACATCATACACGGTCAGACGACGTCGGGCGTGGCTTGACATCACCGTCCTTAGACTACAAGCACGATCGAATAATGTCGGGCATGGCATGACATCATCGACAGTGGACAACACAAACAGTCGGCAATGTCGGACGTGGCATGACATCACCGCCCTTGGATAGCACACACGGTCGAACGACGTCGGGCATGGCATGACATCACCGCCCTTTGATAGCACACACAGTCGAACGACGTCGGGCGTGGCATGACATCACCGCCCGTGGACAACAAATACGGTCGGCAACAGAAGGCATTGCATGCCATCACCTCCCTTAGACAACATACACGGTCGGACGACGTCGGGCAAGGCATCAGCACCGCCCTTGGACTGCATGCACGGTCGGTTGATGTCGAGCATGGAATGACATCACCGCCTTTGGACAACACACATGGTCGGCAACGTCGGGCGTGGCATGACATCACTGCCCTTGGAAAACATATACGGTTGGCAACGTAAGGCTTGGCATGCTTTCAACGCCCTTGGACAGCACATACGGTCGACAACGTCGGGCATGGCATGACATCACCGCCCTTAAACAACACATACGGTCGTCAACGTAAGGCGTGGAATGCCATCACCGCCTTGGATAGCACACACAGTCGGACACGTCGGGCGTGGCATGACATCACCGCCCTTGGACAGCACACACGGTCGAATGACGTCGGGCGTGGCATATATCACCGCCCTTGGACATCACGCACGGTTGGACGACGTTGGGCGTGGGATGACATCACCGCCATTGGACAGCACACACGGTCGGCAACGTCGGGCGTGGCATGACATCACCGCCCTTGGACAGCACATACGGTCGACAACGTAAGGTGTGGCATGCCATCACCGCCCTTGGACAGCACACACGGTCGGACGCTTCAGGCTTCGAATGACATCATCGACCTTTGACAGCACACACGGTCGAACGACATCGGGCATGGCATGCCTTAATCGCCTTTGGGCAGCACACACGATCGGCAACTTTTGGGGTGGCATGACATCACCGCTCTTGGACAGTACACACAGTCGTACGATGCGGGCGTGGTATTACATCATCGCCTTTGGACTTCATGCACGGACGGCAAGGTCGGGCGTGGCATGGTATCATGCGTGCTGCACAAAGGCGATGAAGGCATGCCATGCCCGACATCGTTCGACTGTGTGTGCTGTCAAAGGGCGGTGATATCATGCCACGCCTGACGTCATCCAACCTTGTGTGTTGTCTGAGGGCGGTGATGGCGTGCCACGCTTTACGTTGTCGACCGTGTGTGTTGTCCAAGGGAGGTGATGTAATGCCACGTCCGATGTTGTTCAACCATTTGTGTTGCCCAAAGGCAATGATGGAATGCCACGCCCGATGTCGTTAGACCGTGTGTGCTGCCCAAAGGCGATGTTGTCATGCCTTGCCTGAAGTTGCCGATCGTGTGTGCTGCCCAAAGGCGGTGATGTCATGCCACACCTGACCTTTCCAACCGTGTGTGCCGTCCAAGGGCGATGATGTCATGCAACGCCCGACGTCGTCCGACCATGTGTATTGTCCAAGGACGGTCAGACATCACCGCCTTTGGGCAGCACACACGGTCGAACGACGTCGGGCGTGGCATGCCATCATAGCCCTTGGACGGCAAACATGATAGAACGACGTCAGGAGTGACATGCCATCATTGCCTTTGGACAGCACACACGGTCGAATGACGTCGGGCGTGGCTTGACATCACCGCACATGGATTGCACGCACAGTTTTAATGACGTCAGGCGTGGCATGACATCACCGCCCTTGGACAGCACACACGGTCGGCAACGTCGGGCGTGGCATGAAATCACCGCCCTTGGGCAGCACACACGGTCGGACTACATCGGGCGTGGCATACCGTCACTGCCTTTAGACAGCACAAATGATCGAACGACGTCGGGCTTTGCATGAAGTCACCGCCCTTGGACAGCACATACGTTCGGCAATGGAAGGCATGGCATGCCATCACTGCCCTTGGACAACACACACGGTCGGACACGTCGGGCGTGGCATCACATCACCGCCCTTTGACAGCAAACACGGTCGAACGACGTCGGTCGTGGAATGACATCACCGCCCTTGGACTGCATGCACGGTTGGACGACGTCGGGAGTGGCATGACATCGCTACCCTTGGACAGCACATACGGTCGGATGATGTGGGCGTGGCATGAAATCTCCGTCCTTGGACAGCACACACGGTCCGACAACTTCGGGCGTGGCATGCCATCATCGCCTTTGGGAAGAACAAACGGTCGAACGATGTCGGGCGTGGAATGCTATCATAGCCCTTGGACGACAAAAACGGTCGAACCACATCAGGCGTGACATGCCATCACCGCCTTTGGACAACACACACGGTTGAACAACGTCGGGCGTGGCTTGACATCACCGCCCTTGGACTACACGCACAGTAGGACGACTTTGGGCGTGGCATGACATCACCGCCCTTGGACAACACAGACGGTCGGCAACGTCGGGCGTGCCATGCCATCACCGCCTTTGGATTTCATACACGGTCGGATGACGTCAGGCGTGTCATTACATAACCGCCCTTGAACAGCACACACGGTTGAATGACGTCGGGAGTGGCATGCCATCATCGCCTTTGGGCAACAAAAATGATCGAACGACGTCGAGCGGGGCATGACATCCCCGCCCTTGGATAACACACACGATCGAACGACGTCGGGCGTGGCATGACATCACCGCCCTTGGACTGCATGTACGCTGAGTTGACGTCGGGTGTGGCATGACATCACCGCCATTGGAAAACACACACGGTTGGCAACGCCGGGCGTGTCATTAAATCACCACCTTTGGCAGCACATACGGTCGGCAACGTAAGGCGTGGCATGCCATTTACGCCCTTGGACAGCACACACGGTCAGACACGTCGGGCGTGGGATGACATCACCGCCCTTGGACAGCACACATGGTCGAATGACGTCGGGCGTGGCATAACATCACTGCCTAATGTTAAAACACACGGTCAGCAACGTCGGGTGTGGCATGACATCACCGCCCTTGGACATCATATACGGTCGGCAACGTATAGCGTGGCATGCCATCAACCCCGTTAGACAACACACACGCTCGGCAACGTCAGGTGTGGCATGACATCACCGGCCATGGACAGCACACACGGTCGACAATGTAAGACGTGGCATGCCATCACCGCCCTTGGACAACACACAATGTCGGAGGACGTCAAGCGTGGCATGACATCACCGCCCTTTGACAGCACACACAGTCGAACGATTCAGGAATGGCATGACATCACTGCCCTTGGACAACACACTCGGTTAGACGACGTCGAGCGTGGCATGACATCACCGCCATGAAGAAGTACACACGGTCTGACTACGTCAGGCGTGGCATGACATAACCGTCTTTGGGAAGCACACACGGTCGAACAACGTCGCGCGTGGACTGACATCACCGCCATTGGACAGCACACACGGTCGGCAACGTCAGGCATGGCATGACATCACCGCCATTGGACAGCACACACGGTCGGACGACGTCAGGCGTTTGCATAACATCACCGCCCTTGGGCAGCACAAACGGTCGGACTACGTCACGCGTGGCACGACATCACAGCCCTTGGACAGCACCCATGGTCGGCAACGTCGGGCGTGGCATTACATCACCGCCCTTGGACAGCACACACAATCTAACGATGACGGGCGTGGCATGTCATCACCGCCTTTGGACAACACACACAATTGAACGACGTTGGGCGTGACATGCCATCACCGCCTTTGAACGGCACACACGGTCGAACGACATCAGGTGTGGCATGACATCACCGCCCTTCAAACAGCACATACGGTCGGCAACGTAATGGGTGGCATGCCAGCACCACCCTTGGACAGCACACACGGTCAGACACGTCGGGCGTGGCATTACATCACCGCCCTTGGACAGCACACACGGTCGAACGAGGTTAGGCGTGGCATGACATTACCGCTCTTGGACTGCACGCACGGTTGGACGACGTCGGGCGTGGCATGACATCAGCGCAATTGGACAGCACACACGGTCGGCAACGTCGGGCGTGGCATTAAATCTCTGCCCTTGGACAACACACTCGGTCGGACTACGTCGAGCGTGGCATGACATCACCACCATTAAGAAGCACACACGGTCAGACTACGTTGGGCGTGGCACGACATCACCGCCTTTGGGCAGTACACACGGTCAAACAATGTCGGGCGTGGCATTCCATCATCGCCTTTGGGCAGCACACACGATCTAACCACGTAGGGCGTGGAATGCCATCATCGCCTTTGGGCAACATAAACGGTTGAACGACAACGGTGGTTGCATGACATCACCGCCCTTGGACTGCACGCACGGTCGGACGACGTCGGGCATGGCATGACATCACAGATTTTGGACAGCACACACAGTGAAACAACGTCGGTCGTGGCATGCCATCATAGCTCTTAGATGGCAAACACAATTGAACGATGTCAGGCGTGACATGCCATCACCGCCTTTGGACAGCATACACGGTCGAACGACGTCAGGCGTGGCTTGACATAACCGTCCTTGGACTACACGCACGGTCAGACGACGTCGGGCGTGGCATGACATCACCGCCATTGGACAGCACACACGATCGGCAACGTAAGGTGTGGAACGCCATCACCGCCCTTGGACAGCACACACGGTCGGACACGTTGGGCATGGCATGACATCACCGCCCTTGGACAGCACACACGGTCGAACGACGTATAGCGTGGCATGACATCTCCGCCCTTGGACAGCACACACGGTCGAACGACGTCGGGCATGGCATGTCTTCATCGCCTTTTGGTAGAACACACGGTCGACAACATCGGGCGTGGCATGACATCACCGCCCTTGGACAGTACACATGGTCAGACGACGTCGGGCGTTGCATGACATCATCTCCCTTGGAATGCACACACGGTAGGCTAGGTCAGGCATGGCATGACATCACCGCCTTTGGGTAGCACACACGATCGGCAACTTCAGGCATCGCATGACAACATCGCCATTGGGAAGCACACACGGTCTAACGACGTCGGGCGTGGCATGCGATCATTGCCTTTGGGCAGCACACACGGTCGGACTACGTCGGGCGATGCATGACATAATGCCTTTGGATAGCACAAACGGTCGAACAACGTCGGGCGTGGCATACCATCATCGCCTTTGGGCAGCACACACGTTCGAACAACGTCGGGCGTGGCATGCCATCATAGCCCTTGGACGGCAAACACAGTCAAACAACGTCAGGCGTGACATGCCATCACCGCCCTTGGACAGCACACACAGTCGGACACGTCGGGCGTGGCATGATATCACCGTCGTTGGACAGCACACACGATCGAACGACGTCGGGCGTGGCATGACATCACTACTCTTGGACAGCACGCACGGTCAGACGACGTTAGGTGTGGCATGACATCACCGCCTTTGGACAACACACACGATCGAACGACGTCAGGCATGGCATGACATCACCGCCCTTGGACAACACACATGGTCAGCAACGTCAGGCGTGGCATGACATCACTTCCCTTGGACAACATATATGGTCAGCAACGTAAAGAGTGGCATGCCATCACCGCCCTTGAACAACACACACGGTCTACAAAGTAAGGCGTGGAACGCCGTCACCGCCCTTGGACAACACACAAGGTCGGACGACGTCAGGCGTGGCATGATATCACCGCCCTTTGACAACACAAATGATCGAATGATGTCGGGCATGGCATGCCTTCATCGCCTTTGGGTAGCACGCACGATCGGCATGGTCGGGCGAGGCATGATATCATCGCCCTTGGACAGCACACACTGTCGACAACATCAGGCGTGACATGTGATCTTCGCCTTTGGACAGCATACACGGTCGAATGACGTCGGGCGTGGCTTGACATCACCGTCCTTGGACTGCCCGCACGGTCAAACAACGTCGAGCGTGGCATTACATCACCGCCATAGGACAGCACAAACGGTCAACGACGTCGGGCGTGGCATGATATCACCGCCCTTGGACAGCACACACGGTCGAACGACGTCGGGCGTGGCATGACATCACGCCCTTGGACTGCACGCACGGTCGGTTGACGTCGGGTGTTGCATGACATCACCGCCTTAGGACAAAACACACGGTCTGCAACATCGGGCGTGGCATGGCATCACTGCCCTTGGACAGCACATACGGTCGGCAATGTATAGCGTGGCCTGCCATCATCGCCCTTGGACAACATACACGCTCGGCAACATCGGGTGTGGCATGACATCACCGCCATTGGACAGCACACACGGTCGGCAACATCAGGCGTGGCATTAAATCACCGCCCTTGGACAACACACTCGGTCGGACGACGTCGTGCGTGGCATGACTTCACCGCCTTTGGGTAGCACACACGGTCGAACAACGTCGGGCGTGGCATGACATCATCGCCCTTGGAGTGCACGCACGGTCGGTTGACATCGGGCGTGGCATGACATCACCGCCTTTGGACAACACACATGGTCGGCAACGTCAGGCGTGGCATGACATCTTTGCTCTTGGACAAAACATACGGTCGGCAACGTAAGGAGTGGCATGCCCTAACCGCCCTTGGACAACACACACGGTCGACAATGTAAGGCGTGGCATTCCATCACCGCCCTTGGAAAGCACACAAGGTCGGACAACGTCAGGCATGGCATGATATCACCGCCCTTGGACAGCACAAACGGTCGAATGACGTCGGGCGTGGCATTCCATAATCGCCCTTGGACTGCATGCACGATCGGATGACGTCGAGCGTGGCATGACATCACCACACTTGGACATCACACACGGTCGACAACGTCGGGCGTGACATTCCATCATAGCCGTTGGATTGGAAACATAGTAGAACGACGTTAGGAGTGACATGCCATCACCGCCTTTGGGCAGCACACACGGTCGAACGACGTCGGGCTTGACATAACCGCACATGGATTGCACGCACGGTTGGATGACGTCAGGCGTGGCATGACATCACCGCCCTTGGACAGCACACACGGTCGGCAACGTCGGGCGTGGCATGAAATCACCGCCCTTGGGCAGCACACACGATCGGACTACATCAGGCTTGGCATGAAATCACCGCCCTTGGATAGCGTATACGGTCGGCAACGGAAGGCGTGGCATGCCCTCACCGCCCTTGGACAGCACCCACGGTTGGACACATCGCGCGTGGCATCACATCACTGCCTTTGGACAACAAACACGGTCAAATTTGGACAGCACACACGGTCGGCAACGTCTTGAGTGGCATGCCATCATCGCCTTTGGGAAGCACAAACGGTCGAACGATGTCGGGCGTGGCATGCCATCATAGCCCTTGGACGACAAACACGGTCGAACCACATCAGGCGTGACATGCCATCACCGCCTTTGGATTGCACGCACGGTAGGATGACTTTGGGCGTGGCATGACATCACCGCCCTTGGACAACACACACGATCGGCAAAGTCGGGCGTGCCATGCCATCAACGCCCTTGGATTTCACACACGGTCGGACGATGTTATGCGTGGCATTACATAAAATCCCTTGGACAACACACACGGTCGAACAACGTCGGGCGTGGCATGCCACCATCGCCTTTGGGCAGCACACATGGTCGAATGACGTCGGGCGTGGCATGCCATCATAGCCCTTGGATGGCAAACATGGTCAGACAACGTCTGCGTGGCATGACATCACCACCCTTGGACCGCACACATGGTCGGTCGACATCGGGCGTGGCATGACATCACCGCCCTTGGACGGCAAACACAGTCAAATGACGTCGAGCCTGGCATGCCATCACCGACTTTGGAAAGCATACACGGTCGAACGACGTCGGGCGTGGCTTGACATCACCGTCCTTGGACTGCACGCACGGTCAGACGACGTCGGGCGTGGCATTACATCACCGCCATTGGACAGCACATACGATCGGCAACGTCAGGCGTGGCATTACATCACCTCCCTTGGACAACACACACGCTCGAACGATGTCAGGCATGGTATGACATCATCACCCTTGGACTACACGCACGATCGGCAAGGTCGGGCGTGGCATGACATCAACGCCCTGGGACAACACACACGGTCGGACACGTCTGGCGTGGCATGCCATCACCGCCCTTGGACAGCACACACAGTCGGACACGTCTGGCGTGGCATGACATCACCGCACTTGGACAGAACACACGGTCGAATGACGTCGGGCGTGGCATGACATCACCACCCTTAGACAGCACACACGGTCGAATGACGTCGGGCATGGCATGCCTTCATCGCCTTTGGGCAGCAGACACGGTCGGAATTATCGGGCGTGACATGAAATCACCGCTCTTGGACAGTACACACGGTCGAACGATGCGGGCGTTGCAGGACATCATCGCCCTTGGACTGCACACACGGTCGGCAAGGTCGGGCGTGGCATGACATCATCGCCCTTGGAAAGCACACACGGTCGGCAACTTCAGGCAAGGCTTGACAACACCGCCCTTGGACAGTACTCATGATCTGACAACGTTGGGCGTGGCATGACATCACAGCCCTTGGGCAACACCCACGGTCAGACTACGTCGGGCGATGCATGAAATCACCGCCTTTGGACAGCACAAACGGTCGAACCACGTCGGGCGTAGCATGCCATCATCGCCTTTGGGCAGCACACACAGTCGAACGACGTTGAGCGTTTCACGCCATCATAGCCCTTGGACGGCAAACACGGTCGAACAACGTCAGGCATGACATGCCATCATCGCCTTTGGACAGCACACACGGTAGAACGACGTCGGGCGTGGCATGCCATCATCGCAGTTTGGGCAGCAAAATGATCGAACGACGTCGAGCGTGGCATGGAATCACGTCCCTTAGACTACACTCATAGTCAGACGACGTCGGGCATGGCATGACATCACTGCCCTAGGACAGCCCACACGGTCGGTCGACGTCTGGCGTGGCATGACATCACCGCCCTTGGATGGCAAACACAGTCTAACGACGTTGGGCCTCGCCATGCCATCACCGCCTTTGGACATCATACATATTCGAACGACGTCGGGCGTGGCTTGACATAGCCGTCCTTGGAGTGCACGCACGGTCATACGACGTCAGGCGTGGCATGACATCACCGCCATTGGACAGCACACACGGTCGTCAACGTCGGGCGTGGCATTATATCACCGCCCTTGGACAACACATACGGTCGGCAACGTAAGGCGTGGCATGCCATCGCCGCCCTTGGACAACACATACGGTCTGTAACGTCGGGCGTGGCATGACATCACCGCCCTTGGAAAACACACACGGTCGGAAACGTCAGGTGTGGCATGACATCATCGCCCTAGGACGGCACACACGGTAGGCAACGTCAGGCGTGGCATGACATCACCTACCTTGGACAGTACACACGGTTGGACAACATCGGGCGTGGCATGACATTTACCGACCTTGGGCAGCACACACGGTCTGACTACGTCGGGCGATGCATGACATCACCGCCTTTGGACAGCACACACGCTCGAACGACATCGGGCGTGGCATGACATCACCACCTTTAGACAGCTCACACGGTTGAACGACATCGGACGTGACATGCCATCACCACCTTTGGACAACACACACGGTCGGCAAGGTGGAGCGTGGCATGACATCATCGCCCTTGGACAACACACACGGTCGGAACTTCAGGCAAGGCATGAAAACACCGCCCTTAGAAAGTACTCACGATCTGACAACGTTGGGCGTGGCATGACATCACTGCCCTTGGGCAACACCCACAGTCGGACTACGTCGAGCGATGCATGAAATCACCACCTTTGGACAACACAAACGGTCGAACCACGTCGGGCGTAGCATGCCATCATCGCCTTTGGGCAGCACACAGTCGAACGACATCGGGCGTGGCATGCCATCATAGCCCTTAGACGGCAAACACGGTCGAACAACGTCAGGCATGACATGCCATCATCGCCTTTGGACAGCACATACGGTAGAACGACGTCGGGCGTGGCATCCCATCATCGCCTTTAGGCAGCACACACGGTCGAACGACGTTGGGCGTGGCATGACATCACCGCCTTTGGACAGCATAAACGGTCGAACGACGTCGGACATGGCATGGCATCACCGCCTTTGGACAGCACACACGATCTAGCGACGTCGGGCGTGGCATGCCATCATCGCGTTTGAGTAGCACACACTGTCAAATGACGTCGGGCGTGGCATGCCATCATCGCCTTTGGGCAGCACAAACGGTTGAACGACAACGAGCGTGGCATGACATCACTGGCCTTGGACTGCACGCATGGTCGGACGACGTCGGGCGTGGCATGACATCACCGCCCTCGGACTGCACACACAGTTAGTTGACGTCAGGCATGGCAGACATCACCGCCTTTGGACAACACACATGGTCGGCAACATCGGGCGTGGCATGACATCACCGCCCTTAGGCAGCACACACGATCGGACTATCCAAGGGCGTGGCATGACATCAACGCCTTTGGACAGCACAAACGGTCAGCAACGTCAAGCGTGGCATGACATCACCTCCCTTGGATAGTACAAACGGTTGGACAACATCGGGCGTGGCATGACATCATCGCCCTTGGGCAGCACACACGGTCTGACTACGTCGGGCGATGTATGACATCAGCGCCTTTGGACAGCACACACGATCGAACGACGTCGGGCATGGCATGACATCAGAGCCTTTGGACAGCTCACACGGTTGAACGACGTCGGACGTGACATGCTATCACCGCCTTTGGACAGCACACACAGTCAAGCGGCGTTGGGCAAGGAATGCCATCACTGCATTTGGGTAGCACACTCGGTCGAACAACGTCAGGCGTGGCATGCAATCATCGCCATTGGGTACCACACACGGTCGAACGATGTCAGGCATGGTATGACATCATCACCCTTGGACTACACGCACGATCGGCAACGTCGGGTGTAGCATGACATCAACGCCCTTGGACAACACATATGGTCGGCAACGTAAGGTGTGGCATGCCATCACCGCCCTTGTACAGCACACACAGTCGGACACATCTGGCGTGGCATGACATCACCGCCCTTAGACAGCACACACGGTCGAACGACATCGGGCGTGGCATGACATCACCTCCCTTAGACAGCACACACGGTCGAATGACGTCTGGCATGGCATGCCTTCATCACCTTTGGGCAGCACACACGGTCGGCAATATCGGGCGTGGCATGACATCACCGCTCTTGGACAGTACACACGGTTGGACGATGTGGGCGTTGCACGACATCATCGCCCTTGGACTGCACACACGGTCGGCAAGGTCGGGCGTGGCATGACATCATCTCCCTTGGACAACACACACGGTCGGCAACTTTAGGCAAGGCTTGACAACACCGCCCTTGGACTGTACTCACGATCTTACAACGGTGGGCGTGGCATGACATCACAGCCCTCGGGCAACACCCAAGGTCGGACGACGTCGGGCGATGCATGAAATCACCGCCTTTGGACAGCACAAAAGGTCAGTCAACGTCAGGCGTGCCATGCCATCACCGCCCTTGGATTTCACACACGGTCGGACGACGTTAAGCGTGGCATTACATAACAGCCCTTGGACAACACACACGGTCGAACGAGGTCGGGTGTGGCATGCCATCATCACCTTTGGGCAGTACACACGGTCGACAACGTCGGGCGTGACATGACGACACCACCCTTGGACAGTACATACGGTCGAACGACGTGGGGCGTGACATGACATCACCGCCTTTGGGCAGCACACACGGTCGAACGACGTCGGGTGTGGCATGCCATCATAGCCCTTGGACGGCAAACATGGTAGAACGACGTCAGGAGTGACATGCCATCACCGCCTTTGGACAACACACACGGTCGAACAACGTCGGGCGTGGCTTGACATCACCGCACATGGACTGCACGCACGATTAGACCACGTCAGGTGTGGCATGACATCACCGCCCTTGGACAGCACACACGGTCTGCAACGTCGGGCGTGGCATGAAATCACCGCCCTTGGGTACCACAAACGGTCAGACTACATCAGGCGTGGCATGGCATCACCGCCTTTGGACAACACAAACGATCGAACGACGTCGGGCTTGACAAGAAATCACCGACCTTGGACAGCACATACAGTCGGCAACGGAAGGCGTGTCATGCCATCACCGCCCTTGCACGGCACACACGGTCGGACCCGTCAGGCGTGGCATCACATCACCGCCCTTGGACAGCAAACACGGTCGAACGACGTCGGGCGTGGAATGACATCACCGCCTTTGGACAGCACACACGGTCGGCAACGTCTGGAGTGGCATGCCATCATCGCCTTCGAAAAGCACAAAAGGTCGAATGATGTCAGGCGTAGCATGGCATCATAGCCCTTGGACGGCAAACACGGTCGAACCACATCAGGCGTGACATGCTATCACCACCTTTGGACAGCGCACATGGTGGAACGACGTCGGGCGTGGCTTGACATCACCGCCCTTGGATTGCACGCACAGTAGGACGACTTTGGGCGTGGCATGACATCACCGCCCTTGGACAACACACACGGTCAGCAATGTCGGGCGTGCCATGCCATCACCACCCTTGGATTTCACACACGGCCGGACGATGTTAGGCGTGGAATTACATAACCCCCCTTGGACAGCACACATGGTCGAACGACGTCGGGCGTGGCATGACATCTCGGCCCTTGGACTACACGCACGGTCAGACGACGTCAGGCGTGGCATGAGATCACCGCCATTGGACAGCACATATGGTCGGCAACGTCAGGCGTGGCATTAAATCACCGCCCTTGGACAACACACACGGTCGGCAACGTAAGGCGTGGCATACCATCACCGCCCTTGGATAGCACATACGGTCGGCAATGTCGTGCGTGGCATGACATCATCGACCTTGGACAGCACACACGGTTGGCAACATCGGGCGTGGCATGACATCATCGCCCTTGGACGGCACACACGGTCGGCAACGTCAGGCGTGGCATGACATCACCTATCGACAAGACACACGGTTGGACAAAGACGGGCGTGGCATGACATCATCGCTTTGGGCGACACACGGTCTGACTACGTCGGGTGATGCATGACATCACCGCCTTTAGACAGCACACACGATCGAACGTCGTCAGGCATGGCATGACATCACCGCCTTTGGACAGCTCACACTGTTAAACGATGTCGGACATGACATGCCATCACCGCCTTAAGACAGCACACATGGTCTGACTACGTCGGGCGTGGAATGCAATCATCGCGTTAGGGTAGCACACTCGGTCGAACGACGTCGGGCGTGGCGTGCAATCATCGCCTTTCGGTAGCACAAAGGGTTGACCGAAATCGGGCGTGGCATGACCTCACCGCCCATGGACAACACACACGGTTGAACAATGTCAGGCATGGTATGGCATCATCGCCCTTGGACTACACGCACGATCGGCAAGGTCGGGCGTGGCATGACATCAACGCCCTTGGACAGCACACACGGTCAGACACGTCGGGCGTGGCATTACATCACCGCCCTGGGACAGCACACACAGTCGAACGACGTCGGGCGTGGTATGACATCACCGCCCTTGGACAGCACACACTGTCGAACGACGTCGGGCATAGCATGCCTTCATTGCCTTTGGGCAGCACACACAGTCGGCAACATCGGGTGTGGCATGACATCACCGCTCTTGGACAGTACACACGGTCGAACGATGCGGGCGTTGCAGGACATCATCGCCCTTGGACTGCACACACGGTCGGCAAGGTCGGGCATGGCATGACATCATCGCCCTTGGATAGCACACACGGTCGGCAACTTCAGGCAAGGCATGATAACACCGCCCTTGGACAGTACTCACGATCTGACAACGTTGGGCTTGGCATGATATCACAGCCACGGTCAGACTACATCAGGCGATGCATGAAATCACCGCCTTTGGACAGCACAAACGGTCGAACCACGTCGGCCGTAGCATGCCATCCTCGCCTTTAGGCAGCGCACACAGTCGAATGACGTCGGGCGTGGCATGCCATCATAGCCATTGGACGGCAAACACGGTCGAACAACGTCAGGCATGACATACCATCATCGCCTTAGGATAGGACACACAGTAGAACCACGTCCCTTGGACAGCATACACGCTCGGCAACGTCGGGTGTGTCATGACATCACCGCCCTTGGACAACACACACAGTCGACAACGTAAGGCGTGGCATGCCATCACCGCCCTTGGATAGAACACATAGTCGAACACGTCGGGCATGGCATGACATCACCGCCCTTGGACAACACACATGGTCAAACGACATCGGGCGTGGCATGACATCACTGCCGTTGGACAGCACGAACGGTCGAATGACGTTGGACGTGGCATGACATTACCGCCTTTGGACAGCACACACGGTCGGCAACGTCGGGCGTGGGATGACATCACCGCCCTTGGTCAACACATACGGTCGACAACGTAAGGTGTGGCATGCCATCACCGCCCTTGGCCAACACACACGATCGGACGACGTCACGCATGGCATGACATCACCGACCTTTGACAGCACACACGGTCGAACGACGTCGGGCATGGCATGCCTTCATCGCCTTTGGGAAGCACACACGATCGGCAACGTTGAGCGTGGCATGACATCACCGCTCTTGGACTGTATACACGGTCGGACGATGTGGGCGTGGTATGACATCATCGCCCTTGGACTACACGCACGATCGGCAAGGTCGGGTGATGCATGACATCACCGCCATTTAGACAGCTCACACGGTTGAACGACGTCGGACGTGACATGCCATCATCGCCTTTAAACAGCACACACGGTCGAGCGACGTCGGGCGTGGAATGCCATCATCGCGTTTGGGTAGCACACACGGTCGAATGACGTCAGGCGTGGCATGCAATCAACATACATTCTGCAATGTAAGGCGTGGCATGCCATCAACGCCCTTGGACAGCACATACGGTCGGCAACGTTTGGAGTGGCATGATATCACCGCCCTTGGACAGCACATACGGTCGTCAACGTAAGGCGTGGCATGCCATCAGCGCCCTTGGATAGCACACACAGTCGGACACGTCGGGCGTGGCAAGACATCACAGCCCTTGGACAGCACACACGGTCGAACGACGTCGGGCGTGGCATGACATCACCGCCCTTGGAAAGCATGCACGGTCGGACGACGTTGGGCGTGGCATGACATCACCGCCTTTGGAAAGAACACACGGTCAAAATGTCGGGCATGGCTTGACATCAACGCCCTTGGACAGCACATACGGTCTACAACATAAGGTGTGGCATGACATCACCAACCTTGGACAGCACACACGGTCGAACGAGGTCGAGTGTGGCATGACATCACCGCCCTTGGACTGCACGTACGGTTGGACGACGTCGGGTGTGAAATGACATCACCGCCTTTGGACAGCACACACAGTCGGCAACGTCGGGAGTGGCATGACATCGCCGCTCTTTGACAGCACATACCGTCAGACGATGCGGGCATGGCATGACATCACGCCCTTGGAGTGCACGCAAAGTCGGTTCACATCGGGCGTGGCATGACATCACCGCCTTTGGACAACACACGGTCTGTAACGTCGGGCGTGGAACGACATCACCGCCCTTGAACAGCACATACGGTCGGCAACGTATAGCGTGGCATGCCATCACCGCCCTTGGACAGCATACACGCTCGGCAACATCAGGTGTGGCATGATATCACCGCCCTTGGACAACACACACGGTCGGACTACGTCGGGTGTGGCATGACATCACCGCCTTTAGGCAGCACACACAGTAGAACAACGTCGGGCGTGGCATTCCATCATCGCCTCTGGGTAGCATACACGGTCTAACGACGTCGGGCGTTGCATGCCATCATCGCCTTTAGGCAACACAAACGGTTGAACGACATCGGGTGTGGCATGAAATCACCACCCTCGGACTGCACGCATAGTCGGTTAACGTCGGGCATGGCATGACATCACCGCCTTTGGACAACACACATGGTCGGCAACGTCAGGCATGGCATGACATCACCGCCCTTGGACAGCACAAACGGTCGGTAACGTAAGGAGTGGCATGCCCTCACCGCCCTTGGACAACACACACGGTCGACAACGTAAGGCGTGGCATGCCATCACCACCCTTGGACAGCACACAAGGTCGAACGACGTCAGGCGTGGCATGACATCACCAAACTTTGACAGCACACACAATCGAACGATGTCGGGCATGCATGCCTTCATCGCCTTTGGGCAGCAGGCACGATCGGCAAGGTCGGGCGTGGCATGATATCATCGTTCTTGGAAAGCACACATAGTCGACAACATCATGCGTGACATGCCATCACCGCCTTTGGACATCATACACGGTCAGACGACGTCGGGCGTGGCTTGACATCACCGTCCTTAGACTACAAGCACGATCGAATAATGTCGGGCATGGCATGACATCATCGACAGTGGACAACACAAACGGTCGGAAATGTCGGACGTGGCATGACATCACCGCCCTTGGATAGCACACACGGTCGAACGACGTCGGGCATGGCATGACATCACCGCCCTTTGATAGCACACACAGTCGAACGACGTCGGGCGTGGCATGACATCACCGCCCGTGGACAACAAATACGGTCGGCAACAGAAGGCATTGCATGCCATCACCTCCCTTAGACAACATACACGGTCGGACGACGTCGGGCAAGGCATCAGCACCGCCCTTGGACTGCATGCACGGTCGGTTGATGTCGAGCATGGAATGACATCACCGCCTTTGGACAACACACATGGTCGGCAACGTCGGGCGTGGCATGACATCACTGCCCTTGGAAAACATATACGGTTGGCAACGTAAGGCTTGGCATGTTTTCAACGCCCTTGGACAGCACATACGGTCGACAACGTCGGGCATGGCATGACATCACCGCCCTTAAACAACACATACGGTCGTCAACGTAAGGCGTGGAATGCCATCACCGCCTTGGATAGCACACATCGGACACGCCGGGCGTGGCATGACATCACCGCCTTGACAAAGACACACGGTCGAATGACGTCGGGCGTGGCATATATCACCGCCCTTGGACATCACGCACGGTTGGACGACGTTGGGCGTGGGATGACATCACCGCCATTGCACAGCACACACGGTCGGCAACATCGGGCGTGGCATGACATCACCGCCCTTGGACAAAGACATACGGTCGACAACGTAAGGTGTGGCATGCCATCACCGCCTTGACAAAGACACACGGTCGGACGCCAGGCTTCGAATGACATCATCGACCTTTGACAAAGACACACGGCGGTCGAACGACATCGGGCATGGCATGCCTTAATCGCCTTTGGGCAGCACACACGATCGGCAACTTTTGGGGTGGCATGACATCACCGCTCTTGGACAGTACACACAGTCGTACGATGCGGGCGTGGTATTACATCATCGCCTTTGGACTTCATGCACGGACGGCAAGGTCGGGCGTGGCATGGTATCATGCGTGCTGCACAAAGGCGATGAAGGCATGCCATGCCCGACATCGTTCGACTGTGTGTGCTGTCAAAGGGCGGTGATATCATGCCACGCCTGACGTCATCCAACCTTGTGTGTTGTTATGCGGCGGTGATGGCGCGCCACGCTACGTTGTCGCATCGTGTGTGTTGTCCAAGGGAGGTGATGTAATGCCACGTCCGATGTTGTTCAACCATTTGTGTTGCCCAAAGGCAATGATGGAATGCCACGCCCGATGTCGTTAGACCGTGTGTGCTGCCCAAAGGCGATGTTGTCATGCCTTGCCTGAAGTTGCCGATCGTGTGTGCTGCCCAAAGGCGGTGATGTCATGCCACACCTGACCTTTCCAACCGTGTCTGCCGTCCAAGGGCGATGATGTCATGCAACGCCCGACGTCGTCCGACCATGTGTATTGTCCAAGGACGGTCAGACATCACCGCCTTTGGGCAGCACACACGGTCGAACGACGTCGGGCGTGGCATGCCATCATAGCCCTTGGACGGCAAACATGATAGAACGACGTCAGGAGTGACATGCCATCATTGCCTTTGGACAGCACACACGGTCGAATGACGTCGGGCGTGGCTTGACATCACCGCACATGGATTGCACGCACGGTTTTAATGACGTCGGGCGTGGCATGACATCACCGCCCTTGGACAGCACACACGGTCGGTAACGTCGGGCGTGGCATGAAATCACCGCCCTTGGGCAGCACACACGGTCGGACTACATCGGGCGTGGCATACCGTCACTGCCTTTAGACAGCACAAATGATCGAACGACGTCGGGCTTTGCATGAAGTCACCGCCCTTGGACAGCACATACGTTCGGCAATGGAAGGCATGGCATGCCATCACTGCCCTTGGACAACACACACGGTCGGACACGTCGGGCGTGGCATCACATCACCGCCCTTTGACAGCAAACACGGTCGAACGACGTCGGTCGTGGAATGACATCACCGCCCTTGGACTGCATGCACGGTTGGACGACGTCGGGAGTGGCATGACATCGCTACCCTTGGACAGCACATACGATCGGACGATGTGGGCGTGGCATGAAATCTCTGTCCTTGGACAGCACACACGGTCCGACAACTTCGGGCGTGGCATGCCATCATCGCCTTTGGGAAGAACAAACGGTCGAACGATGTCGGGCGTGGAATGCTATCATAGCCCTTGGACGGCAAAAACGGTCGAACCACATCAGGCGTGACATGCCATCACCGCCTTTGGACAACACACACGGTTGAACAACGTCGGGCGTGGCTTGACATCACCGCCCTTGGACTACACGCACAGTAGGACGACTTTGGGCGTGGCATGACATCACCGCCCTTGGACAACACAGACGGTGGGCAACGTCGGGCGTGCCATGCCATCACCGCCTTTGGATTTCATACACGGTCGGATGACGTCAGGCGTGTCATTACATAACCGCCCTTGAACAGCACACACGGTTGAATGACGTCGGGAGTGGCATGCCATCATCGCCTTTGGGCAACAAAAATGATCGAACGACGTCGAGCGGGGCATGACATCCCCGCCCTTGGATAACACACACGATCGAACGACGTCGGGCGTGGCATGACATCACCGCTTGGATCGCATGTACGCCGAAGTTGACGTCGGGTGTGGCATGACATCACCGCCATTGGAAAACACACACGGTTGGCAACGCCGGGCGTGTCATTAAATCACCACCTTTGGCAGCACATACGGTCGGCAACGTAAGGCGTGGCATGTCATTTACGCCTTGGACAAAGACATACGGTCGACACGTCGGGCGTGGGATGACATCACCGCCCTTGGACAGCACACATGGTCGAATGACGTCGGGCGTGGCATAACATCACTGCCTAAGGTTAAAACACACGGTCAGCAACGTCGGGTGTGGCATGACATCACCGCCCTTGGACAACATATACGGTTAACGTATAGCGCGGCATGCCATCAACCCCGTTAGACAACACACACGCTCGGCAACGTCAGGTGTGGCATGACATCACCGGCCATGGACAGCACACACGGTCGACAATGTAAGACGTGGCATGCCATCACCGCCCTTGGACAACACACAATGTCGGAGGACGTCAAGCGTGGCATGACATCACCGCCCTTTGACAGCACACACAGTCGAACTATTCAGGAATGGCATGACATCACTGCCCTTGGACAACACACTCGGTTAGACGACGTCGAGCGTGGCATGACATCACCGCCATGAAGAAGTACACACGGTCTGACTACGTCAGGCGTGGCATGACATAACCGTCTTTGGGAAGCACACACGGTCGAACAACGTCGCGCGTGGACTGACATCACCGCCATTGGACAGCACACACGGTCGGCAACGTCAGGCATGGCATGACATCACCGCCATTGGACAGCACACACGGTCGGACGACGTCAGGCGTTTGCATAACATCACCGCCCTTGGGCAGCACAAACGGTAGGACTACGTCAGGCGTGGCACGACATCACAGCCCTTGGACAGCACCCATGGTCGGCAACGTCGGGCGTGGCATTACATCACCGCCCTTGGACAGCACACACAATCTAACGATGACGGGCGTGGCATGTCATCACCGCCTTTGGACAGCACACACAATTAAACGACGTTGGGCGTGACATGCCATCACCGCCTTTGAACGGCACACACGGTCGAACGACATCAGGTGTGGCATGACATCACCGCCCTTCAAACAGCACATACGGTCGGCAACGTAATGGGTGGCATGCCAGCACCACCCTTGGACAGCACACACGGTCAGACACGGCGGGCGTGGCATTAGATCACCGCTTCTTGACAGCACACACGGTCGAACGAGGTTAGGCGTGGCATGACATTACCGCTCTTGGACTGCACGCACGGTTGGAGGACGTCGGGCGTGGCATGACATCAGCGCAATTGGACAGCACACACGGTCGGCAACGTCGGGCGTGGCATTAAATCTCTGCCCTTGGACAACACACTCGGTCGGACTACGTCGAGCGTGGCATGACATCACCACCATTAAGAAGCACACACGGTCAGACTACGTTGGGCGTGGCACGACATCACCGCCTTTGGGCAGTACACACGGTCAAACAATGTCGGGCGTGGCATTCCATCATCGCCTTTGGGCAGCACACACGATCTAACCACGTAGGGCGTGGAATGCCATCATCGCCTTTGGGCAACATAAACGGTTGAACGACAACGGTGGTTGCATGACATCACCGCCCTTGGACTGCACGCACGGTCGGACGACGTCGGGCATGGCATGACATCACAGATTTTGGACAGCACACACAGTGAAACAACGTCGGTCGTGGCATGCCATCATAGCTCTTAGATGGCAAACACAATTGAACGATGTCAGGCGTGACATGCCATCACCGCCTTTGGACAAAGATACACGGTCGAACGACGCCAGCGTGGCTTGACATAACCGCCTCGACTACACGCACGGTCAGACGACGTCGGGCATGGCATGACATCACCGCCATTGGACAGCACACACGATCGGCAACGTAAGGTGTGGAACGCCATCACCGCCCTTGGACAGCACACACGGTCGGACACGTTGGGCATGGCATGACATCACCGCTTTGACAAAGACACACGGTCGAACGACGTATAGCGTGGCATGACATCTCCGCTTCGACAGCACACACGGTCGAACGACGTCGGGCATGGCATGTCTTCATCGCTTTGGTAGAACACACGGTCGACAACATCGGGCGTGGCATGACATCACCGCTTTGACAAGACACATGGTCAGACGACGTCGGGCGTTGCATGACATCATCTCCCTTGGAATGCACACACGGTAGGCTAGGTCAGGCATGGCATGACATCTCCGCCTTTGGGTAGCACACACGATCGGCAACTTCAGGCATCACATGACAACATCGCCATTGGGAAGCACACACGGTCTAACGACGTCGGGCGTGGCATGCGATCATTGCCTTTGGGCAGCACACACGGTCGGACTACGTCGGGCGATGCATGATATAATGCCTTTGGATAGCACAAACGGTCGAACAACGTCGGGCGTGGCATACCATCATCGCCTTTGGGCAGCACACACGTTCGAACAACGTCGGGCGTGGCATGCCATCATAGCCCTTGGACGGCAAACACAGTCAAACAACGTCAGCGTGACATGCCATCACCGCTTTGACAAAGACATTACGGACACGTCGGGCGTGGCATGATATCACCGCTGCTGACAAAGACACACGATCGAACGACGTCGGGCGTGGCATGACATCACCACTCTTGGACAGCACGCACGGTCAGACGACGTTAGGTGTGGCATGACATCACCGCCTTTGGACAACACACACGATCGAACGACGTCAGGCATGGCATGACATCACCGCCCTTGGACAACACACATGGTCAGCAATGTCAGGCGTGGCATGACATCACTGCCCTTGGACAACATATATGGTCGGCAACGTAAAGAGTGGCATGCCATCACCGCCCTTGAACAACACACACGGTCTACAAAGTAAGGCGTGGAACGCCGTCACCGCCCTTGGACAACACACAAGGTCGGACGACGTCAGGCGTGGCATGATATCACCGCCCTTTGACAACACAAATGATCGAATGATGTCGGGCATGGCATGCCTTCATCGCCTTTGGGTAGCACGCACGATCGGCATTGTCGGGCGAGGCATGATATCATCGCTTCGACAAAGACACACCGCCGACAACATCAGCGTGACATGTGATCTTCGCCTTTGACACGCATACACGGTCGAATGACGCCGGGCGTGGCTTGACATCACCGCCTCTGGACTGCCCGCACGGTCAAACAACGCCGAAGCGTGGCATTACATCACCGCCATAGGACAGCACAAACGGTCAACGACGTCGGGCGTGGCATGATATCACCGCTTCGACAGACACACGGTCGAACGACGTCGGGCGTGGCATGACATCACGCCCTTGGACTGCACGCACGGTCGGTTGACGTCGGGTGTTGCATGACATCACCTCCTTAGGACAAAACACACGGTCTGCAACATCGGGCGTGGCATGGCATCACTGCCCTTGGACAGCACATACGGTCGGCAATGTATAGCGTGGCCTGCCATCATCGCCCTTGGACAACATACACGCTCGGCAACATCGGGTGTGGCATGACATCACCGCCATTGGACAGCACACACGGTCGGCAACATCAGGCGTGGCATTAAATCACCGCCCTTGGACAACACACTCGGTCGGACGACGTCGTGCGTGGCATGACATCACCGCCTTTGGGTAGCACACACGGTCGAACAACGTCGGGCGTGGCATGACATCATCGCCCTTGGAGTGCACGCACGGTCGGTTGACATCGGGCGTGGCATGACATCACCGCCTTTGGACAACACACATGGTCGGCAACGTCAGGCGTGGCATGACATCTTTGCCCTTGGACAATACATACGGTCGGCAACGTAAGGAGTGGCATGCCCTAACCGCCCTTGGACAACACACACGGTCGACAATGTAAGGCGTGGCATTCCATCACCGCCCTTGGAAAGCACACAAGGTCGGACAACGTCAGGCATGGCATGATATCACCGCCCTTGGACAGCACAAACGGTCGAATGACGTCGGGCGTGGCATTCCATAATCGCCCTTGGACTGCATGCACGATCGGATGACGTCGAGCGTGGCATGACATCACCACACTTGGACATCACACACGGTCGACAACGTCGGCCGTGACATGACAATACCACCCTTGGACAGTACACACGGTCAAACGACGTAGGGCGTGGCATTCCATCATAGCCGTTGGATGGCAAACATGGTAGAACGACGTTAGGAGTGACATGCCATCACCGCCTTTGGGCAGCACACACGGTCGAACGACGTCGGGCTTGACATAACCGCACATGGACTGCACGCACGGTTGGATGACGTCAGGCGTGGCATGACATCACCGCCCTTGGACAGCACACACGGTCGGCAACGTCGGGCGTGGCATGAAATCGCCGCCCTTGGGCAGCACACACGATCGGACTACATCAGGCTTGGCATGAAATCACCGCCCTTGGATAGTGTATACGGTCGGCAACGGAAGGCGTGGCATGCCCTCACCGCCCTTGGACAGCACCCACGGTTGGACACGTCGCGCGTGGCATCACATCAATGCCTTTGGACAACAAACACGGTCAAATTTGGACAGCACACACGGTCGGCAACGTCTTGAGTGGCATGCCATCATCGCCTTTGGGAAGCACAAACGGTCGAACGATGTCGGGCGTGGCATGCCATCATAGCCCTTGGACGACAAACACGGTCGAACCACATCAGGCGTGACATGCCATCACCGCCTTTGGATTGCACGCACGGTAGGATGACTTTGGGCGTGGCATGACATCACCGCCCTTGGACAACACACACGATCGGCAAAGTCGGGCGTGCCATGCCATCAACGCCCTTGGATTTCACACATGGTCGGACGACGTTATGCGTGGCATTACATAAAATCCCTTGGACAACACACACGGTCGAACAACGTCGGGCGTGGCATGCCATCATCGCCTTTGGGCAGCACACATGGTCGAATGACGTCGGGCGTGGCATGCCATCATAGCCCTTGGATGGCAAACATGGTCAGACAACGTCGGGCGTGGCATGACATCACCACCCTTGGACAGCACACATGGTCAGTCGACATCGGGCGTGGCATGACATCACCGCCCTTGGACGGCAAACACAGTCAAATGACGTCGGGCCTGGCATGCCATCACCGACTTTGGAAAGCATACACGGTCGAACGACGTCGGGCGTGGCTTGACATCACCGTCCTTGGACTGCACGCACGGTCAGACGACGTCGGGCGTGGCATTACATCACCGCCATTGGACAGCACATACGATCGGCAACGTCAGGCGTGGCATTACATCACCTCCCTTGGACAACACACACGCTCGAACGATTTCAGGCATGGTATGACATCATCACCCTTGGACTACACGCACGATCGGCAAGGTCGGGCGTGGCATGACATCAACGCCCTGGGACAACACACACGGTCGGACACGTCTGGCGTGGCATGCCATCACCGCCCTTGACAAAGACACACGCCGGACACGTCTGGCGTGGCATGACATCACCGCACTTGGACAGAACACACGGTCGAATGACGTCGGGCGTGGCATGACATCACCACCCTTAGACAGCACACACGATCGAATGACGTCGGGCATGGCATGCCATCATCGCCTTTGGGCAGTAGACACGGTCGGAATTATCGGGCGTGACATGAAATCACCGCTCTTGGACAGTACACACGGTCGAACGATGCGGGCGTTGCAGGACATCATCGCCCTTGGACTGCACACACGGTCGGCAAGGTCGGGCGTGGCATGACATCATCACCCTTGGACAGCGCACACGGTCGGCAACTTCAGGCAAGGCTTGACAACACCGCCCTTGGACAAGATTTCATGATCCGACAACGCTGGGCGTGGCATGACATCACACCTTGGGCAACACTCCACGGCCGATTCACGCCGGGCGATGCATGAAATCACCGCTTTGGACAAAGACAAACGGCCGAACCACGCCGGGCGTAGCATGCCATCATCGCCTTTGGGCAGCACACACAGTCGAACGACGTTGAGCGTTGCATGCCATCATAGCCCTTGGACGGCAAACACGGTCGAACAACGTCAGGCATGACATGCCATCATCGCTGGACAAAGACACACGCGGTAGAAACGACGTCGGGCGTGGCATGCCATCATCGCAGTTTGGGCAGCAAAATGATCGAACGACGTCGAGCGTGGCATGGAATCACGTCCCTTAGACTACACTCATAGTCAGACGACGTCGGGCATGGCATGACATCACTGCCCTAGGACAGCCCACACGGTCGGTCGACGTCTGGCGTGGCATGACATCACCGCCCTTGGATGGCAAACACAGTCTAACGACGTTGGGCCTCGCCATGCCATCACCGCCTTTGGACATCATACATATTCGAACGACGTCAGGCGTGGCTTGACATAGCCGTCCTTGGAGTGCACACACGGTCATACGACGTCAGGCGTGGCATGACATCACCGCCATTGGACAGCACACACGGTCGTCAACGTCGGGCGTGGCATTATATCACCGCCCTTGGACAACACATACGGCCGGGTAACGTAAGGCGTGGCATGCCATCGCCGCTTGGACAACACATACGATGCTCAGAACGTCGGGCGTGGCATGACATCACCGCTTTGGAAAACACACACGGTCGGAAACGCCAGTGTGGCATGACATCATCGCCTCTAGACGGCACACACGGTAGGCAACGCCAGCGTGGCATGACATCACCTACCTTGACAAGATACACGGTTGGACAACATCGGGCGTGGCATGACATTTACCGACCTTGGGCAGCACACACGGTCTGACTACGTCGGGCGATGCATGACATCACCGCCTTTGGACAGCACACACGGTCGAACGACATCGGGCGTGGCATGACATCACCACCTTTAGACAGCTCACACGGTTGAACGACATCGGACGTGACATGCCATCACCACCTTTGGACAACACACACGGTCGGCAAGGTGGAGCGTGGCATGACATCATCGCCCTTGGACAACACACACGGTCGGAACTTCAGGCAAGGCATGAAAACACCGCCCTTAGAAAGTACTCACGATCTGACAACGTTGGGCGTGGCATGACATCACTGCCCTTGGGCAACACCCACAGTCGGACTACGTCGAGCGATGCATGAAATCACCACCTTTGGACAACACAAACGGTCGAACCACGTCGGGCGTAGCATGCCATCATCGCCTTTGGGCAGCACACAGTCGAACGACATCGGGCGTGGCATGCCATCATAGCCCTTAGACGGCAAACACGGTCGAACAACGTCAGGCATGACATGCCATCATCGCCTTTGGACAGCACATACGGTAGAACGACGTCGGGCGTGGCATCCCATCATCGCCTTTAGGCAGCACACACGGTCGAACGACGTTGGGCGTGGCATGACATCACCGCCTTTGGACAGCATAAACGGTCGAACGACGTCGGACATGGCATGGCATCACCGCCTTGACACGACACACGATCTAGCGACGCCGGGCGTGGCATGCCATCATCGCGTTTGAGTAGCACACACCGCCAACGACGCCGGGCGTGGCATGCCATCATCGCCTTTGGGCAGCACAAACGGTTGAACGACAACGAGCGTGGCATGACATCACTGGCCTTGGACTGCACGCATGGTCGGACGACGTCGGGCGTGGCATGACATCACCGCCCTCGGACTGCACACACAGTTAGTTGACGTCAGGCATGGCAGACATCACCGCCTTTGGACAACACACATGGTCGGCAACATCGGGCGTGGCATGACATCACCGCCCTTAGGCAGCACACACGATCGGACTATCCAAGGGCGTGGCATGACATCAACGCCTTTGGACAGCACAAACGGTCAGCAACGTCAAGCGTGGCATGACATCACCTCCCTTGGATAGTACAAACGGTTGGACAACATCGGGCGTGGCATGACATCATCGCCCTTGGGCAGCACACACGGTCTGACTACGTCGGGCGATGTATGACATCAGCGCCTTTGGACAGCACACACGATCGAACGACGTCGGGCATGGCATGACATCAGAGCCTTTGGACAGCTCACACGGTTGAACGACGTCGGACGTGACATGCTATCACCGCCTTTGGACAGCACACACAGTCAAGCGGCGTTGGGCAAGGAATGCCATCACCGCATTTGGGTAGCACACTCGGTCGAACAACGTCAGGCGTGGCATGCAATCATCGCCATTGGGTACCACAAACGGTTGACCGAAATTGGGCGTGGCATGACATCACCGCCCTTGGACAACACACACGGTCGAACGATGTCAGGCATGGTATGACATCATCACCCTTGGACTACACGCACGATCGACAATGTCGGGTGTAGCATGACATCAACGCCCTTGGACAACACATATGGTCGGCAACGTAAGGTGTGGCATGCCATCACCGCCCTTGTACAGCACACACAGTCGGACACGTCTGGCGTGGTATGACATCACCGCCCTTAGACAGCACACACGGTCGAACGACATCGGGCGTGGCATGACATCACCTCCCTTAGACAAAGACACACGGCCGATCGACGCCTGGCATGGCATGCCTTCATCACCTTTGGGCAAGACACACGGTCGGGCAATATCGGGCGTGGCATGACATCACCGCTTGGACAAGACACACGGTTGATCGATGTGGGCGCGGTACGACATCATCGCTTCGATCGCACACACGGTCGGCAAGGTCGGGCGTGGCATGACATCATCTCCTTGGACAACACACACGGTCGGCAACTTTAGGCAAGGCTTGACAACACCGCCTCTTGGATCAGACTTCACGATCTTACAACGGTGGGCGTGGCATGACATCACAGCCCTCGGGCAACACCTAAGGTCGGACGACGCCGGGCGATGCATGAAATCACCGCCTTTGGACAGACAAAAGGTCACTAACGCCAGCGTGCCATGCCATCACCGCCTTGATTTCACACACGGTCGGACGACGTTAAGCGTGGCATTACATAACAGCTTCGACAACACACACGGTCGAACGAGGTCGGGTGTGGCATGCCATCATCACCTTTGGGCAAGACACACGGCCGACAACGTCGGGCGTGACATGACGACACCACCCTTGACAAAGACATACGGTCGAACGATGTGGGGCGTGACATGACATCACCGCCTTTGGGCAGCACACACGGTCGAACGACGTCGGGTGTGGCATGCCATCATAGCCCTTGGACGGCAAACATGGTAGAACGACGTCAGGAGTGACATGCCATCACCGCCTTTGGACAACACACACGGTCGAACAACGTCGGGCGTGGCTTGACATCACCGCGACATGGATCGTGACGCACGATTAGACCACGCCGGTGTGGCATGACATCACCGCTTCGACAAAGACACACGGCCGCAACGCCGGGCGTGGCATGAAATCACCGCCCTTGGGTACCACAAACGGTCGACTACATCAGCGTGGCATGGCATCACCGCCTTTGGACAACACAAACGATCGAACGATGTCGGGCTTGTCAAGTAATCACCGACCTTGGACAGCACATACAGCCGGAAGGCGCGGTCATGCCATCACCGCCTCTTGCACGGCACACACGGTCGGACCCGCTAAGCGTGGCATCACATCACCGCTTTGACAGCAAACACGGCCGAACGACGCCGGGCGTGGAATGACATCACCGCTTTGGACAAAGACACACGGCCGGGTAACGCCTGGAGTGGCATGCCATCATCGCGCCGAAAAGCACAAAGGTCGAGCGATGTCGGCGTGGCATGGCATCATAGCCCTTGACGGCAAACACGGTCGAATCCACATCAGCGTGACATGCTATCACCACCTTTGGACAGCAGACACGGTGGAACGACGTCGGGCGTGGCTTGACATCACCGCTTCGATTGCACGCACAAGGGACGACTTTGGGCGTGGCATGACATCACCGCCTGGACAACACACACGGTCAAGAATGTCGGGCGTGCCATGCCATCACCACCCTTGGATTTCACACACGGCCGACGATGTTGGGCGTGGAATTACATAACCCCTCGACAAAGACACATGGTCGAACGACGCCGGGCGTGGCATGACATCTCGGCCCGACTACACGCACGGCCAGACGACGCCGGGCGTGGCATGAGATCACCGCCATTGACAAAGACATATGGTCGGCAACGCCAGCGTGGCATTAAATCACCGCCCTTGGACAACACACACGGTCGGCAACGTAAGGCGTGGCATACCATCACCGCCCTTGGATAGCACATACGGTCGGCAACGTCGTGCGTGGCATGACATCATCGACCTTGGACAGCACACACGGTTGGCAACATCGGGCGTGGCATGACATCATCGCCCTTGGACGGCACACACGGTCGGCAACGTCAGGCGTGGCATGACATCACCTCCCTTGGACAGTACACACGGTTGGACAGCATCGGGCGTGGCATGACATCACTGCCCTTGGGCAGCACACACGGTCTGACTACGTCGGGTGATGCATGACATCACCGCCTTTAGACAGCACACACGATCGAACGTCGTCAGGCATGGCATGACATCACCGCCTTTGGACAGCTCACACTGTTAAACGACGTCGGACATGACATGCCATCACCGCCTTAAGACAGCACACATGGTCTGACTACGTCGGGCGTGGAATGCAATCATCGCGTTAGGGTAGCACACTCGGTCGAACGACGTCGGGCGTGGCGTGCAATCATCGCCTTTCGGTAGCACAAAGGGTTGACCGAAATCGGGCGTGGCATGACCTCACCGCCCATGGACAACACACACGGTTGAACAATGTCAGGCATGGTATGGCATCATCGCCCTTGGACTACACGCACGATCGGCAAGGTCGGGCGTGGCATGACATCAACGCCCTTGGACAGCACACACGGTCAGACACGTCGGGCGTGGCATTACATCACCGCTCGACAAAGACACGCCGAACGACGGCCGGGCGTGGTATGACATCACCGCTTGGACAAGACACATCGCCGAACGACGTCGGGCATAGCATGCCTTCATTGCCTTTGGGCAGCACACACAGTCGGCAACATCGGGTGTGGCATGACATCACCGCTCTTGGACAGTACACACGGTCGAACGATGCGGGCGTTGCAGGACATCATCGCCCTTGGACTGCACACACGGTCGGCAAGGTCGGGCATGGCATGGCATCATCGCTTCGATAGCACACACGGTCGCCAACTTCAGGCAAGGCATGATAACACCGCCTTGGACAAGATTTCACGATCCGACAACGCTGGGCTTGGCATGATATCACAGCCACGGTCGACTACATCAGCGATGCATGAAATCACCGCTTTTGGACAAAGCACAAACGGTCGAACCACGCCGGCCGTAGCATGCCATCTCGCTTTTAGGCAACACATACGCCGATCGACGCCGGGCGTGGCATGCCATCATAGCCATTGGACGGCAAACACGGTCGAACAACGTCAGGCATGACATACCATCATCGCCTTAGGATAGGACACACAGTAGAACCACGCCCTTGACAAAGATACACGCCGCAACGCCGGGTGTGTCATGACATCACCGCTTCGACAACACACACGCCGACAACGTAAGGCGTGGCATGCCATCACCGCCTCTTGATAGAACACATAGTCGAACACGCCGGGCATGGCATGACATCACCGCTTGGACAACACATGGTCAAACGACATCGGGCGTGGCATGACATCACTGCCGTTGGACAGCACGAACGGTCGAATGACGTTGGACGTGGCATGACATTACCGCCTTTGGACAGCACACACGGTCGGCAACGTCGGGCGTGGGATGACATCACCGCCCTTGGTCAACACATACGGTCGACAACGTAAGGTGTGGCATGCCATCACCGCCTTGGCCAACACACACGATCGGACGACGTCACGCATGGCATGACATCACCGACCTTTGACAGCACACACGGTCGAACGACGTCGGGCATGGCATGCCTTCATCGCCTTTGGGAAGCACACACGGTCGGCAATGTTGAGCGTGGCATGACATCACCGCTCTTGGACTGTATACACGGTCGGACGATGTGGGCGTGGTATGACATTATCGCCCTTGGACTACACGCACGATCGGCAAGGTCGGGTGATGCATGACATCACCGCCATTGGACAGCACACACGGTCGAACGACATCGGGCGTGGCATGACATCACCGCCTTTAGACAGCTCACACGGTTGAACGACGTCGGACGTGACATGCCATCATCGCCTTTAAACAGCACACACGGTCGAGCGACGTCGGGCGTGGAATGCCATCATCGCGTTTGGGTAGCACACACGGTCGAATGACGTCAGGCGTGGCATGCAATCAACATACATTCTGCAATGTAAGGCGTGGCATGCCATCAACGCCCTTGGACAGCACATACGGTCGGCAACGTTTGGAGTGGCATGATATCACCGCCCTTGGACAGCACATACGGTCGTCAACGGAAGGCGTGGCATGCCATCGCGCTTCTTGGATAGCACACACGCCGGACACGCCGGGCGTGGCAAGACATCACAGCCTTGGACAAAGACACACGGCCGAACGACGTCGGGCGTGGCATGACATCACCGCCCTTGGAAAGCATGCATGGTCGGACGATGTTGGGCGTGGCATGACATCACCGCCTTTGGAAAGAACACACGGTCAAAATGTCGGGCATGGCTTGACATCAACGCCCTTGGACAGCACATACGGTCTACAACATAAGGTGTGGCATGACATCACCAACCTTGGACAGCACACACGATCGAACGAGGTCGAGTGTGGCATGACATCACCGCCCTTGGACTGCACGTACGGTTGGACGACGTCGGGTGTGAAATGACATCACCGCTTTTGACAAAGACACAATGCCGGGTAACGTCGGGAGTGGCATGACATCGCCGCTCTTTGACAGCACATACCGTCAGACGATGCGGGCATGGCATGACATCACGCCCTTGGAGTGCACGCAAAGTCGGTTCACATCGGGCGTGGCATGACATCACCGCCTTTGGACAACACACGGTCTGTAACGTCGGGCGTGGAACGACATCACCGCCCTTGAACAGCACATACGGTCGGCAACGTATAGCGTGGCATGCCATCACCGCCCTTGGACAGCATACACGCTCGGCAACATCAGGTGTGGCATGATATCACCGCTTCGACAACACACACGGCCGGACTACGTCGGGTGTGGCATGACATCACCGCCTTTAGGCAGCACACACAGTAGAACAACGTCGGGCGTGGCATTCCATCATCGCCTCTGGGTAGCATACACGGTCTAACGACGTCGGGCGTTGCATGCCATCATCGCCTTTAGGCAACACAAACGGTTGAACGACATCGGGTGTGGCATGAAATCACCACCTCAGATCGCACGCATAGTCGGTTAACGCCGGGCATGGCATGACATCACCGCTTTGGACAACACACATGGTCGGGTAACGCCAGGCATGGCATGACATCACCGCTTCGACAAAGACATACGGTCGGTAACGTAAGGAGTGGCATGCCCTCACTGCCCTTGGACAACACACACGGTCGACAACGTAAGGCGTGGCATGCCATCACCACCCTTGGACAGCACACAAGGTCGAACGACGTCAGGCGTGGCATGACATCACCAAACTTTGACAGCACACACAATCGAACGATGTCGGGCATGGCATGCCTTCATCGCCTTTGGGCAGCAGGCACGATCGGCAAGGTCGGGCGTGGCATGATATCATCGTTCTTGGAAAGCACACATAGTCGACAACATCATGCGTGACATGCCATCACCGCCTTTGGACATCATACACGGTCAGACGACGTCGGGCGTGGCTTGACATCACCGTCCTTAGACTACAAGCACGATCGAATAATGTCGGGCATGGCATGACATCATCGACAGTGGACAACACAAACGGTCGGCAATGTCGGACGTGGCATGATATCACCGCCCTTGGATAGCACACACGGTCGAACGACGTCGGGCATGGCATGACATCACCGCCCTTTGATAGCACACACAGTCGAACGACGTCGGGCGTGGCATGACATCACCGCCCGTGGACAACAAATACGGTCGGCAACAGAAGGCATTGCATGCCATCACCTCCCTTAGACAACATACACGGTCGAACGACGTCGGGCAAGGCATCAGCACCGCCCTTGGAGTGCATGCACGGTCGGTTGATGTCGAGCATGGAATGACATCACCGCCTTTGGACAACACACATGGTCGGCAATGTCGGGCGTGGCATGACATCACTGCCCTTGGAAAACATATACGGTTGGCAACGTAAGGCGTGGCATGCTTTCAACGCCCTTGGACAGCACATACGGTCGACAACGTCGGGCATGGCATGACATCACCGCCCTTAAACAACACATACGGTCGTCAACGTAAGGCGTGGAATGCCATCACCGCTTTGGATAGCACACATACGGACACGCCGGGCGTGGCATGACATCACCGCTTGGACAAAGACACACGGCCGAATGACGTCGGGCGTGGCATATATCACCGCCTCTTGGACATCACGCACGGTTGACGACGTTGGGCGTGGGATGACATCACCGCCATTGACAGACACACGGCCGGGTAACGCCGGGCGTGGCATGACATCACCGCTTGGACAAAGACATACGGCCGATAACGTAAGGTGTGGCATGCCATCACCGCCTTGGACAAAGACACACGGTCGGACGCCAGGCTTCGAATGACATCATCGACCTTTGACAGCACACACGGTCGAACGACATCGGGCATGGCATGCCTTAATCGCCTTTGGGCAGCACACACGATCGGCAACTTTTGGGGTGGCAGGACATCAGCGCTCTTGGGCGACAAGATAAATGCGATGCGGGCGTGGTATTACATCATCGCCTTTGGACTTCATGCACGGACGGCAAGGTCGGGCGTGGCATGGTATCATGCGTGCTGCACAAAGGCGATGAAGGCATGCCATGCCCGACATCGTTCGACTGTGTGTGCTGTCAAAGGGCGGTGATATCATGCCACGCCTGACGTCATCCAACCTTGTGTGTTGTCTGAGGGCGGTGATGGCGTGCCACGCTTTACGTTGTCGACCGTGTGTGTTGTCCAAGGGAGGTGATGTAATGCCACGTCCGATGTTGTTCAACCATTTGTGTTGCCCAAAGGCAATGATGGAATGCCACGCCCGATGTCGCAGATCGCGTGTGTCGCCCAAAGGCGATGTTGTCATGCCTTGCCTGAAGTTGCCGATCGTGTGTGCTGCCCAAAGGCGGTGATGTCATGCCACACCTGACCTTTCCAACCGTGTGTGCCGTCCAAGGGCGATGATGTCATGCAACGCCCGACGTCGTCCGACCATGTGTATTGTCCAAGGACGGTCAGACATCACCGCCTTTGGGCAAAGACACACGGTCGAACGACGCCGGGCGTGGCATGCCATCATAGCCCTCGACGGCAAACATGATAGAACGACGCCGGGAGTGACATGCCATCATTGCCTTTGGACAGCACACACGGTCGAATGACGTCGGGCGTGGCTTGACATCACCGCACATGGATTGCACGCACGGTTTTAATGACGTCGGGCGTGGCATGACATCACCGCCCTTGGACAGCACACACGGTCGGCAACGTCGGGCGTGGCATGAAATCACCGCCCTTGGGCAGCACACATGGTCGGACTACATCGGGCGTGGCATACCGTCACTGCCTTTAGACAGCACAAATGATCGAACGACGTCGGGCTTTGCATGAAGTCACCGCTTTGACAAAGACATACGTTCGGCAATGGAAGGCATGGCATGCCATCATCGCTTGGACAACACACACGGTCGGACACGTCGGGCGTGGCATCACATCACCGCTTTGACAAAGAACACGGCCGAACGACGTCGGTCGTGGAATGACATCACCGCTTCGATCGCATGCACGGTTGGACGACGTCGGGAGTGGCATGACATCGCTACCCTTGGACAGCACATACGGTCGGACGATGTGGGCGTGGCATGAAATCTCTGTCCTTGGACAGCACACACGGTCCGACAACTTCGGGCGTGGCATGCCATCATCGCCTTTGGGAAGAACAAACGGTCGAACGATGTCGGGCGTGGAATGCTATCATAGCCCTTGACGGCAAAACGGTCGAACCACATCAGGCGTGACATGCCATCACCGCCTTTGGACAACACACACGGTTGAACAACGTCGGGCGTGGCTTGACATCACCGCCCTTGGACTACACGCACAGTAGGACGACTTTGGGCGTGGCATGACATCACCGCCCTTGGACAACACAGACGGTCGGCAACGTCGGGCGTGCCATGCCATCACCGCTTTTGGATTTCATACACGGTCGGATGACGCCAGCGTGTCATTACATAACCGCCCTTGAACAGCACACACGATTGAATGACGTCGGGAGTGGCATGCCATCATCGCCTTTGGGCAACAAAAATGATCGAACGACGTCGAGCGGGGCATGACATCCCCGCCCTTGGATAACACACACGATCGAACGACGTCGGGCGTGGCATGACATCACCGCCCTTGGACTGCATGTACGCTGAGTTGACGTCGGGTGTGGCATGACATCACCGCCATTGGAAAACACACACGGTTGGCAACGCCGGGCGTGTCATTAAATCACCACCTTTGGCAGCACATACGGTCGGCAACGTAAGGCGTGGCATGCCAATTACGCCTGACAAAGACACACGGTCGGACACGCCGGGCGTGGGATGACATCACCGCCTTTGACAAAGCACATGGTCGAATGACGTCGGGCGTGGCATAACATCACTGCCTAATGTTAAAACACACGGTCAGCAACGTCGGGTGTGGCATGACATCACCGCCCTTGGACATCATATACGGTCGGCAACGTATAGCGTGGCATGCCATCAACCCCGTTAGACAACACACACGCTCGGCAACGTCAGGTGTGGCATGACATCACCGGCCATGGACAGCACACACGGTCGACAATGTAAGACGTGGCATGCCATCACCGCCCTTGGACAACACACAATGTCGGAGGACGTTAAGCGTGGCATGACATCACCGCCCTTTGACAGCACACACAGTCGAACGATTCAGGAATGGCATGACATCACTGCCCTTGGACAACACACTCGGTTAGACGACGTCGAGCGTGGCATGACATCACCGCCATGAAGAAGTACACACGGTCTGACTACGTCAGGCGTGGCATGACATAACCGTCTTTGGGAAGCACACACGGTCGAACAACGCCGCTGCGGATCGACATCACCGCTATCGACAAAGACACACGGTCGGCAACGTCAGGCATGGCATGACATCACCGCCATTGGACAGCACACACGGTCGGACGACGTCAGGCGTTTGCATAACATCACCGCCCTTGGGCAGCACAAACGGTAGGACTACGTCAGGCGTGGCACGACATCACAGCTTCGACAAAGACTCCATGGTCGGGTAACGCGTCGGGCGTGGCATTACATCACCGCCTCTTGACAAAGACACACAATCTAACGATGACGGGCGTGGCATGTCATCACCGCCTTTGACAAAGACACACAATTAAACGACGTTGGGCGTGACATGCCATCACCGCCTTTGAACGGCACACACGGGCCGAACGACATCAGGTGTGGCATGACATCACCGCTTCTTCAAACAAAGACATACGGTCGGTAACGTAATGGGTGGCATGCCAAAGACCACCTCGACAAAGACACACGGTCGACACGCCGGGCGTGGCATTACATCACCGCCTCTTCGACAAAGACACACGGTCGAACGAGGTTAGGCGTGGCATGACATTACCGCTTCGATCGCACGCACGGTTGACGACGCCGGGCGTGGCATGACATCGCCGCAATTGACAAAGACACACGGTCGGGCAACGCCGGGCGTGGCATTAAATCCGCCGCTTGGACAACACACTCGGTCGGACTACGCCGAGCGTGGCATGACATCACCACCATTAAGAAGCACACACGGTCGACTCACGTTGGGCGTGGCACGACATCACCGCTTTTGGGCGACACACGGTCAAACAATGTCGGGCGTGGCATTCCATCATCGCTTTGGGCAAGACACACGATCTAACCACGAGGGCGTGGAATGCCATCATCGCCTTTGGGCAACATAAACGCGGTTGAACGACAACGGTGGTTGCAAGACATCACCGCTTCGATCGCACGCGACGGCCGGACGACGCCGGGCATGGCATGACATCACAGATTTTGGACAAAGACACACAAGGAAACAACGCCGGTCGTGGCATGCCATCATAGCTCTTAGATGGCAAACACAATTGAACGATGTCAGCGTGACATGCCATCACCGCTTTTGGACAAAGATACACGGTCGAACGACGCCAGCGTGGCTTGACATAACCGCCCTTGGACTACACGCACGGCCGACGACGTCGGGCGTGGCATGACATCACCGCCATTGACAAAGACACACGGTCGACAACGTAAGGTGTGGCACGCCATCACCGCCCTTGGACAGCACACACGGTCGGACACGTTGGGCGTGGCATGACATCACCGCCCTTGGACAGAACACACGGTCGAACGACGTATAGCGTTGCACGACATCACCGCCCTTGGACAACACACACGGTCGAACGACGTCGGGCATGGCATGTCTTCATCGCCTTTTGGTAGCACACACGGTCGGCAACATCGGGCGTGGCATGACATCACCGCTTTGACAAGATACATGGTCGACGACGTCGGGCGTTGCATGACATCATCTCCCTTGGAATGCACACACGGTAGGCTAGGTCAGGCATGGCATGACATCACCGCCTTTGGGTAGCACACACGATCGGCAACTTCAGGCATCGCATGACAACATCGCCATTGGGAAGCACACACGGTCTAACGACGTCGGGCGTGGCATGCGATCATTGCCTTTGGGCAGCACACACGGTCGGACTACGTCGGGCGATGCATGACATAATGCCTTTGGATAGCACAAACGGTCGAACAACGTCGGGCGTGGCATACCATCATCGCCTTTGGGCAGCACACACAGTCGAACAACGTCGGGCGTGGCATACCATCATAGCCCTTGGACGGCAAACACAGTCAAACAACGTCAGGCGTGACATGCCATCACCGCCCTTGGACAGCACACACAGTCGGACACGTCGGGCGTGGCATGATATCACCGTCGTTGGACAGCACACACGATCGAACGACGTCGGGCGTGGCATGACATCACCACTCTTGGACAGCACGCACGGTCAGACGACGTTAGGTGTGGCATGACATCACCGCCTTTGGACAACACACACGATCGAACGACGTCAGGCATGGCATGACATCACCGCCCTTGGACAACACACATGGTCAGCAACGTCAGGCGTGGCATGACATCACTGCCCTTGGACAACATATATGGTCGGCAACGTAAAGAGTGGCATGCCATCACCGCCCTTGAACAACACACACGGTCTACAAAGTAAGGCGTGGAACGCTGTCACCGCCCTTGGACAACACACAAGGTCGGACGACGTCAGGCGTGGCATGATATCACCGCCCTTTGACAACACAAATGATCGAATGATGTCGGGCATGGCATGCCTTCATCGCCTTTGGGTAGCACGCACGATCGGCATGGTCGGGCGAGGCATGATATCATCGCCCTTGGACAGCACACACTGTCGACAACATCAGGCGTGACATGTGATCTTCGCCTTTGGACAGCATACACGGTCGAATGACGTCGGGCGTGGCTTGACATCACCGTCCTTGGACTGCCCGCACGGTCAAACAAAGTCGAGCGTGGCATTACATCACCGCCATAGGACAGCACAAACGGTCAACGACGTCGGGCGTGGCATGATATCACCGCCCGACAAAGACACACGGTCGAACGACGCCGGGCGTGGCATGACATCACGCCGCCCGGATGCGACGACGGTCGGTTGGCGTCCGGGTGTCAGATGACATCACCGCTTTAGGACAAAACACACGGTCACCGCAACATCGGGCGTGGCATGGCATCACCGCCTTGGACAAAGACATACGGTCGGCAATGTATAGCGTGGCCTGCCATCATCGCCCTTGGACAACATACACGCTCGGCAACATCGGGTGTGGCATGACATCACCGCCATTGGACAGCACACATGGTCGGCAACATCAGGCGTGGCATTAAATCACCGCCCTTGGACAACCCACTCGGTCGGACGACGTCGTGCGTGGCATGACATCACCGCCTTTGGGTAGCACACACGGTCGAACAACGTCGGGCGTGGCATGACATCATCGCCCTTGGAGTGCACGCATGGTCGGTTGACATCGGGCGTGGCATGACATCTTTGCCCTTGGACAATACATACGGTCGGCAACGTAAGGAGTGGCATGCCCTAACCGCCCTTGGACAACACACACGGTCGACAATGTAAGGCGTGGCATTCCATCACCGCCCTTGGAAAGCACACAAGGTCGGACAACGTCAGGCATGGCATGATATCACCGCCCTTGGATAGCACAAACGGTCGAATGACGTCGGGCGTGGCATTCCATAATCGCCCTTGGACTGCATGCACGATCGGATGACGTCGAGCGTGGCATGACATCACCACACTTGGACATCACACACGGTCGACAACGTCGGGCGTGACATGACAATACCACCCTTGGACAGTACACACGGTCAAACGACGTAGGGCGTGGCATTCCATCATAGCCGTTGGATGGCAAACATGGTAGAACGACGTTAGGAGTGACATGCCATCACCGCCTTTGGGCAGCACACACGGTCGAACGACGTCGGGCTTGACATAACCGCACATGGACTGCACGCACGGTTGGATGACGTCAGGCGTGGCATGACATCACCGCCCTTGGACAGCACACACGGTCGGCAACGTCGGGCGTGGCATGAAATCACCGCCCTTGGGCAGCACACACGATCGGACTACATCAGGCTTGGCATGAAATCACCGCCCTTGGATAGCGTATACGGTCGGCAACGGAAGTGGTGGCATGCCCTCACCGCCTTGACAGCACTCCACGGTTGGACACGCCGCGTGGCATCACATCACCGCCTTTGGACAACAAACACGGTCAAATTTGACAAGACACACGGCCGGGTAACGCGTCTTGAGTGGCATGCCATCATCGCCTTTGGGAAGCACAAACGGTCGAACGATGTCGGGCGTGGCATGCCATCATAGCCCTTGGACGACAAACACGGTCGAACCACATCAGGCGTGACATGCCATCACCGCCTTTGGATTGCACGCACGGTAGGATGACTTTGGGCGTGGCATGACATCACCGCCCTTGGACAACACACACGATCGGCAAAGTCGGGCGTGCCATGCCATCAACGCCCTTGGATTTCACACACGGTCGGACGACGTTATGCGTGGCATTACATAAAATCCCTTGGACAACACACACGGTCGAACAACGTCGGGCGTGGAATGCAATCATCGCCTTTGGGCAGCACACATGGTCGAATGACGTCGGGCGTGGCATGCCATCATAGCCCTTGGATGGCAAACATGGTCAGACAACGTCGGGCGTGGCATGACATCACCACCTCGACAAAGACACATGGTCGGGCCGACATCGGGCGTGGCATGCCATCACCGCCCTTGGACGGCAAACACAGTCAACTGACGTCGGGCCTGGCATACCATCACCGACTTTGGAAAGCATACACGGTCGATCGACGTCGGGCGTGGCTTGACATCCCCGTCCTTGGACTGCACGCACGGTCAGACGACGCCGGGCGTGGCATTACATCACCGCCATTGACAAAGACATACGATCGGCAACGCCGGGCGTGGCATTACATCACCTCCTTGGACAACACACACGCCGAACGATGTCGCATGGTATGACATCATCACCCTTGGACTACACGCACGATCGGCAAGGTCGGGCGTGGCATGACATTAACGCCCTGGGACAACACACACGGTCGGACACGTCTGGCGTGGCATGCCATCACCGCTTCGACAAGACACATACGCCGGACATCGCCTGGCGTGGCATGACATCACCGCGAGGACGTAACACACGGTCGAATGACGTCGGGCGTGGCATGACATCACCACCCTTAGACAGCACACACGGTCGAATGACGTCGGGCATGGCATGCCATCATCGCCTTTGGGCAGCAGACACGGTCGGAATTATCGGGCGTGACATGAAATCACCGCTCTTGGACAGTACACACGGTCGAACGATGCGGGCGTTGCAGGACATCATCGCCCTTGGACTGCACACACGGTCGGCAAGGTCGGGCGTGGCATGACATCATCGCCCTTGGACAGCACACACGGTCGGCAACTTCAGGCAAGGCTTGACAACACCGCCCTTGGACAGTACTCATGATCTGACAACGTTGGGCGTGGCATGACATCACAGCCCTTGGGCATCACCCACGGTCAGACTACGTCGGGCGATGCATGAAATCACCGCCTTTGGACAGCACAAACGGTCGAACCACGTCGGGCGTAGCATGCCATCATCGCCTTTGGGCAGCACACACAGTCGAACGACGTTGAGAGTTGCATGCCATCATACCCCTTGGACGGCAAACACGGTCGAACAACGTCAGGCATGACATGCCATCATCGCCTTTGGACAGCACACACGGTAGAACGACGTCGGGCGTGGCATGCCATCATCGCAGTTTGGGCAGCAAAATGATCAAACGACGTCAAGCGTGGCATGGAATCACGTCCCTTAGACTACACTCATAGTCAGACGACGTCGGGCATGGCATGACATCATTGCCCTAGGACAGCCCACACGGTCGGTCGACGTCTGGCGTGGCATGACATCACCTCCCTTGGATGGCAAACACAGTCTAACGACGTTGGGCCTCGCCATGCCATCACCGCCTTTGGACATCATACATATTCGAACGACGTCGGGCGTGGCTTGACATAGCCGTCCTTGGAGTGCACGCACGGTCATACGACGTCAGGCGTGGCATGACATCACCGCCATTGACAAAGACACACGGTCGTCAACGTCGGGCGTGGCATTATATCACCGCCCTTGGACAACACATACGGTCGGCAACGTAAGGCGTGGCATGCCATCGCCGCCCTTGGACAACACATACGGTCTGTAACGTCGGGCATGGCATGACATCACCGCCCTTGGAAAACACACACGGTCGGAAACGTCAGGTGTGGCATGACATCATCGCCCTAGGACGGCACACACGGTAGGCAACGTCAGGCGTGGCATGACATCACCTACCTTGGACAGTACACACGGTTGGACAACATCGGGCGTGGCATGACATTTACCGACCTTGGGCAGCACACACGGTCTGACTACGTCGGGCGATGCATGACATCACCGCCTTTGGACAGCACACACGGTCGAACGACATCGGGCGTGGCATGACATCACCACCTTTAGACAGCTCACACGGTTGAACGACATCGGACGTGACATGCCATCACCACCTTTGGACAACACACACGGTCGGCAAGGTGGAGCGTGGCATGACATCATCGCCCTTGGACAACACACACGGTCGGAACTTCAGGCAAGGCATGAAAACACCGCCCTTAGAAAGTACTCACGATCTGACAACGTTGGGCGTGGCATGACATCACTGCCCTTGGGCAACACCCACAGTCGGACTACGTCGAGCGATGCATGAAATCACCACCTTTGGACAACACAAACGGTCGAACCACGTCGGGCGTAGCATGCCATCATCGCCTTTGGGCAGCACACAGTCGAACGACATCGGGCGTGGCATGCCATCATAGCCCTTAGACGGCAAACACGGTCGAACAACGTCAGGCATGACATGCCATCATCGCCTTTGGACAGCACATACGGTAGAACGACGCCGGGCGGGGCATGCCACCATCGCCTTTAGGCAAAGACACACGCCGAACGACGTTGGGCGTGGCATGACATCACCGCTTTTGACAGCATAACCGGTCGAAGGACGTCGGACATGGCATGGCACCACCGCCTTTGGACAGCACACACGATCTAGCGACGCCGGGCGTGGCATGCCATCATCGCGTTTGAGTAGCACACACTGTCAAATGACGTCGGGCGTGGCATGCCATCATCGCCTTTGGGCAGCACAAACGGTTGAACGACAACGAGCGTGGCATGACATCACTGGCCTTGGACTGCACGCATGGTCGGACGACGTCGGGCGTGGCATGACATCACCGCCCTCGGACTGCACACACAGTTAGTTGACGTCAGGCATGGCAGACATCACCGCCTTTGGACAACACACATGGTCGGCAACATCGGGCGTGGCATGACATCACCGCCCTTAGGCAGCACACACGATCGGACTATCCAAGGGCGTGGCATGACATCAACGCCTTTGGACAGCACAAACGGTCGAACAACGTCGGGCGTGGCATGCCATCATCGCCTTTGGGAAGCACAAACGGTCGAACGACGTCGGGCGTGGCATGCCATCATAGCCCTTGGACGGCAAACACGATCGAACAACGTAAGTCGTGACATGCCATCACCGCCCTTGGACAACATGCACGGTCGGACGACGTAAGGCGTGGCATGCCATCACCGCCCTTGGATAGCACACGCAGTCGTACACGTCGGGTGTGGCATGACATCACCGCCCTTGGACAGCAGAAATGGTCGAACGACGTCGGGCATGGCATGACATTACTGCCTAAGGTTAAAACACATAGTCGGCAACGTCGGGCGTGGCATGACATCACCGCCATTGGACAGCATATACGGTCGGCAACGTATAGTGTGGCATGCCATCAACCCCATTGGAAAGCACACACGCTCGGCAACGTCGGGTGTGGCATGACATCACTGGCCTTGGACAGCACACACGGTCGACAACGTAAGACGTGGCATGCCATCACCGGCCTTGGACAGCACACAATGTTGGAGGACGTCAAGCGTGGCATGACATCACCGCCCTTTGACAGCACACACAGTGGAACGATGTCAGGAATGGCATGACATTACCGCCCTTAGACAACACACTCGATTAGACGACGTTGAGCGTGGCATGACATCACCGCCATTAGGAATTACACACGGTATGACTACGTCAAGCGTGGCATGACATAACCATCTTTGGGCAGCACACACGGTCAAACGACGTTAGGCATGGCATGCCTTAATCGCCTTTGGGCAGCACACACGGTCGACAACTTCGGGCGTGACATGACATCACCGCTCTTGGACAGTACACACAGTCGTACGATGCGGGCGTGCACGGACGGCAAGGTCGGGCGTGGCATGGTATCATGCGTGCTGCCCAAAGGCGATGAAGGCATGCCATGCCCGACGTCGTCCGACCTTGTGTGTTGTCCTAGGGCGGTGATGGCGTGCCACGCTTTACGTTGTCGACCGTGTGTGTTGTCCAAGGGCGGTGATGTCATGCCACGCCCGACGTCGTTCAACCATTTGTGTTGCCCAAAGGCAATGATGGAATGCCACGCCCGACATCGTTAGACCGTGTGTGCTGCCCAAAGGCAATGTTGTCATGCCTTGCCTGAAGTTGCCGATCGTGTGTGCTGCCCAAAGGCGGTGATGTCATGCCACACCTGACCTTGCCGACCGTGTGTGCCGTTCCAGGGCGATGATGTCATGCAACGCCCAACGTCGTCCGACCGTGTGTACTGTCCAAGGACGGTCAGACATCACCGCCTTTGGGCAACACACACTGTCGAACGACGTCGGGCGTGGCATGCCATCATAGCCCTTGGACGGCAAACATGGTAGAACGACGTCAGTAGTGACATGCCATCACCGCCTTTGGACACAACACGGTCGAATGACGTCGGGAGTGGCTTGACATCACCGCATACATGGATCGTGACGCGACGCGGTTGACGACGCCGGCGTGGCATGACATCACCGCCTCGACAAAGACACACGGTCGGCAACGTCGGGCGTGGCATGAAATCACCGCCCTTGGGCAGCACACACGGTCGGCAACGTCGGGCGTGGCATGAAATCACCGCCCTTGGGCAGCACACAAGGGCGGACTACATCGGGCGTGGCATGCCGTCACCGCCTTTGGACAGCACAAATGATCGAACGACGTCGGGCTTTGCATGAAATCACCGCCCTTCAACAGCACATACGTTCGGCAATGGAAGGCGTGGCATGCCATCACCGCCCTTGGACAACACACACGGTCGGACACGTCGGGCGTGGCATCACATCACCGTCCTTGGACAGTAAACACGATCAAACGACGTCGGTCGTGGAATGACATCACCACCCTTGGACTGCATGCACGGTTGGACGACGTCGGGAGTGGCATGACATCACCGCCCTTGGATAGCACATACGGTCGGACGATGTGAGCGTGGCATGACATCACCGTGCTTGGACAGCACACACGGTCCGACAACTTCGGGCGTGGCATGCCATCATTGCCTTTGGGAAGAACAAACGGTCGAACGATGTCGGGCGTGGCATGCCATCATAGCCCTTGGACTGCAAACACGGTCGAACCACATCAGGCGTGACATGCCATCACCGCCTTTGGATTGCACGCACGGTAGGATGACTTTGGGCGTGGCATGACATCACCGCCCTTGGACAACACACACGATCGGCAAAGTCGGGCGTGCCATGCCATCACCGCCCTTGGATTTCACACACGGTCGGACGACGTTAAGCGTGGCATTACATAACAGCCCTTGGACAACACACACGGTCGAACGAGGTCGGGCGTGGCATGCCATCATCACCTTTGGGCAGTACACACGGTCGAACAACGTCGGGCGTGGCATGCCATCATAGCCCTAGGATGGCAAACATGGTCAGACAACGTCGGGCGTGGCATGACATCACCACCCTTGGACAGCACACATGGTCGGTCGACGTCGGGCGTGGCATGACATCACCGCCCTTGGACGGCAAACACCGTCGAACGACGTCGGGCCTGGCATGCCATCACCGACTTTGGAAAGCATACACGGTCGAACGACGTCGGGCGTGGCTTGACATCACCATCCTTGGACTGCACACACGGTCAGACGACATCGGGCGTGGCATTACATCACCGCCTTGGACAGCACATACGGTCGGCAACGTCGGGCGTGGCATTACATCAGCTCCCTTGGACAACACATACGGTCAGCAACGTAAGGCGTGGAATTCCATCACCGCCTTTGGATAGCACATACGGTCGGCAACGTCGGGCGTGGCATGACATCATCGCCCTTGGACAACACACACGGTCGGCAATGTCAAGCGTGGCATGACATCACCTCCCTTGGACAGTACAAACGGTTGGACAACATCGGGCGTGGCATGACATCATCGCCCTTGGGTAGCACACACGGTCTGACTACGTCGGACGATGCATGACATCAGCGCATTTGGACAGCACACACAATCGAACGACGTCGGGCATGGCATGACATCAGAGCCTTTGGACAGCTCACACGGTTGAACGACGTCGGACGTGACATGCCATCACCGCCTTTGGACAGCACACACGGTCAAGCGATGTTGGGCGTGGAATGCCATCATCGCGTTTGGGTAGCACACTCGGTCGAACGAAGTCGGGCGTGGCATGCAATCATCGCCATTGGGTACCTCAAACGGTTGACCGACATTGGGCGTGGCATGACATCACCGCCCTTGGACAACACACACGGTCGAACGATGTCAGGCATGGTATGACATCATCACCCTTGTACTACACGCACGATCGGCAAGGTCGGGCGTAGCATGACATCAACGCCCTTGGACAACACATATGGTCGGCAACGTAAGGTGTGGCATGCCATCACCGCCCTTGGACAGCACACACGATCGGACACGTTTGGCGTGGCATGACATCACCGCCCTTAGACAGCACACACGGTCGAACGACATCGGGCGTGGCAAGACATCACCGCCCTTAGACACCACACACGATCGAATGACGTCAGGCATGGCATGCCTTCATCGCCTTTGGGCAGCACACACGATCGGCAATATCGGGCGTGGCATGACATCACCGCTCTTGGACAGTACACACGAGCAGACGATGCGGGCGTTGCACGACATCATCGCCCTTGGACTGAACACACGGTCGGCAAGGTCGGGCGTGACATGACAGCATCGCCCTTGGACAACACACACGGTCGGCAACTTCAGGAAAGGCTTGACAACACCGCCCTTGGACAGTACTCACGATCTGACAACGGTGGGCGTGGCATGACATCAGAGCCCTTGGGCAACACCCAAGGTTGGACTACGTCGGACGATGCATGAAATCACCGCCTTTGGACAACACAAATGGTCGAACAACGTTCGGCGTAGCATGCCATCATCGCCCTTGGACAACACACACGGTCTTCGGGCGTGGCATGCCATCATAGACCTTGGACGGCAAACACGTTCGAACAACGTCAGGCATGACATGCCATCATCGCCTTTGGACAACACACACGGTAGAACGACGTCGGGCGTAGCATGCCATCATCACAGTTTGGGTAGTAAAATGATCGAACGACGTCGAGCGTGGCATGACATCACGTCCCTTGGACTACACCCACAGTCAAACGACATCGGGCGTGGCATGACATCACCGCCCTTGGACAGCCCACACGGTCGGTCGACGTCTGGCGTGGCATGACATCACCGCCCTTGGACAGCAAACACAGTCGAACGACGTTGGGCCTCGCCATGCCATCACCGCCTTTGGACAGCATACACATTTGAACGACCTCGGGCGTGGCTTGACATCACCGTCCTTGGAGTGCACGCACTGTCATACGACGTAAGGCGTGGCATGAAATCACCGCCATTGGATAGCATATACGCTCGGCAACGTCGGGTGTGGCATGACATCACTGCCATTAGACAGCACACACGGTCGGCAACATCGGGCGTGGCATGAAATCACCGCCCTTGGACAACACACTCGGTCGGACGACGTCGGGCGTGGTATGACATCACCGCCATTAAAAAGCACCCACGGTCGGACTACGTTGGTCGTGGCATGACATCATCGCCTTTGGGCAGCACACACGGTCAAACAACGTCGGGCGTGGCATGACATCATCGCCCTTGGAGTGCACACACGGTTGGTTGATGTCGGGCGTGGCATGACATCACCGCCTTTGGACAACACACATGGTCGGCAACGTCAGGAGTGGCATGAAATCACCGCCCTTGGACAGTACATACGGTTGGCAACGTAAGGAGTGGAATGCCCTCACCGCCCTTGGACAATACACGGTCGACAACGTAAGGCGTGGCATTCCATCACCGCCCTTGGAAAAGACACAAGGTCGAACAACATCAGGCATGGCATGATATCACCGCCCTTGGATAGCACAAACGGTCGAACGACGTCGGGCATGGCATTCTATCATCGCCCTTCGACTGCATGCACGGTCGGATGACGTCGAGCGTGGCATGGCATCACCACACTTGGACATCACACACGGTCGACAACGTCGGGCGTGACATGACAACACCACCCTTGGACAGTACACACGGTCGAACGACGTAGGGCGTGGCATTCCATCATAGCCCTTGGATGGCAAACATGGTAGAACGACGTCAGGAGTGACATGCCGTCACCGCCTTTGGGCAGCACACACGGTCGAACGACGTCGGGCTTGACATCACCGCACATGGACTGCACGCACGGTTGGATGACGTCAGGCGTGGCATGACATCACCGCCCTTGGACAGCATACACGGCCAGCAACGTCGGGCGTGGCATGAAATCACCGCCCTTGGGCAGCACACACGGTCGGACTACATCGGGCGTGGCATGCCATCACCGCCTTTGGACAGCACAAACGATCGAACAATGTCGGGCTTGGCATGAAATCACCGCCCTTGGACAGCACATACGGTCAGCAACGGAAGGCGTGGCATGCCCTCACCGCCCTTGGACAGCACACACGGTCGGACACGTCGGGCGTGGCATCACATCACCGCCTTTGGACAGCAAACACGGTCGAACGACGTCGGGCGTGGAATGACATCACCGCTTTTGGACAGCACACATGGTTGGCAACGTCTGGAGTGGCATGCCATCATCTCCTTTGGGAAGCACAAACAGTCGAACGATGTCAGGCGTGGCATGCCATCATAGCCCTTGGACGGCAAACACGGTCGAACCACATCAGGCGTGACATGCCATCACCGCCTTTGGATTGCACGCACGGTAGGATGACTTTGGGCGTGGCATGACATCACCGCCCTTGGACAACACACACGATCGGCAAAGTTGGGCTTGCCATGCCATCACCGCCCTTGGATTTCACACATGGTCAGACGACGTTAAGCGTGGCATTACATAACAGCCCTTGGACAACACACAAGGTCGAATGACGTCGAGCGTGGCAAGCCATCATCGCCTTCGGGCAGCACACACGGTCGAACGACGTCGGCCGTTGCATGCCATCATAGCCCTTGGATGGCAAACATGGTTAGACAACGTAGGGCATGGCATGAAATCACCACCCTTGGACAGCACATATGGTCGGTCGATGTCGGGCGTTGCATGACATCACCGCCCTTGGATGGCAAACACAGTCGAACGACGTCGGGCCTGGCATGCCATCACCGACTTTGGAAAGCATACAAGGTCGAATGACGTCGGGCGTGGCTTGACATCACCGTCCTTGGACTGCACGCGCGGTCAGACGACGTCGGGCGTGGCATTACATCACCGCCATTGGACAACACATACGGTCGGCAACGTCGGGCGTGGCATTACATCACCTCCCTTGGACAACACATACGGTCGGCAACGTAAGGTGTGGCATGCCATCACCGCCCTTGGATAGCACATACGGTCGGCAACATCGGGCGTGGCATGACATCATCGCCATTGGACAGCACACACGGTCGGCAACGTCGGGCGTGGCATGACATCATCGCCCTTGGACGGCACACACGGTCGGCAACGTCAGGCGTGGCATGACATCACCTCCCTTGGACAGTACAAACGGTTGGATAACATCGGGCGTGGCATGACATCATCTCCCTTGGGCAGCACACACGGTTTGACTACGTCAGGCGAGGCATGACATCAGCGCCTTTGGACAGCACACACGATCGAACGACGTCGGGCATGGCATGACATCAGAGCCTTTGGACAGCTCACACGGTTGAACGACGTCGGACGTGACATACCATCACCGCCTTTGGACAGCACACACGGTCAAGCGATGTTGCGCGTGGAATGCCATCATAGCGTTTGGGTAGCACACTCGGTCAAACGACTTCGGGCGTAGCATGCAATTATCACCATTGGGTAGCACAAATGGTTGATCGACATTAGGCGTGGCATGAAAATCACCGCCCTTGGACAACACACACGGTCGAACGATGTCAGGCATGGTATGACATCATCACCCTTGGACTACACGCACGATCGGCATGGTCGGGCGTAGCATGACATCAACGCCCTTGGACAACACATATGGTCGGCAACGGAAGGTGTGGCATGCCATCACCGCCCTTGGACAGCACACACGGTCGGACACGTCTGGCGTGGCATGACATCACCGCCCTTGGAAAGCACACACGGTCGAACGACGTCGGGCGTGGCATGACATCACCGCCCTTAGATAGCACACACGGTCGAATGGCGTCGGGCATGGCATACCTTCATCGCCTTTGGGTAGCACACACGATCGGCAATATCGGGCGTGGCATGACATCACTGCTCTTGGACAGTACACACGGTCGGACGATGCGGGCGTTGCAGGACATCATCGCCCTTGGACTGCACACACGATCGGCAAGGTCGGGCGTGGCATGACATCATCGCCCTTGGACAGCACACACGGTCGGCAACTTCAGGCAAGTCTTGACAACACCGCCCTTGGACAGTACTCAAGATCTGACAACGTTGGGCGAGGCATGACATCACAGCCCTTGGGCAACACCCACAGTCGGACTACGTCGGGCGATGCATGAAATCACCGCCTTTGGAAAGCACAAACGGTCGAACCACGTCGGGCGTAGCATGCCATCATCGCCTTTGGGCAACACACACAGTCGAACGACGTCGGGCGTGGCATGCCATAATAGCCCTTGGACGGCAAACACGGTCGAACAACGTCAGGCATGACATGCCATCATCGCCTTTGGACAGCACACACGGTAGAAAGACGTCGGGCGTGGCATGCCATCATCGTAGTTTGGGCAGCAAAAATGATCGAACGACGTCGAGCGTGGCATGACATCACGTCCCTTGGACTACACCCACAGTCAGACGACGTCGGGCGTGGCATGACATCACTGCCCTGGACAGCCCACACGGTCAGTCGACGTCTGGCGTGGCATGACATCACCGCCCTTGGACGGCAAACACAGTCGAACGACGTTGGGCCTTGCCATGCCATCACCGCCTTTGGACAGCATACACATTCGGACGACGTCGTGCGTGGCTTGACATCACCGTCCTTGGAGTGCACGCACGGTCATACGACGTTAGGCATGGCATGACATCACCGCCATTGGACAGCACACGCGGTCGGCAACGTCGGGCATGGCATTATATCACCGCCCTTAGACAACACATACGGTCGGCAACGTAAGGCGTGGCATGCCATCACCACCCTTGGACAACACATACGGTCGGTAACGTCGGGCGTGGCATGACATCACCGCCCTTGGACAATACACACGGTCGGAAACGTCGAGTGTGGCATAAAATCATCGCCCTAGAACGGCACACACGGTAGGCAATCTCAGGCGTGGCATGACATCACCTACCTTGGACAGTACATACGGTTGGACAACATCAGGCGTGGCATGACATTTACCGACCTTGGGCAGCACACACGGTCTGAATACGTCGGGCGATGCATGACATCACTGCCTTTGGACAGCACACACGGTTGAACGACATCGGGCGTGGCATGATATCACCGCCTTTAGACAGCTCACACGGTTGAACGACATCGGATGTGACATGCCATCACCGCCTTTGGACAACACACACGGTTGAACGACGTCAGGCGTGGCATGCAATCATCGCCTTTGGGCAGCACAAATGGTTGAACGACATCGGGCGTGGTATGACATCAACGCCATTGGACAGCACACGCAGTTGAACTACGTCGGGCGTGGCATGACATCACCGCCCTTGGACACCACATACGGTCGAACGACGTCGGGCATGGCATGCCTTCATCGCCTTTGGGTAGCACACACGGTCGGCAACATCGAGCGTGGCATGACATCACCGCTCTTGGACAGTACACACGGTCGGACGATGCGGGCGTTTAAGGACATCATCGCCCTTGGACAACACACACGGTCGGAACTTCAAGCAAGGCATGACAACACCGCCCTTAGACAGTACTCACGATCTGACAACGTTGGGCGTGGCATGACATCACTGCCCTTGGGCAACACCCACGGTCGGACTACGTCGGGCGATGCATGAAATCACCACCTTTGGACAGCAAAAACGGTCGAACCACGTCGGGCGTAGCATGCCATCATCGCCTTAGGGCAGCTCACAGTCGAACGACGTCGGGCGTGGCATGCCATCATAGCCCTTGGACGGCAAACACGGTCGAACAACGTCAGGCATGACATGACATCATCGCCATTGGACAGCATTCACGGTAGAACAACTTCGGCCGTGGCATGACATCATCGCCTTTGGGCAGCACACACGGTCGAACGACGTTGGGCGTGGCATGACATCACTGCCTTTGGACAACATAAACAGTCGAACAACATCAGACGTGGCATGCCATCACCGCCTTTGGACAGCACACACGATCGAGCGACGTCGGGCGTGGCATGCCATCATCGCGTTTGAGTAGCACACATGGTCGAATGACATCGGGCGTGGCATGACATCATTGCCTTTGGGCCGCACAAATGGTTGAACGACAACGAGCGTGGCATGACATCACTGCCCTTGGACTGCACGCACGGTCGGACGATGTCGGGCGTGGCATGACATCACCGCCCTCGTACTGCACACACGGTCAGTTGACGTCAGGCATGGCAGACATCACCGCCTTTGAACAACACACATGGTCGGCAACATCGGGCGTGGCATGACATCACCTCCCTTAGGCAGCACACACGGTCGGACTATCCAAGGGCGTGGCATGACATCAACGCCTTTGGACAGCACAAACGGTCAAACAACGTCGGGCGTGACATGCCATCATCGCAATTGGTAAGCACACACGGTCGAACAACGTCAGGCGTGGCATGCCATCATAGACCTTGGACGACAAACACGATCGAACAACGTCAGTCGTGACATGCCATCACCGCTCTTGGAAAACACGCACGGTCGGACGACGTTAGGCGTGGCATGCCATCACCGCCCTTGGATAGCACACACAGTCGTACACGTCGGGCGTGGCATGACATCTCCGCCCTTGGACAGCACACATGGTCGGACGACGTCAGGCGTGGCATGACATCACCACCCTCGGACTGCACACACGGTCAGTTGACGTCAGGCATGACAGACATCACCGCCTTTGGAGAACACACATGGTCGGCAACATCGGGCGTGGCATGACATCACTGCCCTTAGGCAGCACACACGGTCGGACTATCCAAGGGCGTGGCATGACATCAACGCCTTTGGACCGCACAAACGGTCAAACAACGTCGGGCGTGGCATACCATCATCACCTTTGGGAAGCACACACGGTCGAACGACGTCGGGCGTGGCATGCCATCATAGACCTTGGATGGCAAACACGAACGAACAACGTCAGTCGTGACATGCCATCACCGCTCTTGGACAACACGCACGGTCGGACGACGTAAGGCGTGGCATGCCATCACCGCCCTTGGATAGCACACACAGTCGTACACGTCGGGCGTGGCATGACATCTTCGTTCTTGGACAGCAGACATGGTCGAAGGATGTCAGGCGTGGCATGACATCACCTCCCTTTGATAGCACATACAGTCGAACGATGTCGGGCATGGCATGCCTTAATCGCCTTTGGGCAGCAGGCACGATCGATAAGGTCGGGTGTGTCATGATATCCTCGTCCTTGGATAGCACACACACTCGACAATATCAGGCTGGACATGCCATCACCGCCTTTGGACAGTGCAAATGGTTGGCGATGTCGGGCGTGGCATGACATCATCACCCTTGGATAGCACACATGGTCAAACAACGTCGGGCGTGGCATGACATCACCGCCCTTGGACTGCAAGCACGGTCGGTCGACGTCGGGCGTGGCATGACATCACTGTCTTTGGACAACATACACGGTCGACAACGTCGGGCGTGGCATGATATCGACACCCTTGGACAGCACATACGGTCGGCAACGGAAGGCGTTCCATGCCATCACCTCCCTTGGACAGCACACGGTCGTACGACGTCGGGCATGGAATCATCACCGCCCTTGGACAGCACACACAGTCAAACGACGTCGGGCGTGGCATGAAATCACCGCCCTTGGACTGCACGCACGGTCGGTTGACGTTGGCCGTGGCATGACATCACCGCCTTTGGACAACAAACATGGTCGGCAACGTCGGGAATGGCATGACATCAGCTCCCTTGGAAAGAACACACAGTCAGACATGTCGAGCGTAGCATGACATCACAGCCTTTGGACAGCACACACGGTTGAACGACGTCGGGCGTGGCATGACATCACCGCCCTTGGACAGCATGCACGGTCGAACGACGTTGGGCGTGGCATGAGATCATAGCCTTTGGACAGCACACACGATCGGCAACGTCTAGCGTGGCCTGACATCACCGCCCTTTCTCAATACACTTTATCGAACGACTTCGGGCGTGGCATGCCATCATCGCCTTTGGGCAGCACACACGGTCGAACGATGTCGGGTGAGGCATGCCATCATAGCCCTTGGATGGCAAACACCGCCCTTGGACTGCACGCACGGTAGGACGATTTTGGGCGTGGCATGACATCACCGCCCTTAGACAGCACACACGGTCGTCAACGTCGGGCGTGGCATGACATCACCGCCCTTGGACAACACACATGGTCGGCAACGTCGGGCGTGCCATGCCACCACCACCCTTGGATTTCACACACGACCGGACGATGCCAGGCGTGGCATTACATAACAGCCCTTGGAAAGCACACACGGTCAAACGACATTGGGCGTGGCATGCCATCATTGCCTTTGGGCAGCAAAATGGTCGAATGACGTCGAGCGTGGCATGACATCACGGCCCTTGGACTACACGCACGGTCAGACGACGTCGGGCGTGGCATGACATCACCGCCCTTGGCAGCACAAACGATCGGTCGACGTCGGGCGTGGCATGACATCACCGCCCTTGTACTGCATGCACGGTCGGTTGACGTCAGGCGTGGCATGACATCACTGCCTTTGGACAACATACACGGTCGACAACGTCGGGCGTGGCATGATATCGACTCCCTTGGACAGCACATACGATCGGCAACGGAAGGCGTTGCATGCATCACCTCCCTTGGACAGCACACAGTCGTATAACGTCAGGCATGTCATCATCACCGCCCATGGACAGCACACATAGTTAAACGACGTCGGGCGTGGCATGACATCACCGCCCTTGGACTACACGCACGGTCGGTTGACGTCGGGCGTGGCATGACATCCCCGCCTTTGTACAACACACATGGTCGACAACGTCGGGCGTGGCATGACATCTTTGCCCTTGGACAATACATACGGTCGGCAACGTATGGAGTGGCATGCCCTAACCGCCCTTGGACAACACACACGGTCGACAACGTAAGGCGTGGCATTCCATCACCGCCTTTGGAAAGCACACAAGGTCGCAAAACGTCAGGCATGGCATGATATCACCGCCCTTGGACAGCACAAACGGTCGAATGACGTCGGGCGTGGCATTCCATAATCGCCCTTGGACTGCATGCACGATCGGATGACGTCGAGCGTGGCATGACATCACCACACTTGGACATCACACACGGTCGACAACGTCGGGCGTGACATGACAATACCACCCTTGGACAGTACACACGGTCAAACGACGTAGGGCGTGGCATTCCATCATAGCCCTTGGATGGCAAACATGGTAGAACGACGTTAGGAGTGACATGCCATCACCGCCTTTGGGCAGCACACACGGTCGAACGACGTCGGGCTTGACATAACCGCACATGGACTGCACGCACGGTTGGATGACGTCAGGCGTGGCATGACATCACCGCCCTTGGACAGCACACACGTCGGCAACGTCGGGCGTGGCATGAAATCACCGCCCTTGGGCAGCACACACGATCGGACTACATCGGGCTTGGCATGAAATCACCGCCCTTGGATAGCATATACGGTCGGCAACGGAAGGCGTGGCATGCCCTCACCGCCCTTGGACAGCACCCACGGTTGGACACGTCGCGCGTGGCATCACATCACTGCCTTTGGACAACAAACACGGTCGAATTTGGACAGCACACACGGTCGGCAACGTCTTGAGTGGCATGCCATCATCGCCTTTGGGAAGCACAAACGGTCGAACGATGTCGGGCGTGGCATGCCATCATAGCCCTTGGACGGCAAACACGGTCGAACCACATCAGGGGTGACATCATCACCGCCTTTGGATTGCACGCACGGTAGGATGACTTTGGGCGTGGCATGACATCACCGCCCTTGGACAACACACACGATCGGCAAAGTCGGGCGTGCCATGCCATCACCGCCCTTGGATTTCACACACGGTCGGACGACGTTATGTGTGGCATTACATAAAATCCCTTGGACAACACACACGGTCGAACAACGTCGGGCGTGGCATGCCATCATCGCCTTTGGGCAGCACACATGGTCGAATGACGTCGGGCGTGGCATGCCATCATAGCCCTTGGATGGCAAACATGGTCAGACAACGTCGGGCGTGGCATGACATCACCACCCTTGGACAGCACACATGGTCGGTCGACATCGGGCGTGGCAAGACATCACCGCCCTTGGACGGCAAACACAGTCAAATGACATCGGGCCTGGCATGCCATCACCGACTTTGGAAAGCATACACGGTCGAACGACGTCGGGCGTGGCTTGACATCACCGTCCTTGGACTGCACGCACGGTCAGACGACGTCGGGCGTGGCATTACATCACCGCCATTGGACAGCACATACGGTCGGCAACGTCAGGCGTGGCATTACATCACCTCCCTTGGACAACACACACGCTCGAACGATGTCAGGCATGGTATGACATCATCACCCTTGGACTACACGCACGATCGGCAAGGTCGGGCGTGGCATGACATCAACGCCCTGGGACAACACACACGGTCGGACACGCCTGGCGCGTGGCATGCCATCACCGCTTTGACAAAGACACACACAGTCGGACACGTCTGGCGTGGCACGACATCACCGCACTTGGACAGAACACACGGTCGAATGACGTCGGGCGTGGCATGACATCACCGCCCTTAGACAGCACACACGGTCGAATGACGTCGGGCATGGCATGCCTTCATCGCCTTTGGGCAGCAGACACGGTCGGAAATATCGGGCGTGACATGAAATCACCGCTCTTGGACAGTACACACGGTCGAACGATGCGGGCGTTGCAGGACATTGGGCTTGACATTCACCGCCTTTGGGCAGCACACACGGTCTAACGACGTCGGGCGTGGCATGCCATCATAGCCCTTGGACGGCAAACATGGTAGAACGACGTCAGGAGTGACATGCCATCATTGCCTTTGGACTGCACGCACGGTTAGACGACGTCGGGCGTGGCATGACATCACCGCCCTTGGACAGCACACACGGTCGGCAACGTCGGGCGTGTCATGAAATCACCGCCCTTGGGCAGCACACACGGTCGGACTACATCGGGCGTGGCATGCCGTCACCGCCTTTAGACAGCACAAATGATCGAACGACGTCGGGCTTTGCATGAAATCACCGCCCTTGGACAGCACATACGTTCGGCAATGGAAGGCGTGGCATGCCATCGCCGCCTTTGTACAACACACACGGTCGGACACGTCGGGCGTGGCATCACATCACCTCCCTTGGACTGCATGCACGGTTGAACGACGTCGTGAGTGGAATGACATCACCGCCCTTGGACAGCACATACGGTCGGACGATGTGGGCGTGGCATGACATCACCGTCCTTGGACAGCACACACGGTCCGACAACTTCGGGCGTCGCATCCCATCATCGCTTTTGGGAAGAACAAACGGTCGAACGATGTCGGGCGTGGCATGCCATCATAGACCTTGGACGACAAAAACGGTCGAACCACATCAGGCGTGACATGCCATCACTGCCTTTGGAAAACACACACGGTTGAACGACGTCGGGCGTGGCTTGACATCACCACCCTTGGACTACACGCACAGTAGGACGACTTTGGGAGTGGCATGACATCACCGACCTTGGACAACACACACGGTCGGCAACGTCGGGCGTGCCATGCCATCACCGCCCTTGGATTTCACACACGGTCGGACGACGTCAGGCGTGTCATTACATAGCCGCCCTTGAACAACACACACGGTCGAATGATGTCGGGAGTGGCATGCCATCATTGCCTTTGGGCAGCAAAAATGATCAAACGACGTCGAGCGTGGCATGACATCCCTGCCCTTGGACAACACACACGATCGAACGACGTCGGGCGTGGCATGACATCACCGCCCTTGGACTACACGTACGCTCAGTTGACGTCGGATGTGGCATGACATCACCGCCTTTGGAAAACACACACGGTCGGCAACGCCGGGCGTAGCATTAAATCACCGCCCTTGGCAGCACATACGGTCGGCAACGTAAGGCGTGGCATGCCATTTACGCCCTTGGATAGCACACACGGCCAGACACGTCGGGCGTCGGATGACATCACCGCCCTTGGAAAACACACATGGTCGAACGACGTCGGGCATGGCATAACATCACTGCCTAAGATTAAAACACACGGTCAGCAACGTTGGGCGTGGCATGACATCACCGCCCTTGGACAGCATATACGGTCGGCAACGTATAGCGTGGCATGCCATCAACCCCGTTGGACAACACACACGCTCGGCAACGTCGGGTGTGGCATGACATCACCGGCCTTGGACAGCACACACGGTCGACAATGTAAGACGTGGCATGCCATCACTGCCCTTGGACAACACACAATGTCGGAGGACGTCAAGCGTGGCATGACATCACCTCCCTTTGACAGCACACACAGTCGAACGAAGTCAGGAATGGCATGACATCTCCGCCCTTGGACAACACACTCGGTTAGACGACGTCGAGCGTGGCATGACATCACCGCCATTAAGAAGTACACACGGTCTGACTACGTCAGGCGTGGCATGACATAACCGTCTTTGGGCAGTACACATGGTCGAACAACGTCGCGCGTGGCATGACATCACCGCCATTGGACAGCACACACGGTCGGACGACTTCAGGCGTTTGCATAACATCACCGCCCTTGGGCAGCACAAACGGTCGGACTACGTCAGGCGTGGCACGACATCACAGCCCTTGGACAGCACACATGGTCGGCAACGTCGGGCGTGGCATTACATCACCGCCCTTGGACAGCACACACAATCGAACGACGACGGGTGTGGCATGTCATCACCGCCTTTGGACAGCACACACAATTGAACGACGTTGGGCGTGACATGCCATCACCGCTTTTGGACGGCACACACGGTCGAACGACATCGGGTGTGGCATGACATCGCCGCCCTTCAAATAGCACATACGGTCGGCAACGCAACGGGTGGCATGCCATCACCGCCCTTGGACAGCACACACGGTCAGACACGTCGGGCGTGGCATTACATCACCGCCCTTGGACAGCATACACGGTCGAACGAGGTTAGGCGTGGCATGACATTACCGCTCTTGGACTGCACGCACGGTTGGACGACGTCGGGCGTGGCATGACATCAGCGCAATTGGACATCACACACGGTCGGCAACGTCGGGCGTGGCATGAAATCTCTGCCCTTGGACAACACACTCGGTCGGACTACGTCGAGCGTGGCATGACATCATCCCCTTTGGGCAGCACACACAGTCGAACGACGTCGGGCGTGGCATGCCATCATAGCCCTTGGACGGCAAACACGGTCGAACAACGTCAGGCATGACATGCCATCATCACCTTTGAACAGCACACACGGTAGAACGACTTCGAGCGTGGCATGCCATCATCACAGTTTGGGCAGCAAAAATGATCGAACGACGTCGAGCGTGGCATGACATCACGTCCCTTAGACTACACCCACAGTCAGACGACGTCGGGCGTGGCATGACATCACCGCCCTTGGACAGCCCACACGGTCGGTCGACGTCTGGCGTGGCATCACATCACCGCCCTTGGATGGCAAACACAGTCGAACGACGTTGGGCCTCGCCATGCCATCACCGCCTTTGGACATCATACGTATTCGAACGACGTCGGGCGTGGCTTGACATAAACGTCCTTGGAGTGCAGGCACGCTCATACGAAGTCAGGCGTGGCATGACATCACCGCCGTTGGACAGCACACACGGTCGGCAACGTCGGGCGTGGCATTATATCACCGCCCTTGGACAACACATACGGTCGGCAACGTAATGAGTGGCATGCCATCGCCGCCCTTGGACAACACATGCGGTTGGTAACGTCGGGCGTGTCATGACATCACCGCCCTTGGACAACACACACGGTCGGAAACGTCGGGTGTGGTATGACATCATCACCCTAGGACGGCACACACGGTAGGCAACGTCAGGCGTGGCATGACATCACCTACCTTGGACAGTACACACGGTTGGACAACATCGGGCGTGGCATGACATTTACCAACCATGGGCAGCACACATGGTCTGAGTACGTCGGGCGATGCATGACATCACTGCCTTTGGACAGCACACACGGTCGAACGACATCGGGCGTGGCATGACATCACCGCCTTTAGACAGCTCACACGGTTGAACGACATCGGACGTGACATGCCATCACCACCTTTGGACAACACACACGGTCGAATGACGTCGGGCGTTGCATGCAATCATCGCCTTTGGGCAGCACAAACGGTTGAACAACATCGGGCGTGGCATGACATCACAGCCTTTGGACAGCACACATAGTCGAACGACGTCGGGCATGGCATGCCTTCATCACCTTTGGGCAGCACACACGGTCGGCAACATCGGGCGTGGCATGACATCACCGCTCTTGGACAGTACACACGGTCGAACGATGCGGGCGTTAAAGGACATCATCGCCCTTTGACTGCACACACGGTCGGCAAGGTGGAGCGTGTCATGACATCATCGCCCTTGGACAACACACACGGTCGGAACTTCAGGCAAGGCATGACAACACCGCCCTTAGACAGTACTCACGATCTGACAACGTTGGGCGTGGCATGACATCACTGCCCTTGGGCAACACCCACAGTCGGACTACGTCGGGCGATGCATGAAATCACCGCCTTTGGACAGCACAAACGGTCGAACCACGTCGGCCGTAGCATGCCATCATCGCCTTTGGGCAGCAAACAGTCGAACGACGTCAGGCGTGGCATGCCATCATAGCCCTTGGATGGCACACACGGTCGAACAACGTCAGGCATGACATGCCATTATCGCCTTTGGACAGCACATACGGTAGAACGATGTCGGGCGTGGCATCCCATCATCGCCTTTAGGCAGCACACACGGTCGAACGACATTGGGCGTGGCATGACATCACAGCCTTTGGACAGCATAAACGGTCGAACGACTTCGGACGTGGCATGCCATCACCGCCTTTGGACACCACACACGATCGAGCGACGTCGGGCATGGCATACCATCATCTCGTTTGAGTAGCACACACGGTCGAATGACGTCGGGCGTGGACTGCCATCATCGCCTTTGGGTAGCACAAACGGTTGAACGACAACGAGTGTGGCATGACATCACTGCCCTTGGACTGCACGCATGGTCGGACGACGTTAGGCGTGGCATGACATCACCGCCCTCGGACTGCACACACAGTCAGTTGACGTCAGGCATGGCAGACATCACCGCCTTTGGACAACACACATGGTCGGCAACATCGGGCGTGGCATGACATCACCGCCCTTAGGCAGCACACACGGTCGGACTATCCAAGGGCTTGGCATGACATCAACGCCTTTGGACAGCACAAATGGTCAAACAACGTCGGGCGTGGCATGCCATCATCGCCTTTGGGAAGCACACACGGTCGAACGATGTCGGGCCTGGCATGCCATCATAGCCCTTGGACGGCAAACACGATCGAACAACGTCAGTCGTGACATGCCATCACCGCCCTTGGACAACACGCACGGTCGGACGACGTAAGGCGTGACATGCCATCACCTCCTTTGGATAGCACACACAGTCGTACACGTCGGACGTGGCATGACATCATCGCCCTTGGACAGCACAAATGGTCGAACGACGTCAGGCGTGGCATGACATTACTGCTAAAGGTTAAAACACACGGTCAGCAACATCGGGCGTGGCATGACATCACCACCCTTGGACAGCATATACGGTCGGCAACGTATAGCGTGGCATGCCATCAACCCCATTGGACAGCACACACGCTCGGCAACATCGGGTGTGGCATGACATCACCGGCCTTGGACAGCACACATGGTCGACAACGTAAGACATGGCATGCCATCACCGGCCTTGGACAGCACACAATGTTGGAGGACGTCAAGCGTGGCATGACATCACCGCCCTTTGACAGCACACACAGTAGAACGATGTCAGGAATGGCATGAAATTACCGCCCTTAGACAACACACTCGGTTAGACGACACTGAGCGTGGCATGACATCACCGCCATTAAGAAGTACACACGGTCTGACTACGTCAGGCGTGGCATGACATAACCATCTTTGGGCAGCACACACGGTCGAACGACGTCGGGCATGGCATGCCTTAATCGCCTTTGGGCAGCACACACAGTCAGCAATTTCGGGCGTGGCATGACATCACCGCTCTTGGACAGTACACACAGTCGTACGATGCGGGCGTGGTATGACATCATCGCCCTTGGACTACATGCACGGACGGCAAGGTCGGGCGTGTCATCGTATCATGCGTGCTGCCCAAAGGCGATGAAGGCATGCCATGCCCGATGTCGTCTGACCTTGTGTGTTGTCCGAGGGCGGTGATGGCGTGCCACGCTTTATGTTGTCGACCGTGTGTGTTGTCCAAGGGCGGTGATGTAATGCCACGCCCGACGTCGTTCAACCATTTGTGTTGCCCAAAGGCGGTGATGTCATGCCACACCTGACCTTGTCGACCGTGTGTGCCGTTCCAGGGCGATGATGTCATGCAACGACCGACGTCATCCGACCGTGTGTACTGTCCAAGGACGGTTAGACATCACCGCCTTTGGGCAGCACACACTGTCGAACGACGTCGGGAATGCATGCCATCAGAGCCCTTGAATGGCAAACATGGTAGAACGACGTCAGGAGTGACATGCCATCACCGCCTTTGGACACAACACGGTCGAATGACGTCGGGGGTGGCTTGACATCCCCGCACATGGACTGCACACACGGTTGGACGACGTCGGGCGTGGCATGACATCACCGCCCTTGGACAGCACACACGGTCGGCAACGTCGGGCGTGGCATGAAATCACCGCCCTTGGGCAGCACACACGGTCAGACTACATCGGGCGTGGCATGCCGTCACCGCCTTTGGACAGCCCAAATGATCGAACGACGTTGGGCTTTGCATGAAATCACCGCCCTTCGACAGCACATACGTTCGGCAATGGAAGGCGTGGCATGCCATCACCGCCCTTGGAAAACACACACGGTCGGACACGTTGGGCGTGGCATCACATCACTGCCCTTGGACAGCAAACACGGTCGAACGACGTCGGTCGTGGAATGACATCACCACCCTTGGACTTTATGCACGGTTGGACGACGTCGGGTGTGGCATGACATCATCGCCCTTGGACAGCACATACGGTCGGATGATATGGGCGTGGCATGAAATCACCGTCCTTGGACAGCACATAAGGTCCGACAACTTCGGGCGTGGCATGCCATCATCGCCTTTGGGAAGAACAAACGGTCGAACGATGTCGGGCGTGGCATGCCATCATAGCCCTTGGACTGCAAACACGGTCGAACCACATCAGGCGTGACATGCCATCACCGCCTTTGGATTGCACGCACGGTAGGATGACTTTGGGCGTGGCATGACATAACCGCCCTTGGACAACACATACGATCGGCAAAGTCGGGCGTGCCATGCCATTACCGCCCTTGGATTTCACACACGGTCGGACGACGTTAAGCGTGGCATTACATAACAGCCCTTCGACAACACACACGGTCGAACGACGTCGGGCGCGGCATGCCATCATCACCTTTGGGCAGTACACACGGTCGAACAACATCGGGCGTGGCATGTCATCATAGCCCTTGGATGGCAAACATGGTCAGACAACGTCGAGCGTGGCATGCCATCACCACCCTTGGACAGCACACATGGTGGGTCGACGTCGGGCGTGGCATGACATCACCGCCCTAGGACGGCAAACACAGTCGAACGACGTTGGGCCTGGCATGCCATCACCGACTTTGGAAAGCATACACGGTCGAACGACGTCGGGCGTGGCTTGACATCACCATCCTTGGACTGCACGCACGGTCAGACGACGTCAGGCGTGGCATTACATCACCGCCATTGGACAGCACATACGGTAGGCAACGTCGGGCGTGGCAATACATCACCTTTCTTGGACAACACATACGGTCAGCAACGTAAGGCGTGGAATGACCATCACCGCCTTTGGATAATACTTACGGTCGGCAACGTCGGGCGTGGTATTACATTATCTCCCTTGGACAGCGCACACGGTCAGCAACGTCAAGCGTAGCATGACATCACCTCCGTTGGACAGTATAAACGGTTGGACAACATCGGGCGTGGCATGACATCATCGCCCTTGGGTAGCACACACGGTCTGACTACGTCGAGTGATGCATGACATCAGCGCCTTTGGACAGCACACACGATCGAATGACGTCGGGCATGGCATGACATCAGAGCCTTTGGACAGCTCACACGGTTGAACGACGTCAGACGTGACATGCCATCACCGCCTTTGGACAGCACACACGGTCAAGCGACGTTGGGCGTGGAATGCCATCATCGCGTTTGGGTAGCACACTCGGTCGAACGACGTCGGGCGTGGCATGCAATCATCGCCATTGGGTAGCACAAACTGTTGATCGACATTGGGCGTGGCATGACATCACCGCCCTTGGACAACACACACGGTCGAACGATGTCAGGCATGGTATGACATCATCACCCTTGGACTACACGCACGATCGGCAAGGTCGGGCGTATCATGACATCAACGCCCTTGGAAAACACATATGGTCGGCAACGTAAGGTGTGGCATGCCATCAACGCCCTTGGACAACACACACGGTCAGACACGTCTGGCGTGGCATGACATCACCGCCCTTAGACAGCATACACGATCGAACGACGTCGGGCGTGGCATGACATCACTGCCCTTAGACAGCACACACGGTTGAATTACGTCGGGCATGGCATGCCTTCATCGCCTTAGGGCAGCACACATGGTCGGCAATATCGGGCGTGGCATGACATCACCGCTCTTGGACAGTACACACGGTCGGACGATGCGGGCGTTGCACGACATCATCGCCCTTTGACTGCACACATGGTCGGCAAGGTCGGGCGTGGCATGACATCATCGCCCTTGGACAACACACATGGTCGGCAACTTCAGGCAAGGCTTGACAACACCGCCCTTGGACAGTACTCACGATCTGACAACGTTGGGCGTGGCATCACATCACAGCCCTTGGGCAACACCCAAGATTGGACTACGTCGGGCGATGCATGAAATCACCGCCTTTGGACAGCACAAATGGTCGAATAACGTTTGACGTAGCATGCCATCATCGCCTTTGGGTAGCACACATAGTCGAACGACGTCGGGCGTGGAATGCCATCATAGCCCTTGGACGGCAAACACGGTCGAACAACGTCTGGCATGACATGCCATTATAGCCTTTGGACAGCACACACGGTAGAACGACGTCAGGCGTGGCATGCCATCATTGCAGTTTGGGCAGTAAAATGATCAAACAATGTCGAACGTGGCATGACATCACGTCCCTTGGACTACACCCACAGTCAGACGACGTCGGGCGTGGCATGACATCACCGCCCTTGGACAGCTTACACGGTCGGTCAACGTCTTGCGTGGCATGACATCACCGCCCTTGGACGGCAAACACAGTCGAACGACGTTGGGCCTCGCCATGCCATCACCGCCTTTGGACAGCATACACATTTGAACGACGTCGGGCGTGGCTTGACATCACCGTCCTTGGAGTGCACGCATGGTCATACGACGTCAGGCATGGCATGACATCACCGCCATTGGACAGCATATACGCTCGGCAACGTCGGGTGTGGCATGACATCACCACCATTAGACAGCACAAACGGTTGGCAACATCGGGCGTGGCATGAAATCACCGCCCTTAGACAACACACTCGGTCGGTCGACGTCGGGCATGGTATGACATCACCGCCATTAAAAAGCACACACGGTCGGACTACGTCGGGCGTGGCATGACATCACCGCCTTTGGGCAGCACACACGGTCAAATAACGTCGGGCGTGGCATGACATCATCGCCCTTGGAGTGCACGCACGATCGGTTGACGTCGGGCGTGGCATTCCATCATTGCCCTTGGATGGCAAACATTGTAGAACGACGTCAGGAGTGACATGCCGTCACCGCCTTTGGGCAGCACACAAGGTCGAACGACGTCGGGCTTGACATTCACCTCACATGGACTGCACGTACGGTTTGATGACGTCAGGCGTGGCATGACATCACCGCCCTTGGACAGCACACACGGTCGGCAACGTCGGGCGTGGCATGAAATTACCGCCCTTGGGCAGCACACACGGTCGAACTACATCGGGCGTGGCATGCCATCACCGCCTTTGGACAGCACAAACGATCGAACGATGTCGGGCTAGGCATGAAATCACCGCCCTTGGACAGCACATACAGTCGGCAACGGAAGGCGTGGCATGCCCTCACCGCCCTTGGACAGCACACACGGTCGGACACGTCGGGCGTGGCATCACATCACCGCCTTTGGACAGCAAACACGGTTGAACGACGTCGTGCGTGGAATGACATCACCGCTTTTGGACAGCACACACGGTCTGCAACGTCTGGAGTGGCATGCCATCATCGCCTTTGGGAAGCACAAACGGTCGAACGATGTCGGGCGTGGCATGCCATTATAGCCCTTGGACGGTAAACACGGTTGAACCACATCAGGCGTGACATGCCATCACCGCCTATGGATTGCACGCACGGTAGGATGACTTTGGGCGTGGCATGACATCTTCGCCCTTGGACAACACACACGATCGGCAAAGTCGGGCGTGCCATGCCATCACCGCCCTTGGATTTCACACACGGTCGGACGACGTTAAGCGTGGCATTACATAACAGCCCTTGGACAACACACACGGTCGAACGACGTCGAGCGTGGCATGCCATCATCGCCTTCGGGCAGCACACACGGTCGAACGACGTCGGGCGTGGCATGCCATCATAGCCCTTGGATGGCAAACATGGTCAGACAACGTCAGGCGTGGCATGAAATCACCACCCTTGGACAGCACACATGGTCGGTCGAATTCGGGCGTGGCATGACATCACCGCCCTTGGACGGCAAACACAATCGAACGACGTCGGGCCTGGCATGCCATCATCGATTTTGGAAAGCATACACGATCGAACGACGTCGGGCGTGGCTTGACATCACCGTCCTTGGACTGCACGCACGGTCAGACGACGTCGGGCGTGGCATTACATCACCGCCATTGGACAGCACATACGGTCGGCAACGTCGGGCGTGGCATTACATCACCTCCCTTGGACAACACATACGGTCGGCAACGTAAGGCGTGGCATGCCATCACCGCCCTTGGATAGCACATACGGTCGGCAACGTCGGGCGTTGCATGACATCATCGCCCTTGGATAGCACACACGGTCGGCAACGTCAGGCGTGGCATGACATCATCGCCCTTGGACGGCACACACGGTCGGCAACGTAAGGCGTGGCATGACATCACCTCCCTTGGACAGTACAAACGGTTGGACAACATCGGGCGTGGCATGACATCATCGCCCTTGGGCAGCACACACGGTTTGACTACGTCGGGTGAGGCATGACATCAGCGCCTTTGGACAGCACACACGATCGAACGCCGTCGGGCATGGCATGACATCAGAGCCTTTCGACAGCTCACACGATTGAACGACGTCGAACGTGACATGCCATCACCGCCTTTGGACAGCACTCACGGTCAAGCGACGTTGGGCGTGGAATGCCATCATAGCGTTCGGGTAGCACACTCGGTCGAACGACGTCGGGCGTGGCATGCAATCATCGCCATTGGGTATCACAAACGGTTGACCGACATTGGGCGTGGCATGACATCACTGCCCTTGGACAACACACACGGTCGAATGATGTCAGGCATGGTATGACATCATCACCCTTGGACTACACGCACGATCAGCAAGGTCGGGCGTAGCATGACATCAATGCCCTTGGACAACACATATGGTCGGCAACGTAAGGTGTGGCATGCCATCACCGCCCTTGGACAGCACACACGGTCGGACACGTCTGGCGTGGCATGACATCACCGCCCTTGGACAGCACACACGGTCGAACGACGTCGGGCGTGGCATGACATCACCGCCCTTAGACAGCACAAACGGTCGAATGACGTCGGGCATGGCATGCCTTCATCGCCTTTGGGTAAAACACACGGTCGGCAATATCGGGCGTGGCATGACATCACCGCTCTTGGACAGTACACACGGTCGGACGATGCGGGCGTTGCAGGACATCATCGCCCTTAAACTGCACACATGATCGGCAAGGTCGGGCGTGGCATGACATCATCACCCTTGGACAGCACACACGGTCGGCAACTTCAGGCAAGGCTTGACAACACCGCCCTTGGACAGTACTCACGATCTTACAACGTTGGGCGAGGCATAACATCACAGCCCTTGGGAACCACCCACGGTCGGACTACGTCGGGCGATGCATGAAATCACCGCCTTTGGACAGCACAAACGGTCGAACCACGTCGGGCGTAGCATGCCATCATCGCCTTTGGGCAGCACACACAGTCGAACGACGTCGGGCGTGGCATGCCATCATAGCCCTTGGACGACAAACACGGTCAAACAACGTCAGGCATGACATGCCATCATCGCCTTTGGACAGCACACACGGTAGTAAGACGTCGGGCGTGGCATGACATCACGTCCCTTGGACTACACCCACAGTCAGACGACGTCGGGCGTGGCATGACATCACCGCCCTTGGACAACCCACACGGTCGGTCGACGTCTGGCGTGGCATGACATCACCGCCCTTGGACGGCAAACACGGTCGAACGACGTTGGGCCTCGCCATGCCATCACCGCCTTTGGACAGCATACACATTCGAACGACATCGGGCATGGCTTGACATCACCTCCTTGGAGTGCACGCACGGTCATACGACGTCAGGCGTGGCATGACATCACCGCCATTGGACAGCACACGCGGTCGGCAACGTCGGGCGTGGCATTATATCACCGCCCTTAGACAACACATACGGTCGGCAACGTAAGGCGTGGCATGCCATCACCGCCCTTGGACAACACATACTGTTGGTAACGTCAGGCGTGGAATGACATCACCGCCCTTGGACAACACACACGGTTGGAAACGTCGGGTGTGGCATAAAATCATCACCCTTGGACAACACACTCGGTCAGACGAAGTTGTGCGTGGTATGACATCACCGCCATTAAAAAGCACACACGTGCGGACTACGTCAGGCGTGGCATGACATCACTGCCTTTGGGCAGCACACACGGTTGAACAACGTCGGGCGTGGCATTTCATCATCGCCTTTGTGCAGCACACACAGTCTAACGATGTCGGGCGTGGCATGCCATCATCGCCTTTGGGCAACACAAACAATTGAATGACATCGGGCGTGGCATTACATCATCGCCCTTGGAGTGCACGCACGGTCGGTTGACGTCGGGCGTGGCATGACATCACCGCCTTTGGACAACACACACGGTCGACAACGTCAGGCATGGCATGGCATCACCGCCCTTGTACAGTACATACAGTCGGCAACGTAAGGAGTGGCATGCCCTCATCGCTCTTGGACAACACACACGATCGACAACTTAAGGTGTGGCATGCCATCACCACCCTTGGAAAGCACACAAGGTCAGACAACGTCAGGCGTGGCATTCCATCATCACCCTTGGACTGCATGCACGGTCGGATAACGTCGAGCGTGGCATGAAATCACCACCCTTGGACATCACACACGGTCGACAACGTCGGGCGTGACATGACGACACCACCCTTGGACAGTACACACGGTCGAACGACGTCAGGCGTGACATGCAATCACCGCCTTTGGACAACATAAGCGGTCGAACGACGTGTGACGTGGCATGCCATCACCGCCTTTGGACAGCACACACGATCGAGCGACGTCGGGCGTGGCATGCCATCATCGCGTATGAGTAGCACACACGGTCGAATGACGTCGGGCGTGTCATGCCATAATTGCCTTTGGGCAGCACAAATGGTTCAAAGACAATGAGCGTGGCATGACATCAATGCCCTTGGACTGCACGCACGGTCGGACGACATCGGGCGTGGCATGACATCACTGCCCTCGGACTGCTCACACGGTCAGTTGACGTCAGGCATGGCAGACATCACCGCCTTTGGACAACACATATGGTCGGCAACATCGAGCGTGGCATGACATCACCGTCCTTAGGCAGCACACACGGTCGGACTATCCAAGGGCGTGGCATGACATCAACACCTTTGGACAGCACAAATGGTCAAACAACGTCGGGCGTGGCATGCCATCATCGCCTTTGGGAAGCACACACGGTCAAACGATGTCGGGCGTGGCATGCCAGCATAGCCCTTGGACGGCAAACACGGTCGAACAATGTCTGTCGTGACATGCCATCACCGCCCTTGGACAACACGCACGGTCAGACGACATTGGGCGTGGCATGACATCAGCGCCTTTGGAGAGCAAACACGGTCGGCAACGTCGGGCGTGGCATGACATCACCTCTCTTGGACAGCACATACGGTCGTTAACGTAAAGCGTGGCATGCAATCACCGCCCTTGGATAGCACACACAGTCGGACACGTCGAGCGTGGCATGACATAACTGCCCTTGGACAGCACACATGGTCGAACGATGTCGGGCGTGGCATGACATCACCGCCCTTGGACAGCACGCACGGTCAGACGACGTTGGGCGTGGCATGACATCACCGCCTTTGGACAGCACCCACGGTCGGCAACGTCGGGCGTGGCATGACATCACCGCCCTAGGACAGCACACACGATCGAACGACATTGGCCGTGGCATGACCTCACCGCCCTTGGACTGCACGCACGGTCGATTGACGTTGGGCGTGGCATGACATCACCGCCTTTGGACAACATAAACGGTCGACAACGCTGGGCGTGGCATTAAATCATCGCCCTTGGCAGCACATACGGTCGGCAACGTAAGGCGTGGCATGCCATTTACGCCCTTGGACAGAACACACGGTCAGAGACGTCGGGCGTGGCATGACATAACCGCCCTTGGACAGCACACATGGTCGAACGACGTCGGGCGTGGCATGACATCACTGCCTTAGGTTAACACACACGGTCAGCAATGTTGGGCGTGGCATGACATCACCGCCCTTGGACAGCACATACGGTCGGTAACGTATAGCGTTGCATGCCATCACCCTGTTGGACAGCACACACGCTCGGCAACGTCGGGTGTGGCATGACATCACCGCCCTTGGACTGCACACACGGTCGACAACGTAAGGCGTGGCATGACATCACCACCCTTGGATAGCACACACAGTCGGACACGTCGGGCGTGGCATGACATCACCGCCCTTGGACAGCACGCACGGTAAGACGACGTTGGGTGTGGCATGACATCACCGCCTTTGGACACCACACACGGTCGGCAATGTCGGCAAACACAATCGAATGATGTCAGGCTTGACATGCAATCACTGCCTTTGGACAGCATACACAGTCGAACGACGTTAGGCGTGGCTTGACATCACCGTCGTTGGACTGCACGCATGGTCGAACGACGTCGGGCGTGGCATGACATCACCGCCATTGGAAAGCACACACGGTCGTCAACGTCGGGCATGACATTACATCACCGCCCTTGGACAGTACATACGAACGGGAACGTAAGGCGTGGCATTCCATCACCGCCCTTGGACAGCACATACGGTCGGCAACGTCGCACGTGGCATGACATCTCCGCCCTTGGACAACACACACGGTCGACAACGTCGAGCGTGGCATGACATCATCGCCCTTGGATGGCACACACGGTCGGCAACGTGAGGTGTGGCATTACATCATCTCCCTTTGACAGTACACATAATCGGACAACGTTGGGCGTGGCATGGCATCACCGCCCTTGGGTAACACACACGGTCTGACTACGTCAGGCGATGCATGACATCACCGCCTTTGGACAGCACACATAGTCGACCGACGTCAGGCGTGGCAGGCATCATCGCCTTTGGGCAGCACACACGGTCGAACGATGTCGAGCGTAGAATGCAATCATCGCCTTTAGGTAGCACACACGGTCGAACGACGACGGGGGTGGTATAACATTACCGTCTTTGGACAGCTCACACAGTCGAATGACGTCGGACGTGATATGCCATCACCGCCTTTGGACAGCACACATGGTCGAGCGACGTCGGGCGTGGAATGCCATCATCGCCTTTGAGGAGCACAAACGGTTGAACGACTTAGGGTGTGGCATGACATCACCGCCCTTGGACTGCACGCACGATCGGACGATGTCGGGCGTGGCATGACATCACCCCCCTTGGACAGCACACAAAGTCAAACGACATTGGGCATGGCATGACATCACCGCCCTTGGATTGCACCCACGGTCGGATGACGTCAGGCATGGCATGACATCACAGCCTTTGGACAGCACACACGATTGGCAACGTCGGGTGTGGCATTACATCACCGCCATTGGACAGCACATACGGTCACCAACGTCGGGCGTGGCATGACATCACTGCCCTTGGCATGCAAACACAGTCTAACAACGTCGGGCGTGGCATGCCATCATAACCCTTAGACGGCAAACACAGATGAACGATATCAGGCGTGACATGCCATCATCGCCCGTGGACAACACACAAAGTCGACATCGTCGGGCTTGGCATGACATCATCGCCCTTGGACGGAACACTCGTTCTGCAATGTCAAGCGTGGCTTGACTTCACCACCCTTGGACAGTACACACGGTCGGACAACGTTGGGCGTGTCATGACATCACTGCCCAAGGGCAGCACACATGGTCTGACTACGTCAAGCGATGCATGAAATCACCGCCTTTGGACAGCACACACAGTCGAACGACATAGGGCGTGGCAGCGATTATCACCTTTGGGAAGCACAAACGGTCGAACAACGTCTAGCGTAGCATGCAATAATCGCCTTAAGGTAGCACACAGGGTCAAACGACGTCGGGCGTGGCATGACATCACCGCTTTCGGACAGCTCACATGGTCGAACGACGTCAGACGTGACATGCCATCACTGCCATTAGACATCACACATGGTCGAGCGACGTCGGGCGTGGAATTCCATCATCACCTTTGGGAAACACAAACGGTTGAACGACTTAGGGCATGGCATGACATCACCGCCCTTTGACTGCACGCACGATCGGACGATGTCGGGCGTGGCATGACATAAACCCCCTTGGACAGCACAAACGGTCAAATGACATCGGGCGTGGCATGACATCACCGCCCTTGAACTGCACGCACGGTCGGATAACGTCGGGTGTGGTATAACATCACCGCCTTTGGACAACACACACGGTCGGCAACATCAGGCATGGCATTACATCATCGCCCTTGGACTGCACATACGGTCGGCAACGTAAGGCGTGGCATTCCATCAACGCCCTTGGACAACACACGCGGTCGGCAACATCGGGCGTGGCATGACATCACCGCCCTTGGCTTGCACACACGGTCGAACGTCGTCGAGCATGGAATGCCATCATTACCCTTAGACTGCAAACACAGTCGAATGATATCTGGCGTGACATGCCATTACCGCCCGTGGACAACACACACAGTCGTCAACGTCGGGCGTGGCATGACATCATCGCCCTTGGATGGCACACTCGGTTGGTAATGTCAGGCGTGGCATGAAATCACCGCCCTTGGACAACACATACGGTTGGCAACGTAAGGTGTGGCACGCCATCACCACCCTTGGACAGCACACACGGTCGGACACGTTGGGCGTGGCATGACATCACCGCCCTTGGACAGCACACACGGTCGAACGACGTATAGCGTAGCATGACATCACCGCCCTTGGACAGCACACACGGTCGAACAACGTCGGGCATAACATGCCTTCATCGCCTTTGGGTAGCACACACGGTCGGCAACATCGGGCGTGACATAACATCACCGCCCTTAGACAGTACACACGGTCGGACGACGTCAGGCGTTGCATGACATCATTGCCCTTGGACTGCACACACGTTCGGCAATGTCAGGCGTAGCATGACATCACCGCCTTTGGGAAGCACACACGGTCGGCAACTACAGGCAAGGCATGACGACATCGCCTTTGGGCAGCACACACGGTCTAACGACATCGGGCGTGGCATGCCATCATTGCCTAGGCAACACAAACGGTTGAACGACATTGGGCGTGGCATGACATCACCGCCCTTAGACTTCACGCACGGTAAGGCGACGTCGGGCGTGGCTTGAAATCACCGCCCTTGGACAGAACACACAGTGAAACAACGTCGGGCGTGGCATGCCATCATAGCTCTTAGACGGCAAAGACAATCGAACGATGTCAGGCGTGACATGCCATCACCGCTTTTAGACTGCACTCACGGTCAGACGACGTCGGGCGTGGCATGACATCACCGCCATTGGACAGCACACACGGTCGGCAACGTAAGGTGTGGCACGCTATCACCGCCCTTGGACAGCACACACGGTCGGACACGTTGGGCGTGGCATGACATCACCGCCCTTGGACAGCACACACGGTCGAACGACGTATAGCGTGGCATGACATCACCGCCCTTGGACAGCACACACGGTCGAACAATGTCGGGCATGGCATGTCTTCATCGCCTTTTGGTAGCACAAACGGTCGGCAACATCGGGCGTGGCATGACAACATCGCCTTTGGGAAGCACACACGGTCTAACGACGTCGGGCGTGGCATGCGATCATTGCTTTTGTGCAGCACACACGGTCGGACTACGTCGGGCGATGCATGACATAACGCCTTTGGACAGCACAAACGGTCGAACAACGTCGGGCGTAACATACAATCATCGCCTTTGGGCAGCACACACTGTCGAACAATGTCGGGCGTGGCATGCCATCATAGCCCTTGGACGGCAAATAGAGTCGAAACGGCGTCGGGCGTGACATGCCGGCCAAGACCGCTCTTGGGCCACACCTGATCGGACACGTCGGGCGTGGCATGACATCACCGTCGTTGGACAGCACACACGATCGAACGACGTCGTGCGTGGCATGACATCACCACCCTTGGACAGTACGCACGGTCAGATGACGTTAGGTTTGGCATGACATCACCGCCTTTGGACAACACACACGGTCGAACGATGTCAGGCATGGCATGACATCACCACCTCGACAAAGACATACGGCCGGGTAACGTAAGGAGTGGCATGCCATCACCGCTTTGACAACACACACGGCCGACAAAGTAAGGCGTGGCACGCCATCACCGCCGCTGGACAACACACAAGGTCGACGACGTTAGGCGTGGCATGATATCACCGTGATTTTGACAAAGACAAACAATCGAATGATGTCGGGCATGGCATGCCTTCATCGCTTTTAGGTAGCACGCACGATCGGCAAGGTCGGGCGAGGCATGATATCATCGCCTCGACAAAGACACATCGCCGACAAAGATCGGGCGTGACATGCGATCTACGCCTTTGACAAAGCATACAATGAACGACGCCGGGTGTGGCTTGACATCAACGCCCTTGATCGCCCGCGACGGCCATACAACGCCGGGCGTGGCATGACATCACCACCATAGGACAACACAAACGGTCAACGACGTCGAGCGTGGCATGATATCACCGGTCTTTGACAGCACACACGGTCGAACGACATCGGGCGTGGCATGACATCACGCCCTTGGATTGCACGCACGGTCGGTTGATGTCAGGCATTGCATGACATCACCGCCTTTGGAAAACACACACGGTCCAGAACGTCGGGCGTGGCATGACATCACTGCCCTTGGACAACACATACGGTCGGACAACGTCGGGCGTGGTATGACATCACCGCCATTAAAAAGCACACACGGTCAAACTACATTGGGCTTGGCATGACATCACCGCCTTTGGGCAGCACACACGGTCTAACAACGCCGGGCGTGGCATTCCATCATCGCTTTGGGCAAAGACATGGTCGGTCGACGCCGGGCGTGGCATGACATCACCACCTCGACAACAAACACGCCGAACAACGCCGGGCCTAGCATGCCATCACCGACTTTGGAAAGCATACACGCTCGAACGACGCCGGGCATCGTGATTACATCACCGCCATTAGACAAAGACATACGGTCGGGCGACGCCGGGCGACGCATTACATCACCGCCCTTGGATAACACATACGGTCGGCAACGTAAGGAATTGCATGACATCACCGCCCTTGGATAGAACATACGGTCGGCAACGTCGGGCGTGGCATGACATCATCGCCTTTGGACAACACACACGGTCGGCAACCTCGGGCGTGGCATGACATCATCTCCCTTGGACAACACACATGGTCGAACGACGTCGGGCGTGGCATGACATCACCGCCCTTGGACAGCACGCACGGTCAGACGACGTTGGGCGTGGCATGACATCACCGCCTTTGGACACCACACACGGTCAGCAACATCGGGCGTGGCATGACATCACCGCCCTAGGACGGCACACACGATCGAACGACGTCGGGCGTGGCATGACATCACCGCCCTTGGACTGCACGCACGGTCGATTGACGTCGGGCGTGGCATGACATCACCGCCTTTGGACAACACAAACGGTCGGCAACGCCGGGCGTGGCATTAAATCACCGCCCTTGGCAGCACATACGGTCGGCAACGTAAGGCGTGACATGCCATTTACGCCCTTGGACAGCTCACACGGTCAGAGACGTCGGACGTGGCATGACATCACCGCCCTTGGACAACACACATGGTCGAACGACGTCGGGCGTGGCATGACATCACTGCCTTAGGTTAACACACACGGTCAGCAATGTTGGGCGTGGCATGACATCACCACCCTTGGACAACACATACGGTCGGAAACGTATAGCGTGGCATGCCATCACCCCGTTAGACAGCACACACGCTCGGCAACGTCGGGTGTGGCATGACATCACCGCCCTTGGACAGCACACACGGTCGACAACGTAAGGCGTGGCATGCCATTACCACCCTTGGATAGCACACACAGTCGGACACGTCGGGCGTGGCATGACATCACCTGCCTTGGACAGCACGCACGGTCAGACGACGTTGGGTGTGGCATGACATCACCGCCTTTGGACAAAGACACACGGTCGGTAATGTCGGGCGTGGGATGACATCACCGCTTCGACGATACATACGCCGACAACGTAGAAGTGACATGCTATCACCGCTTCTTGACAAAGACACACGATCGGACGACGCCAGGCATTGCATGACATCACCGACCTTTGACAAAGACACGGCCGAACGACGCCAGGCATGGCATGCCTTCATCGCTTTGGGAAGCACACACGGTCGGGCAACGCCGGTCGATTATTACATCACCGCTCTTGGATTGTACTCACGGTCGGACGATGCGGGTGTGGTATGACATCATCGCCATTGGACTACACGCACAATCGGCAAGGTCGGGCGTGGCATGACAATATCGCCCTTGGACAGCACACATAGTCTACAACATCCGGCGTAGCATGACATAACCGCCCTTGGATAGTACACACGGTCGAACAACTTCGGGTGTGGCATGACATCACCGCCTTGGGCAAAGACACACGGTCGATTACGCCAGCGGTGCATGACTTAACGCCTTTGGGCAGACACACGGCCGAACGACGTCCGGCAAGGCATTCCATCATAGCCCTTGGACGGCAATACGGTCAAACGGCGGTAGCCGTGACATGCCATCACCGCTTTGACAGACACACGGTTGAACGATGTCGAGTGGCATGCCATCATCGCTTTGGGCAAGACACACGGTCGAACAACGTCGAGTGTGGCATGACATCACCGTCTTTGGACAGCACACACAGTCGAACGGTATCTGACGTGACATGCCATCACCACCTTTTAACAACACACACGGTCGAGCGACGTCGGGCGAGGCATTCTATCATCGCTTTTGGGTTTCACACACGGTCGAACGACGTCGGGCGTGGCATGCCATCATCGCATTTGGGCAGCACAAACGCTTGAACGACATCGAGTGTGGCTTGACATCACCACCCTTGGACTGCACGCAGGGTCAGACGACGTTGGGCGTGGCATGACATCACGCCTTGACAAAGACACACCTGAACGACGCCGCGGCGCGTGGCATGACATCACAACCCTTGGACAGCACGCACGGTCGGACGACGTTAGGTGTGGCATGACATCACCGCCTTTGGACAACACACACGATCGAACGACGTCAGGCATGGCATGACATCACCGCCCTTGGACAGCACATACGGTCGGCAACGTAAGGAGTGGCATGCCATCACCGCCCTTGGACAACACACACGGTCGACAAAGTAAGGCGTGGCATGCCATCACCGCCGTTGGACAACACACAAGGTCGGACGATGTTAGGCGTGGCATGATATCACCGCATTTTGACAGCACAAACAATTGAATGATGTCGGGCATGGCATTCCTTCATCGCCTTTAGGTAGCACGCACGATCGGCAAGGTCGGGCGAGGCATAATATCATCGCCCTTGGACATCACACACTGTCGACAGCATCAGGCGTGACATGCGATCTACGCGTTTGGACAACATACACGGTCGAACGACGTCGGGTGTGGCTTGACATCACCGTCCTTGGACTGCCCGCACGGTCATACAACGTCGGGCGTGGCATGACATCACCGCCATAAGACAACACAAACGGTCAATAACGTCGGGCGTGGCATGATATCACCGCCATTGGACAGCACACACGGTCGAACGACGTCGGGCGTGGCATGACATCACGCCCTTGGACTGCACGCACGGTCGGTTGACGTCGGGCGTTGCATGACATCACCGCCTTTGGACAACACACACGGTCGGCAACATCGAGCGTGGCATGAAATCACCGCTTGACAACACATTTGGTCGGACGACGCCGGGCGTGGTATGACATCACCGCCATTAAAAAGAACACACGGTCAAACTACGCCGGGCGTGGCATGACATCACCGCATTTGGGCAAAGACACACGGTCTAACAACGCCAGGCGTGGCATTTCATCATCGCCTTTGGGCAGCACATGGTCGATCGACGCCGGGCGTGGCATGACATCACCGCTTCGACGGCAAACACAGCCGAACGACGCCGCCTAGCATGCCATCACCGACTTTGGAAAGCATACACGTTCGAACGACGTCGGGCGTGGCATTACATCACCGCCATTAGACAGCACATACGGTCGGCGACGTCGGGCGTGGCATTACATCACCGCCTTTGGACAACACATACGGTCGGCAACGTAAGGCATAGCATGCCATCATCGCCCTTGGATAGAACATACGGATCGCAACGTCGGGCGTGGCATGACATTTTCGCTTGACAAAGACACACGGTCGGGTAACGCCGGGCGTGGCATGACATCATCTCCCTTGGGCCGGCACACACGGCCGGCAAGGTCGCGTGGCATGACATCACCTCCCTTGACAAGATACAAGCGGTTGGACAACATCAGCGTGGCATGACATCATCTCCTCGGGCAAAGACACACGGCCTGACTATGTCGGGCGATGCATGACATCACCGCCTTTGACAAAGACACACGATCGAATGACGCCGGGCATGGGATGACATCAGCGCTTTGGACAAAGACACACGATCCAACGACGTCGGGCGTGGCATGCCATCATAGCCCTAGGACGGCAAACACGGCCGAACAACGCCAGGCATGACATGCCATCATCGCTTTTGACAGACACACGGTAAAACAACATCAGCGTGGCATGCCATCATCGCCGGCAAAGCATACACGGTCGAACGACGCGTTGGGCGTGGCATGACATCACCACCTTTGACAAAGCATAAACGGTCGAACGACGCCGGACGTAGCATGCCATCACCGCTTTGACAAAGACGCACGATCGAGCGACGTCGGGCGTGGCATGCCATCATCGCGTTTGAGTAGCACACACGGTCGAATGACGTCGGGCGTGGCATGCCATCATCACCTTTGGGCAGCACAAACGGTTGAACGACAACGAGCGTGGCATGACATCACTGCCCTTGGACTGCACGAATGGTCGGACGACATCGAGCGTGGCATGACAACACCGCCCTCTGACTGCTAACTCACTCAGTTGACGTCAGGCATGGCAGACATCACCGCCTTTGGACAACACATATGGTCGGCAACATCGAGCGTGGCATGACATCACCGTCCTTAGGCAGCACACACGGTCGGACTATCCAAGGGTGTGGCATGACATCAACGCCTTTGGACAGCACAAACGGTCAAACAACGTCGGGCGTGGCATGCCATCATCGCCTTTGGGAAGCACACACGGTCGAACGACGTCGGGCGTGGCATGCCAGCATAGCCCTTGGACGGCAAACACGATCGAACGACGTCAGTCGAGACATGCAATCACCGCCTTGACAACACGCACGGTCAGACGACGTGGGCGTGGCATGACATCACAGCCTTTGACAAAGACACACGAGGGCAACGGCGATGGGTGTGGCATGACATCACCTCTTGACAAAGACACACGGTCGGACACGCCGTCGGCGTGGCATGACATAACCGCCCTTGGACAACACACATGGTCGAACGATGTCGCGCGTGGCATGACATCACCGCCCTTGGATAGCACGCACGGTCGGACAACGTTGGGCGTGGCATGACATCACCGCCTTTGGACAGCACACACGGTCATTAACATCGGGCGTGGCATGACATCACCGCCCTAGGACAGCACACACGATCGAACGACGTCGGGCGTGGCATGACATCACCGCCCTTGGACTGCACGCACGGTCGGTTGACGTCGGGTGTGGCATGACATCACCGCCTTTGGACAACACAAACGGTCGGCAACGCCGGGCGTGGTATTAAATCACCGCTCTTGGCAAAGACATACGGTCGGGTAACGTAAGGCGTGGCATGCGATTTACGCTCGACAGCACACACGGCCGAGACGCCGGACGTGGCATGACATCACCGCTTCTTGACAGCACATGGTCGAACGACGTCGGGCGTGGCATGACATCATTGCCGAGGTTAACACACACGGCCAAGAATGTTGGGCGTGGCATGACATCACCGCTGCGTGGACAAAGACATACGATCGCAACGAACGTATAGCGTGGCATGCCATCACCCCGTTGGACAGCACACACGCTCAGCAACGTCGGCTGTGGCATTACATCACTGCCCTTGGACAGCACACACGGTCGACAACGTAAGGCGTGGCATGCCATTACCACCCTTGGTTAGCACACACAGTCGGACACGTCGGGCGTGGCATGACGTCACTGGCCTTGGACAGCACGCACGGTCAGACGACGTTGTGTGTGGCATGACATCACCGCCTTTGGACAGCACACACGGTAGGCAATGTGGGGCGTGGGATGACATCAGCGCCCTTGGACAGCACATACGGTCGACAACGTAAGAAGTGGCATGCTATCACCGCCCTTGGACAGCACACACGATCGGACGACGTCAGGCATGGCATGACATCACCGACCTTTTATAGCACACACGGTCGAACGACGTCAGGTATGGCATGCCTTCATCGCCTTTGGGAAGCACACACGGTCGGCAACGTCGGTCGTGGCATTACATCACCGCTCTTGGATTGTACTCACGGTCGGATGATGCGGGTGTGGTATGACATCATCGCCCTTGGACTACACGCACGATCGGCAAGGTCGGGCGTGGCATGACAATATTGCCCTCGACAAAGACACATAGTCGACAACATCCGGCGTAGCATGACGTAACCGCCCTTGGATAGTACACACGGTCGGACAACGTCGGGTGTGGCATGATATCACCGCCCTTGGGCAGCACACATGGTCAGACTACGTCTGGCGGTGCATGACTTAACGCCTTTGGGCAGCACACACGGTCGAATGACGTCCGGCATGGCATTCCATCATAGCCTAGGCAACACAAACGGTTGAACGACATTGGGCGTGGCATGACATCACCGCCCTTAGACTTCACGCACGGTAAGGCGACGTCGGGCGTGGCTTGAAATCACCGCCCTTGGACAGAACACACAGTGTAACAACGTCGGGCGTGGCATGCCATCATAGCTCTTAGACAGCAAAGACAATCGAACGATGTCAGGCGTGACATGCCATCACCGCTTTTAGACTGCACTCACGGTCAGAGGACGTCGGGCGTGGCATGACATCACCGCCATTGGACAGCACACACGGTCGGCAACGTAAGGTGTGGCACGCTATCACCGCCCTTGGACAGCACACACGGTCGGACACGTTGGGCGTGGCATGACATCACCGCCCTTGGACAGCACACACGGTCGAACGACGTATAGCGTGGCATGACATCACCGCCCTTGGACAGCACACACGGTCGAACAATGTCGGGCATGGCATGTCTTCATCGACTTTTGGTAGCACAAACGGTCGGCAACATCGGGCGTGGCATGACAACATCGCCATTGGGAAGCACACACGGTCTAACGACGTCGGGCGTGGCATGTGATCATTGCTTTTGTGCAGCACACACGGTCGTACTACGTCGGGCGATGCATGACATAACGCCTTTGGACAGCACAAACGGTCGAACAACGTCGGGCGTAACATACAATCATCGCCTTTGGGCAGCACACACTGTCGAACAATGTCGGGCGTGGCATGCCATCATAGCCCTTGGACGGCAAATAGAGTCGAACGACGTCAGGCGTGACATGCCAGCACCGCTCTTGGACAGCACACACAGTCGGACACGTCGGGCGTGGCATGACATCACCGTCGTTGGACAGCACACACGATCGAACGACGTCGTGCGTGGCATGACATCACCACCCTTGGACAGTACGCACGGTCAGACGACGTTAGGTTTGGCATGACATCACCGCCTTTGGACAACACACACGGTCGAACGACGTTTGGCATGGCATGACATCACCACCCTTGGACAGCACATACGGTCGGCAACGTAAGGAGTGGCATGCCATCTCCGCCCTTGGACAACACACACGGTCGACAAAGTAAGGCGTGGCACGCCATCACCGCCGTTGGACAACACACAAGGTCAGACGACGTTAGGCGTGGCATGATATCACCGCATTTTGACAGCACAAACAATCGAATGATGTCATGCATGGCATGCCTTCATCGCCTTTAGGTAGCACGCACGATCGGCAAGGTCGGGCGAGGCATGATATCATCGTCCTTGGACAGCACACACTGTCGACAGCATCAGGCGTGACATGCGATCTACGCCTTTGGACAGCATACACAGTCGAACGACGTCGGGTGTGGCTTGACATCAACGTCCTTGGACTGCCCGCACGGTCATACAACGTCGGGCGTGGCATGACATCACCGCCATAGGACAGCACAAACGGTCAACAACGTCAGGCGTGGCATGATATCACCGCCCTTGGACAGCACACACGGTCGAACGACATCGGGCGTGGCATGACATCACGCCCTTGGACTGCACGCACGGTCGGTTGACGTCGGGCGTTGCATGACATCACCGCCTTTGGACAACACACACGGTCGACAACATGGGGCGTGGCATGAAATCACCGCCCTTGGACAACACATTCGGTCGGACGACGTCGGGCGTGGTATGACATCACCGCCATTAAAAAGCACACACGGTCAAACTACATTGGGCTTGGCATGACATCACCACCTTTGGGCAGCACACACGGTCTAACAACGTCGGGCGTGGCATTCCATCATCGCCTTTGGGCAGCACACATGGCCGGTCGACGTCGGGCGTGGCATGACATCACCACCCTTGGACAACAAACACAGTCGAACAACGTCGGGCCTAGCATGCCATCACCGACTTTGGAAAGCATACACGTTCGAACGACGTCGGGCATCGCATTACATCACCGCCATTAGACAGCACATACGGTCGGCGACGTCGGGCGAGGCATTACATCACCGCCCTTGGATAACACATACGGTCGGCAACGTAAGGAATTGCATGACATCACCGCCCTTGGATAGAACATACGGTCGGCAACGTCGGGCGTGGCATGACATCATCGCCTTTGGACAACACACACGGTCGGCAACGTCGGGCGTGGCATGACATCATCTCCCTTGGACAACACACATGGTCGAACGACGTCGGGCGTGGCATGACATCACCGCCCTTGGACAGCACGCACGGTCAGACGACGTTGGGCGTGGCATGACATCACCGCCTTTGGACACCACACACGGTCAGCAACATCGGGCGTGGCATGACATCACCGCCCTAGGACGGCACACACGATCGAACGACGTCGGGCGTGGCATGACATCACCGCCCTTGGACTGCACGCACGGTCGGTTGACGTCGGGCGTGGCATGAAATCACCGCCTTTGGTCAACACAAACGGTCGGCAACGCCGGGCGTGGCATTAAATCCCCGCCCTTGGCAAAGACATACGATCGGGTAACGTGGGCGTGACATGCCATTTACGCCCTTGGACAGCTCACACGGTCAGAGACGTCGGACGTGGCATGACATCACCGCCCTTGGACAACACACATGGTCGAACGACGTCGGGCGTGGCATGACATCACTGCCTTAGGTTAACACACACGGTCAGCAATGTTGGGCGTGGCATGACATCACCACCCTTGGACAACACATACGGTCGGAAACGTATAGCGTGGCATGCCATCACCCCGTTGGACAGCACACACGCTCGGCAACGTCGGGTGTGGCATGACATCACCGCCCTTGGACAGCACACACGGTCGACAACGTAAGGCGTGGCATGCCATTACCACCCTTGGATAGCACACACAGTCGGACACGTCGGGCGTGGCATGACATCACCTGCCTTGGACAGCACGCACGGTCAGACGACGTTGGGTGTGGCATGACATCACCGCCTTTGGACAGCACACACGGTCGGTAATGTCGGGCGTGGGATGACATCACCGCCCTTGGACGACACATACGCTCGACAACGTAAGAAGTGACATGCTATCACCGCCCTTGGACAGCACACACGATCGGACGACGTCAGGCATGGCATGACATCACTGACCTTTGACAGCACACGGTCGAACGACGTCAGGCATGGCATGCCTTCATCGCCTTTGGGAAGCACACACGGTCGGCAACGTCGGTCGTATCATTACATCACCGCTCTTGGATTGTACTCACGGTCGGACGATGCGGGTGTGGTATAACATCATCGCCATTGGACTACACGCACAATCGGCAAGGTCGGGCGTGGCATGACAATATCGCCCTTGGACAGCACACATAGTCTACAACATCCGGCGTAGCATGACATAACCGCCCTTGGATAGTACACACGGTCGAACAACGTCGGGTGTGGCATGACATCACCGCCCTTGGGCAGCACACACGGTCAGACTACGTCAGGCGGTGCATGACTTAACGCCTTTGGGCAGCACACACGGTCGAACGACGTCCGGCAAGGCATTCCATCATAGCCCTTGGACGGCAAATACGGTCAAACGGCGGTAGCCGTGACATGCCATCACCGCCTTTGGACAGCACACACGGTTGAACGATGTCGGGAGTGGCATGCCATCATCGCCTTTGGGCAGCACACACGGTCGAACAACGTCGAGTGTGGCATGACATCACCGTCTTTGGACAGCACACACAGTCGAACGGTATCGGACGTGACATGCCATCACCACCTTTTAACAACACACACGGTCGAGCGACGTCGGGCGAGGCATTCTATCATCGCTTTTGGGTTTCACACACGGTCGAACGACGTCGGGCGTGGCATGCCATCATCGCATTTGGGCAGCACAAACGCTTGAACGACATCGAGTGTGGCTTGACATCACCGCCCTTGGACTGCACGCAGGGTCAGACGACGTTGGGCGTGGCATGACATCACGCCCTTGGACAGCACACACAGTCGAACGACGTCGTGCGTGGCATGACATCACAACCCTTGGACAGCACGCACAGTCGGACGACGTTAGGTGTGGCATGACATCACCGCCTTTGGACAACACACACGATCGAACGACGTCAGGCATGGCATGACATCACCGCCCTTGGACAGCACATACGGTCGGCAACGTAAGGAGTGGCATGCCATCACCGCCCTTGGACAACACACACGGTCGACAAAGTAAGGCGTGGCATTCCATCACCGCCGTTGGACAACACACAAGGTCGGACGATGTTAGGCGTGGCATGATATCACCGCATTTTGACAGCACAAACAATTGAATGATGTCGGGCATGGCATTCCTTCATCGCCTTTAGGTAGCACGCACGATCGGCAAGGTCGGGCGAGGCATAATATCATCGCCCTTGGACATCACACACTGTCGACAGCATCAGGCGTGACATGCGATCTACGCGTTTGGACAACATACACGGTCGAACGACGTCGGGTGTGGCTTGACATCACCGTCCTTGGACTGCCCGCACGGTCATACAACGTCGGGCGTGGCATGACATCACCGCCATAAGACAACACAAACGGTCAACAACATCGGGCGTGGCATGATATCACCGCCCTTGGACAGCACACACGGTCGAACGACGTCGGGCGTGGCATGACATCACGCCCTTGGACTGCACGCACGGTCGGTTGACGTCGGGCGTTGCATGACATCACCGCCTTTGGACAACACACACGGTCGGCAACATCGAGCGTGGCATGAAATCACCGCCCTTGGACAACACATTTGGTCGGACGACGTCGGGCGTGGTATGACATCACCGCCATTAAAAAGAACACACGGTCAAACTACGTCGGGCGTGGCATGACATCACCGCATTTGGGCAGCACACACGGTCTAACAACGTCAGGCGTGGCATTTCATCATCGCCTTTGGGCAGCACACATGGTCGATCGACGTCGGGCGTGGCATGACATCACCGCCCTTGGACGGCAAACACAGTCGAACGACGTCGGGCCTAGCATGCCATCACCGACTTTGGAAAGCATACACGTTCGAACGACGTCGGGCGTGGCATTACATCACCGCCATTAGACAGCACATACGGTCGGCGACGTCGTGCGTGGCATTACATCACCGCCTTTGGACAACACATACGGTCGGCAACGTAAGGCATAGCATGCCATCATCGCCCTTGGATAGAACATACGGTCGGCAACGTCGGGCGTGGCATGACATTTTCGCCCTTGGACAGCACACACGGTCGGCAACGTCGGGCGTGGCATGACATCATCTCCCTTGGACGGCACACACGGTCGGCAAGGTCAGGCGTGGCATGACATCACCTCCCTTGGACAGTACAAACGGTTGGACAACATCAGGCGTGGCATGACATCATCTCCCTTGGGCAGCACACACGGTCTGACTATGTCGGGCGATGCATGACATCACCGCCTTTGGACAGCACACACGATCGAATGACGTCGGGCATGGGATGACATCAGCGCCTTTGGACAGCACACACAGTCCAACGACGTCGGGCGTGGCATGCCATCATAGCCCTAGGACGGCAAACACGGTCGAACAACGTCAGGCATGACATGCCATCATCGCCTTTGGACAGCACACACGGTAAAACAACATCAGGCGTGGCATGCCATCATCGCCTTCGGGCAGCATACACGGTCGAACGACGTTGGGCGTGGCATGACATCACCACCTTTGGACAGCATAAACGGTCGAACGACGTCGGACGTAGCATGCCATCACCGCCTTTGGACAGCACGCACGATCGAGCGACGTCGGGCGTGGCATGCCATCATCGCGTTTGAGTAGCACACATGGTCGAATGACGTCGGGCGTGGCATGCCATCATCACCTTTGGGCAGCACAAACGGTTGAACGACAACGAGCGTGGCATGACATCACTGCCCTTGGACTGCACGAATGGTCGGACGACATCGAGCGTGGCATGACAGCACCGCCCTCTGACTGCTAACTCACTCAGTTGACGTCAGGCATGGCAGACATCAACGCCTTTGGACAACACATATGGTCGGCAACATCGAGCGTGGCATGACATCACCGTCCTTAGGCAGCACACACGGTCAGACTATCCAAGGGTGTGGCATGACATCAACGCCTTTGGACAGCACAAACGGTCAAACAACGTCGGGCGTGGCATGCCATCATCGCCTTTGGGAAGCACACACGGTCGAACGACGTCGGGCGTGGCATGCCAGCATAGCCCTTGGACGGCAAACACGATCGAACAACGTCAGTCGTGACATGCAATCACCGCCCTTAGACAACACGCACGGTCAGACGACGTGGGGCGTGGCATGACATCACAGCCTTTGGACAGCACACACAGTAGGCAACGATGGGTGTGGCATGACATCACCTCTCTTGGACAGCACACACAGTCGGACACGTCGAGCGTGGCATGACATAACCGCCCTTGGACAACACACATGGTCGAACGATGTCGCGCGTGGCATGACATCACCGCCCTTGGATAGCACGCACGGTCGGACAACGTTGGGCGTGGCATGACATCACCGCCTTTGGACAGCACACACGGTCATTAACATCGGGCGTGGTATGACATCACCGCCCTAGGACAGCACACACGATCGAACGACGTCGGGCGTGGCATGACATCACCGCCCTTGGACTGCACGCACGGTCGGTTGACGTCGGGTGTGGCATGACATCACCGCCTTTGGACAACACAAACGGTCGGCAACGCCGGGCGTGGTATTAAATCACTGCCCTTGGCAGCACATACGGTCGGCAACGTAAGGCGTGGCATGCGATTTACGCCCTTGGACAGCACACACGGTCAGAGACGTCGGACGTGGCATGACATCACCGCCCTTGGACAGCACACATGGTCGAACGACGTCGGGCGTGGCATGACATCATTGCCGTAGGTTAACACACACGGTCAGCAATGTTGGGCGTGGCATGACATCACCGCCCGTGGACAGCACATACGACCGGCAACGTATAGCGTGGCATGCCATCACCCCGTTGGACAGCACACACGCTCAGCAACGTCGGCTGTGGCATTACATCACTGCCCTTGGACAGCACACACGGTCGACAACGTAAGGCGTGGCATGCCATTACCACCCTTGGTTAGCACACACAGTCGGACATGTCGGGCGTGGCATGACGTCACCGGCCTTGGACAGCACGCACGGTCAGACGACGTTGTGTGTGGCATGACATCACCGCCTTTGGACAACACACACGGTCGGCAATGTGGGGCGTGGGATGACATCAGCGCCCTTGGACAGCACATACGGTCGACAACGTAAGAAGTGGCATGCTATCACCGCCCTTGGACAGCACACACGATCGGACGACGTCAGGCATGGCATGACATCACCGACCTTTTACAGCACACACGGTCGAACGACGTCAGGTATGGCATGCCTTCATCGCCTTTGGGAAGCACACACGGTCGGCAACGTCGGTCGTGGCATTACATCACCGCTCTTGGATTGTACTCACGGTCGGATGATGCGGGTGTGGTATGACATCATCGCCCTTGGACTACACGCACGATCGGCAAGGTCGGGCGTGGCATGACAATATTGCCCTTGGACAGCACACATAGTCGACAACATCCGGCGTAGCATGACGTAACCGCCCTTGGATAGTACACACGGTCGGACAACGTCGGGTGTGGCATGATATCACCGCCCTTGGGCAGCACACACGGTCAGACTACGTCTGGCGGTGCATGACTTAACGCCTTTGGGCAGCACACACGGTCGAACGACGTCCGGCATGGCATTCCATCATAGCCCTTGGACGGCAAATACGGTCAAACGGCGGTAGCCGTGACATGCCATCACCGCCTTTGGACAGCAAACATGGTCGAACGACGTCAGGAGTGGCATTCCATCATTGCCTTTGCGCAACACACACGGTCGAACAACGTCGAGTGTGGCATGACATCACCGTCTTTGGACAGCACACACGGTCGAACGATATCGGACGTGACATGCCATCACCACATTTTAACAACACACACGGTCGAGCGACGTCGGGCGAGGCATTCCATCATCGCTTTTGGGTTTCACACACGTTCGAACGACGTCGGGCGTGGCATGCCATCATCGCATTTGGGCAGCACAAACGGTTGAACGACATCGAGTGTGGATTGACATCACCGCCCTAGGACTGCACGCAGGGTCTGACGACGTTGGGCGTGGCATGACATCACGCCCTTGGACAGCATGCACGGTCGGTTGACATCGGGCTTCTCATGACAACACTTCCTTTGGACAACACACACGGTCCACAACGTCAGGCCTGGCATGACATCACCTCCCTTGGATAGCACATACGGCCAGCAACGTAAGGCGTGGCATCCCATCACTGCCCTTGGACAACACACACGGTCGGACGGCATTGGGCGTGGCATGACATCACTGCCCTTGAACAACACACACGATCGAACGACGTTGGGCGTGGCATGACATCACCAACCTTTGACTACACGCACGGTCGATTGACGTCGGGCGTGGCATGACATCACCGCCTTTGGACAACACACACGGTCAGCAATGCCGGGCGTGGAATTAAATCACCGCCCTTGGCAGCATATACGGTCGGCAACGTAAGGCGTCGCACGTCATTTACGCCCTTGGACAGCACACACGGTCAGACATGTCAGGCGTGGCATGACATCACCGCCCTTGGACAGCACACATGGTCGAACGACGTCGGGCGTGGCAAGACCTCACTGCCTTAGGTTAACACACACGGTCGGCAACGTCGGGCGTGGCATGACATCACCGCCCTTGGACAGCACATACGGTCGGCAACATATAGCGTGGCATGCCATAACCCCTGTTGGACAGCACACACGCTCGGCAACGTCGGGTGTGGCATGACATCACCGCCCTTGGACAGCACACACGGTCGACAACGTAAGGCGTGGCATGCCATCACCGCCCGTGGACAACACACAATGTCGGAGGACGTCAAGCGTGGCATGACATCACCGCCCTTTGACAGCACACACAGTCGAACGATGTCGGGCATGACATGACATCACAGCCCTTGGACAACACACTTGGTCTGACGATGTCGGGCGTGGCATGACATCACCGCCATTAAGAAGTACACACAGTCGGACTACGTCGGGCGTGGCATGACATCACCGCCTTTGGGCAGCACACACGGTTGAACAACATCGGGCGTGGCATTCCATCATCCCCTTTGGGCAGCACTCACGGTCGAACGACGTCGAGCGTGGCCAGACATCACCGCCATTGGACAGCACACACGGTTGACAACGTCGGGCATGGCATGACATCACCGCCATTGGACAACACACACGGTTGGACGACGTCGGGTGTTTCCTGACATCACCGCCCTTGGGCAGCACACACGGTCGGACTATGTTAGGCGTGGCATGGCATCACCGCCCTTGGACCGCACACATGGTCGGCAATGTCGGGCGTGGAATTACATCAACGCCCTTAGACAGCACACATAATCGAACGACGACGGGCGTGGCATGTCATCACCGCCTTTGGACAGCACACACAGTCGAACGACGTTGGGCGTGACATGTCATCACCGCCTTTGGACGACACACACAGTCGAACGACGTCGCGTGTGGCATGACATCACCGCCACGGGACAACACATACGGTCGGCAACGTAAGGCGTGGCATGCCATAACCTCCCTTGGACAACACACACGGTCAGACACGTCGGGCGTGGCATTACATCACCGCCCTTGGACATCACACACGGTCGAACGACGTCAGGCATGACATGACATCACCGCCGTTGGACTGCAGGCACAGTCGGACGACGTCAGGCGTGGCATGATATCACCGCCTTTGGACAACATACGGTTGGCAAAGTCGGGCGTGGCATGACATCACCGCCCTTGGATAGCACATAAGGTCAGCAACATATAGCGTTGCATGCCATCACCTCCCTTGGAAAGCACACGCGCTCGGCAACGTCAGGTGTGGCATGACATCACCACCATTGGACAGCACACACGGTCAGCAATGTAAGGAGTGGCATGACATCACCGCCCTTGCTCAACACACTCAGTCGGATGACATTGGGCGTGGCATGAAATCACCACCATTAAAAAGCATACACGGTCGGACTACGTTGGGCGTGGCATGACATCACCGCCTTTGGGCAGCACACACGGTCGAACAACGTCGGGCATGGCATTCCATCATCGCCTTTGGGCAGCACACACGATCTAACGACGTCAGGCTTGGCATGCCATCATTGCTTTTGGGCAACACAAACGGTTGAACGACATCGGGCGTGGCATGACATCACCGCCCTTGGACTGCATGCATGGTCAGTTGACGTCGAGTGTGGCATGACATCACCGCCTTTAGACAACACACATGGTCGGCAACGTCAGGCGTGGCATGACATCACCGCCCTTCGACAGCACATACGATCGGCAACGAAAGGAGTGGCATGCCATCACTGTCCTTGGACAACACACACAGTCGACAAAGTAAGGCGTGGCATGCCATCAACGCTCTTGGACAACACACAAGGTCGGACGACGTCAGGCGCGGCATGCCTTCATAGCCTTTGGGAAGCACACACGATCGGCAAGGTCTAGTGTGGCATGATATCATCGCCCTTGGACAGTACACACAGTCGACAACATCAGGCGTGGCATGCCATCACTACCTTTGGACAGCATACACGGTCGAACAACGCTAGGCGTGGCGTGACATCACCGTCCTTGGACTGCACGCATGGTCGGACGATGTCGGGCGTGGCATGACATCACCGCCATTGCACAGCACGGTCAACAACGTCGGGCGTGGCATGACATCACTGCCCTTGGACATCACACACGGTCGAACGATGTCGGGCGTGGCATGACATCACGCCCTTAGACTTCATGCACGATCGGTTGACGTGGGGCGTGGCATGACATCACCGCCTTTGGACAACACACACAGTCCGCAACGTCGGGCGTGGCATGACATAACCGCCCTTGGACAGCAGATATGGTCGGCAACGAATAGCGTGGCATGCCATCACCGTCCTTGGACAGCATTCACGCTCGGCAACGTCGGGTGTGGCATGACATAACCGCCATTGAACAGCAAACACGGTCGGCAACATCGGGCGTGGCATGAAATTCCTCCCTTGGACAACACACTCTGTCGGACGACGTCGGGCGTGGCATGACATCACCGCCATTAAGAAGCACACACGGTCAGACTACGTCTAGCGTGGCATGACATCACCACCTTTGGGCAGCACACACGGTCGAAAAACGTCAGGCGTGGCATTCCATCATCGCCTTTGGGCAGATCACACGGTCTAACGACGTAGGGCATGGCATGCCATCATCGCCTGTGGGCAGCACAAATGGTTGAACGACCTCGGGCGTGGCATGACATCTCTGCTCTTGGACTGCACGCACGGTCGGTTGACGTTGGGTGTGGCATGACATCATCGCCCTTGGACAGCACACACGGTCGGCAACGTCGGGCGTGGCATGACATCATCGCCCTTGGACGGCACACACGGTCGGCAACGTCAGGCGTGGCATGACATCACCTCCCTTGGACAGTACAAACGGTTGGACAACATCGAGCGTGGCATGACATCATCGCCCTTGGGCAGCACACACGGTCTGACTACGTCGGGTGATGCATGACATCACCGCCTTTGGGCAGCACACACGATCGAACGACGTCGGGCATGGCATGACATTAGCGCCTTTGGACAGCACACACAGCCGAATGACGTCGGGCGTGGCTTGCCATCATAGCCCTTGGACGGCAAACACGGTCGAACAACGTCAGGCATTACATGCCATCATCGCCTTTGGACAGCACACACGATAAAACAACGTCGGGCGTGGCATGCCATCATTGCCTTCGGGCAGCACACACGGTCGAACGACGTTGGGCGTGGCATGACATCACCACCTTTGGACAGCATAAACGGTCGAACGACGTCGGACGTGGCATGCCATCACCGCCTTTGGACAGCACACACGATCGAGCGACATCGGGCGTGGCATGCCATCATCGCATTTTGGCAGCACAAACGGTTGAACGACAACGAGCGTGGCATGACATCACTGCTCTTGGACTGCACGCACGGTCGGACGACGTTGGGCGTGGCATGACAGCACCGCCCTCTGACTGCTCACATGGTTAGTTGCATCAGGCATGGAAGACATCACCGCCTTTGGACAACACATATGGTCGGCAACATCGAGCGTGGCATGACATCACCGTCCTTAGAAAGCACACACGGTCGGACTATCCAAGGGCGTGGCATGACATCAACGCCTTTGGACAGCACAAACGGTCAAACAACGTCGGGCGTGGCATGCCATCATCGCGTTTGGGAAGCACACACGGTCGAACGACGTCGGGCGTGGCATGCCAGCATAGCCCTTGGACGGCAAACACGGTCGAACAACGTCAGTTGTGACATGCCATCACCGCCCTTGGACAACACGCACGGTCGGACGACGTTGGGCGTGGCATGACATCACCGCGGGATAGCACACACGGTCGGCAACGTCGAGCGTGGCATGAAATCACCTATCTTGGACAGCACATACGGTCGTCAACGTAAGGCGTGGCATGCCATCACCGCCCTTGGATAGCACACACAGTTGGACACGTCGAGCGTGGCATGACATCACCGCCCTTGGACAACACACATGGTCGAACGACGTCGGGCGTGGCATGACATCACCGCCCTTGGACAGCACGTACGGTCGGACGACGTTGGGCGTGGCATGACATCACCGCCTTTGGACAGCACACATGGTCGGCAACGTCGGGCGTGGCATGACATCACCGCCCTAGGACAGCACACACGATCGAACGACGTCGGGCGTGGCATGACATCACCGCCCTTGGACTGCACGCACGGTCGGTTGACGTCGGTCGTGGCATGACATCACCGCCTTTGGACAACACAAACAGTCGGCAACGCCGGGCGTGGCATTAAATCACCGCCCTTGGCAGCACATACGGTCGGGAACGTAAGGCGTGGCATGCCATTTACGCCCTTGGACAGCACACACGGTCTGAGACGTCGGGCGTGGTATGACATCACCGCCCTTGGACAGCACACATGGTCGAACAACGTCGGGCGTGGCATGACATCACTGCCTTAGGTTAACACACACGGTCAGCAATGTTGGGCATGGCATGACATCACCGCCCTTGGACACAACATACGGTCGACAACGTATAGCGTGGCATGCCATCACCCCGTTGGACAGCACACACGCTCGGCAACGTCGGGTGTGGCATGACATCACTGCCCTTGCACAGCACACACGGTCGACAACGTAAGGCGTGGCATGTCATCACTGCCTTTGGATAGCAGACACAGTCGGACACGTCGGGCGTGGCATTACATCACCACCTTTGGACAGCACGCAGGGTCAGACGACGTTGGGTGTGGCATGACATCACCGCCTTTGGACAGCTCACACGGTCGGCAATGTCTGGCGTGGGATGACATCACCGCCCTTGGACAGCACATACGGTCGACAACGTTAGAAGTGGCATGCTATCACCGCCCTTGGACAGCACACACGATCGGACGACGTCAGACATGGCATGACATCACCGACCTTTGACAGCACACATGGTCGAACGACGTCAGGCATGGCATGCCTTCATTGCCTTTGGGAAGCACACACGATCGGCAACGTCGGTCGTGGCATTAGACCACCGCTCTTGGATTGTACACACGGTCGGACGATGCGGGTGTGGTATGACATCATCGCCCTTGGACTACACGCACGATCGTCAATGCCGGGCGTGGCATGACAATATCACCCTTGGACAGCACACATAGTCGACAACATCCGGCGTAGCATGACATAACCGCCCTTGGATAGTACACACGGTCGGACAACGTCGGGTGTGGCATGACATCACCGCCCTTGGGCAGCACACACGGTCAGACTACGTCGGGCGGTGCATGACTTAACGCCTTTGGGCAGCACACACGGTCGAACGACGTCCGGCATGGCATTCCATCATAGCTCTTGGACGGCAAATACGGTCAAACGGCGGTAGGCGTTACATGCCATCACCGCCTTTGGACCGCACACACGGTCGAACGACTTCTGGAGTGGCATGCCAATATCGCCTTTGGGCAGCACACACGGTCGAACAACATCGAGTGTGGCATTACATCACCTCCTTTGGACAGCACACACGGTCGAACGATATCGGACGTGACATGCCATCACCGCCTTTTAACAACACACACGGTCGAGCAACGTCGGGCGAGGCATCCATCATCGCGTTTGGGTTTCACACACGATCGAACGACGTCGGGCGTGGCATGCCATCATCGCATTTGGGCAGCACAAACGGTTGAACGACATCGAGTGTGGCTTGACATCACCGCCCTTGGACTGCACGCACGGTCGGACGACGTTGGGCGTGGCATGACATCACGCCCTTGGACAGCACACACGATCGAACAATGTCGGGCATGGCATGACATCAGCTCCCTTGGACTACACGCACGGCTCGTTGACATCGGGCGTCTCATGACAACACTGCCTTTGGACAACACACATGGTCAGCAACGCCGAGTGTGGCATTAAATCACCGCCCTTGGCAGCATATACGGTCGGCAACGTACGGCGTGGCACGCCATTTACGCCCTTGGACAGCACACACGGTCAGATGGCATTGGGCGTGGCATGACATCACCGCCCTTGGACAGCACACACGGTCGAACGACGTCGGGTGTGGCATGACATCACCGCCCTTGGACTACACGCACGGTCGGTTGACGTCGGGCGTGGCATGACATCACCGCCTTTGGACAACACACACGGTCAGCAACGCCGGGCGTGGCATTAAATCACCGCCCTTGGAAGCATATACGGTCGGCAACGTAAGGCGTGGCACGCCATTTTTGCCCTTGGACAGCACACACGGTCAGACACGTCGGGCGTGGCATGACATCACCACCCTTGCACAGCACACATGGTCGAACGACGTCGGGCGTGGCAAGACCTCACTGCCTTAGGTTAACACAAAAGGTCGGCAACATCGGGCGTGGAATGACATCACCGCCATTGGACAGCACATACGGTCAGCAACGTATAGCGTGGCATGCCATAACCCCCGTTTGATAGCACACACGCTCGACAACGTTGGGTTTGGCATGACATCACCGCCCTTGGACAGCACACACGGTCGACAACGTAAGGCGTGGCATGCCATCACCACCCTTGGATAACACACAATGTCGAAGGACGTCAAGCGTGGCATGACATCACCGCCCTTTGACAGCACACTCAGTCGAACAATGTCGGGAATGGCATGACATCACAGCCCTTGGACAGCACACACAGTCGGACGACGTCAGGCGTGGCATGACATCACTGCCATTAAGAAGTACACACGGTCGGACTACGTCGGGTGTGGCATGACATCACCGCCTTTGGGCAGCACACACGGTCGAACAACATCGGGCGTGGCATTCCATCATCCCTTTAGGGCAGCACTCACGGTCGAACGACATCGGGCGTGGCCAGACATCACCGCCATTGGACAGCACACACGGTCGGCAACGTCGGGCATGGCATGACATCACCGCCATTGGACAACACACACGGTCGGACGACGTCGGGCGTTGCCTGACATCACCGCCCTTGGGCAACACACACGGTCGGACTATGTCAGGCATGACATGGCATCACCGCCCTTGGACCACACACATGGTCGGCAACGTCGGGCGTGGAATTACATCACCGCCCTTAGACAGCACACGGGCGTGGCATGTCATCACCGCCTTAGTACAGCACACACAGTCAAACGACGTTGGGCGTGACATGCAATCACCGCCTTTGGACGGCACAACCGGTCGAACGATGTCGGGTGTGACATGACATAACCGCCACGAGACAACACATACGGTCGACAACGTAAGGCGTGGCATGCCATCACCGCCCTTGGACAGCACACACGGTTAGACACGTTGGGCGTGGCATTACATCACCGCCCTTGGACATCACACACGGTCGAACGACATCAGGCATGGCATGACATCACCGTAGTTGGACTGCAGGCACAGTCGGACGACGTCAGGCGTGGCATGACATCACCGCCTTTGGAAAACATACGGTCGGCAAAGTCGGGCGTGGCATGACATCACCGCCCTTGGACAGCACATAAGGTCAGCAACGTATAGCGTTGCATGCCATCACCGCCCTTGGACAGCACACGCGCTCGGCAACGTCAGGAGTGGCATGACATCACCGCCATTGGACAGCACACACGGTCAGCAATGTAAGGAGTGGCATGACATCACCGCCCTTGCACAACACACTCAGTTGGACGACATTGGGCGTGGCATGAAATAACCACCATTAAGAAGCACACACGGTCGGACTACATTGGGCGTGGCATGACATCACTGCCTTTGGGCAGCACACACGATCTAACGACGTCAGGCTTGGCATGCCATCATTGCTTTTGGGAAACACAAACAGTTGAACGACATCGAGCGTGGAATAACATCACCGCCCTTGGACTGCATGCACGGTCGCTTGACATCGGGCGTGGCATGACATCACCGCCTTTGGAAAACACACATGGTCGGCAACGTCAGGCGTGGCATGACATCACCTCCCTTGGACAGCACATACGGTCGGCAACGTAGGGAGTGGCATGCCATCACTGTCCATGGACAACACACACGGTCGACAACGTAAGGCGTGGCATGCCATCACCACTGTTGGACAACACACAAGGTCGGACGACGTCAGGCGCGGGATGCCTTCATTGCCTTTCGGCAGCACGCACGATCGGCAAGGTCGGGCGTGGCATGATATCATCGCCCTTGGACAGTACACACTGTCGACAACATCAGGCGTGACATGCCATCACTACCTTTGGACAGCATACACGATCGAACAACGCCAGGCGTGGCGTGATATCACCGTCCTTGGATTGCACGCATGGTCGGACGATGTCAGGCATGGCATGACATCACCGCCATTGCATAGCACGGTCAATGACGTCGGGCGTGGCATGACATCACTGCCCTTGGACATCACACACGGTCGAACGACATTGGGCGGGGCATGAAATCACGCCCTTGGACTGCACGCACGGTCGGTTGACGTGGGGCGTGGCATGACATCACCACCTTTGGACAACACACACGGTCAGCAACGTCGGGCGTGGCATGACATCACCCCCCTTGGACAGCAGATACGGTCGGCAACGAATACCGTGGCATGCCATCACCTCCCTTGGACAGAATACACGCTCGGCAACGTCGGGTGTGGCATGACATCACCGCTATTGAACAGCAAACACGGTCGGCAACATCGGGCGTGGCATGAAATCTCCGCCCTTGGACAACACACTCTGTCGGACGACGTCGGGCGTTAGATGACATCACCGCCATTAAGAAGCACACACGGTCGGACTACGTCTAGCGTGGCATGACATCACCTCCTTTGGGCAGCACACACGGTCGGTTGACGTTGGGTGTGGCATGACATCACCGCCTTTGGACAACACACATGGTTTGACACGTCAGGCGTGGCATGACCTCACCGTCCTTGGACAACACACACGATCGACAACGTAAGGCGTGGCATGCCATCACCGCCCTTGGACAGCACACAAGGTCGGACGACGTCAGGCATGTCATGACATAACCGCCATTTGACAGCACATACAGTAGAACGATGTCGGGCATGGCATGCCTTCATCGCCTTTGGGCAGCAGGCACGATCGATAAGGTCGGGCATGGCATGATATCATCGTCCTTGGACAGCACACACAGTCGACAACATCAGGCGTGACATTCCATCACCGCCTTTGGAAAGCACAAATGGTTGGCAATGTCAGAAATGTCAGGAGTGGCATGACATCACCGCCCTTGCTCAACACACTCAGTCGGACGACATCAGGCGTGGCATGAAATCACCACCATTAAGAAGCACACACGGTCGGACTACGTCGGGCGTAGCATGACATCACCGCCGTTGGGCAGCACACACAGTCGAACAACACCGGGCGTGGCATTCTATCATCGCCTTTGGGAAGCACACACGGTCTAACGATGTCGGGCGTGGCAAGCCATCATTGCCTTTGGGCAACACAAATGGTTGGACGACATCTGGCGTGGAATGACATCACCGCCCTTGGACTGCATGGACGGTCGCTTGACGTCGGGCGTGGCATGACATCATCGACTTTGGACAACACACATGGTCGGCAACATCAGGTGTGGCATGACATCACCGCCCTTGGACAGCACATACGGTCGTCAACGTAAGGAGTGTCATGCCATCACCGCCCTTGGACAACACACACGGTCGACAACGTAAGGCGTGGCATGCCATCACCGCCCTTGGACAACACACAAGGTCGGACGATGTCAGGCGTGGCATGACATCACCACCCTTTGACAGCACACACAATCGAAAGATGTCGGGCATGGCATGCCTTCATAGCCTTTGGGTAGCACGCACGATCACCAAGGTCGATCGGGCATGATATCATCACCCTTGGACAGCTCACACAGTCGACAACATCAGGCATGACATGCCATCACTACCTTTGGACAACATACACGGTCGAACAACGTCGGGCGTGGCTTGACATCACCGTCCCTTGACTGAACGCACGGTTGGACTAGGTCGGGCGTGGCATGACATCACTGCCATTGAACACCACAAACGGTTCAACGACGTCGGGCGTGGAATGACATCACTGCCCTTAGACAGCATACACTGTCGAACGACGTCAGGCGTGGCATGACATCACGCCCTTGGACTGCACGCACGGTCGGTTGTCGTCGGGTGTGGCATGACATCACCGCTTTTGGACAACACACACGGTCCGCAACGTCGGGCGTGGCATGACATCACCGCCCTTGGACAACACATACGGTCGGCAACGTATAACGTGGCATGCGATCACCGCCCTTGGACAGCATACACGCTCGGCAACATCGGGTGTGGCATGACATCACCGCCATTGGACAGCACACATGGTCGGCAACGTCGGGCGTGGCATGAAATCTCCGCCCTTGGACAACACACTCGGTCGGATGACGTCGGGCGTGGCATGACATCATCGCCATTAAGAAGCGCACACGGTCGGACTACGTCGGGCTTGGCATGACATCACCGCCTTTGGGCAGCACACACGGTCGAACAATGTCGAGCGTGGCATTCCTTCATCGCCTTTGGGAAGCACACACGGTCTAACGACGTCGGGCGTGGCATGCCATCATCGCCTTTGGGAAATACAAACGGTTGAACGACATCGGGTGTGGCATGACATCACCGCCTTTGGACAACACACATGGTCGGCCACGTCAGGCGTGGCATGACATCACCGCTCTTGGACAGCACATACGGTCGGCAACGAAAGGAGTGGCATGCCCTCACCACCCTTGGAAAACACACACTGTCGACAACGTAAGGCGTGGCATGCCATCACCGCCCTCGGACAACACACAAGGTCGGATGACATCAGGCGTGGCATGACATCACCTCCCTTTGATAGCACATACAGTCGAACGATGTCGGGCATGGCATGCCTTCATCATTTTTGGGCAGCAGGAACGATCGGCAAGGTCGGGCATGGCATGATATCCTCGTCCTTGGATAGCACACACACTCGACAACATCAGGCTGGACATGCCATCACCGCCTTTGGACAGTACAAATGGTTGTCAATGTCAGGCGTGGCATGACATAATCGCCCTTGGATAGCCACACGGTCGAATGATGTCGGGCGTGGCATGACATCACCGCCCCTGGACTGCACGCACGGTTGGTTGACGTTGGGTGTTGCATGACATCACTGCTTTTGGACAACATACACGGTCGACAACGTCGGGCGTGGCATGATATCGACGTCCTTGGACAGCACATAAGGTCGGCAACAGAAGGCGTTGTATGCCATCACCTTCCTTGGACACCACACGGTCGTACGATGTCGGGCATGGCATCATCACCGCCCTTGGACAGCACACCCAGTCAAACGACGTCGGGCGTGGCATGACATAACCGCCCTTGGACTGCACGCACGGTCGGTTGACGTCGGGCGTGGCAAGACATCACCGCCTTTGGACAACACATATGGTCGGCAACGTCGGGCGTGACTTGACATCACCACCCTTGGACAGCACATACGGTCGGCAACATAAGGTGTGGCATTCCATCAACGCCCTTAGAAAGCACATACGGTCGGCAACGTCAGGAGTGGCATAACATCACCGCCCTTGGACAACAATTACGGTAGTCAATGTAAGGCGTGGCATGCCATCAGCGCCCTTGGATAGCACACACAGTCGGACACGTCGAGCGTGGCATGACATCACAACCCTTGGACAGCACACACGGTCGAACGACGTCGGGTGTGGCATGACATCACCGCCCTTGGACAGCACGCACGGTCGAACGACGTTGGGCGTGGCATGACATCACCGCTTTTGGACAACACACACGGTCGGTAACGTCGGGCGTGGCCTGACATCACCTCCCTTGCTCAACACACTCAGTCGGACGACTTCAGGCGTGTCATGCCATCATCGCCTTTGGGCAGCACACACGATCGAACGATGTCGGGCGAGGCATGCCATCATAGCCCTTGGGCGGCAAACATGGTCGAACCACATCAGGCGTGACATGCAATCACCGCCTTTGGAAAGCACACACGGTGGAACGATGTCGGGCGTTGCTTGACATCACCGCCCTTGGACTGCACACACTGTAGGACGATTTTCGGCTTGGCATCAAATTATCGCCCTTGGACAACACACACGGTCGACAACGACGGGCGTGGCATGACATCACTGCCCTTGGACAACACACACGGTCGACAACGTCGGGTGTGCCATGCCATCACCACCCTTGGATTTCACACACGACCGGACGACGTCAGGCGTGGCATTACATAACCGCCCTTGGACAGCACACACGGTCGAACAACGTCGGGCGTGGCATGCCATCAAAGTCTTTGGGCTGAAAAAACGGTCGAACGACGTCGAGCGTGGCATGACATCACGGCCCTTGGACTACACTCACGGTCAGACGATGTCGGGCGTGGCATGTCATCACCCCCCTTGGACAGCACACACGATCGGTCGATGTCGGGCGTGGCATGACATCACCGCCATTGGATAACACACACGGTGGGAAACGTCAAGAGTGGCATGACATCACCGCCCTTGCTCAACACACTCAGTCGGACGACATCAGGCGTGGCATGAAATCACCACCATTAATAAGCACACACGGTAGGACTACGTCGGGCGTAGCATGACATCACCGCCTTTGGGCAGCACACACGGTCGAACAACGTCGGGCGTGGCATTCTATCATCGCCTTTGGGCAGCACACACAGTCTAACGATGTCGGGCGTGGCATGCCATCATCGCCTTTGGGCAACACAAACAATTGAACGACATCGAGCGTGGCATTACATCATCGCCCTAGGAGTGCACGCACAGTCGGTTGACGTCGGGCGTGGCATGACATCACCGCCTTTGGACAATACACATGATCGGGAACGTCAGACGTGGCATGACATCACCGCCCTTGTACAGTACATACGGTCGGCAACGTAAGGATTGGCATGCCCTCACCGCCCTTGGACAACACACACGGTCGACAACATCAGGCGTGGAATGACATCACCGCCCTAGGACAGCACAAACGATCGAACGAAATCGGGCGTGGCATTCCATCATCGCCCTTGGACTGCATGCACGGTCGGATGACGTCGAGCGTGGCATGAAATCACCACCCTTGGACATCACACACGGTCGACAACGTCGGGCGTGACATGACAACACCACCCTTGGACAGTACACACAGTCGAACGACGTCAGGCGTGACATGCCATCACTACCTTTGGACAGCACACACGGTTGGACTACGTCGGGCGTGGCATGACATCACCGCCTTTGGGCAGCACACACGGTCAACGACGTCGGGTGTGGCATGCCATCATAGCCCTTGGACGGCAAACATGGTAGAACGACGTCAGGAGTGACATGCCATCACCGCCTTTAGACAGCACACACGGTCGAAAGACGTCGGGCGTGGCTTGACATCACCGAACATGGACTGCATGCACGATTGGACGACGTCAGGCGTGGCATGACATCACCGCCCTTGGACAGCATACACGGTCGGCAACGTCGGGCGTGGCATGAAATCACCGCCCTTGGGTAGCACACACGATCAGACTACATCGGGCGTGGCATGCCATCACCGCCTTTGGACAGCACAAACGATGGAACGACGTCGGGTTTGGCATGAAATCACTAACCTTGGACAGCACATACGGTCGGCAACGGAAGGCGTGGCATGCCATCACCGCACTTGAACGGCACACACGGTCGGACACGTCGGGCGTGGCATCATATCACCGCCCTTGGATAGCAAACACGGTCGAACGACATCAGGCGTGGAATGACATCACCGCCTTTGGACAGCACACACGGTCGGCAACGTATGGAGTGGCATGACATCAACGCCTTTGGGAAGCACAAACGGTCGAACGATGTTGAGCGTGGCATGCCATCATATCCCTTGGACGGCAAACACGGTCGAACCACATCAGGCGTGACATGCCATCACCGCCTTTGTACAGCACACACGGTGGAACGACGTCGGGCGTGGCTTGACATCACCACCCTTGGATTACACGCATGGTAGGACGACTTTGGGCGTGGCATGACATCACCGCCCTTGGACAACACACACGGTCGGCAACGTCTGGCGTGCCATGACATCACCGCCCTTGGATTTCACACATGGCCGGACGACGTTAGGTGTGGCATTACATAACCCCCCTTGGACAGCACACACGGTCGAACGACGTCAGACGTGGCATGACATCACGGCCCTTGAACTACACACACGGTCAGACAACGTCGGGCGTGGCATGACATCACCGCCCTTGGACTGCACGCACGGTCGGTTGATGTCGGACGTGGCATGACATCACCCTCGTTTGGACAACACACATGGTCGGCAACGTCGGGCGTGACATGACATCACCACCCTTGGACAGCATATACGGTCGGCAACGTAAGGAGTGGCATGCCATCAACGCCCTTGGAAAGCACATACGGTCGGCAATGTCGGGAGTGGCATGAAATCACTGCCCTTGGACAACATATACGGTCGTCAAAGTAAGGCGTGGTATGCCATAAGCGCCCTTGGATAGCACACACAGTCGGACAAGTCGAGCGAGGTATGACATCACAGCACTTGTACAGCACACACGATCGAATGACGTCGGGCGTGGCATGACATCACCGCCCTAGGACAGCACGCACGGTCGAACGACATTGGGCGTGGCATGACATCACCGCCTTTTGACAACACTCACGGTCGGCAACGTCGGGCGTGGCCTGACATCACCTCCCTTGCTTAACACACTCACTCGGACGACTTCGGGCGTGGCATGCCATCATCGCCTTTGGGCAGCACACACGGTCGAACGATGTCGGGCGAGGGATTCCATCATAGCCCTTGGACGGCAAACACGGTCGAACCACATCAGGCGTGACATGCCATCACTGCCTTTGAACAGCACACACGGTGGAACAATGTCGGGCGTTGCTTGACATCACCGCCCTTGGACTGCACGCACGGTAGGACGATTTTGGGCGTGGCATGACATCACCGCCCTTGGACAGCACACACGGTCGACAACGACAGGCGTGGCATGACATCACCGCCCTTGGACAACACACACGGTCGGCAACGTCGGGCGTGCCATGCCATCACCACCGTTGGATTTCACACACGACCGGACGACGTCAGGCGTGGCATTACATAACCGCCCTTGGACAACACACATGGTCGAACAACGTCGGGCATTGCATGCCATCATAGCCTTTGGGCAGCAAAAATAGTCGAACGACGTCGCGCGTGGCATGACATCATGGCCCTTGGACTACACGCACGGTCAGACGATGTCGGGCGTGGCATGTAATCACCCCCCATGGACAGCACACACGATCGGTCGACGTCGGGCGTGGCATGACATCACCGCCCTTGGACAGCACACACGGTCGAACAACATCGCGCCTGGCATGCCATCATAGCCCTTAGACGGCAAACACAGTCGATCAACGTCGGGTGTGGCATGACATTACCGCCCTTGGACAGCACTAACAGTCAAACGACGTTGGGCCTGGCATGCCATCATAGCCCTTAGACGGCAAACACAGTCGAACAATGTCAAGCCTGACATCCCATCACCGCCTTTGGAAAGCATACATGGTCGAACAACGTCGGGCGTGGCATGACATTACCGTCCTTGGACTGCACGAACGGCCAGACGTCGTCGGGTGTGGCATGACATCACCGCCATTGGACAGCACCCACGATTGGTAACGTCGCGCGTGGCATGACATCACCGCCCTTGGACAGCACACACGGTAGGAAACGTCGGGCGTGGCATGACATCATCGCCCTTGGACGACATACACGGTCGGCAACGTCAGGCGTGGCATAACATCATTGCCTTAGACAGTACATACGGTCAAACAACGACCCGCGTGGCATGATAGCACCGCCCTTTGGCAACACACACGGTCTGACTACGTCGGGCGATGCATGACATCACCGCCTTTGGACAGCACACACGGTCAAACGACGTCAGGCGTGGCTTGACATCACCACCCTTGGACTGCACGCATGGTCGAAAGACGTCGGACGTGCCATGACATCACCGTCCTTGGACAGCACACACGGTCAAGCACGTCGAGCTTGGAATGACATCACCGCCCTTGGACAGCACACACGGTCGAATGACGTTGGGCGTGGCATGACATCACTGCCCTTGGACAGTACACACGTTCGAACAACGTCGGGTGTGGGATTACATCACCGCCTTTAGGTAGCACCCACGATCGGACTATGTCGGGCGATGCATGACATAACGCCTTTGGACAGCACAAATGATCGAACGACGTCGGGCGTGGCATGACATCACCACCCTTGGAAAGTACGCACGGTCGGACAACGTTAGTTGTGGCATGACATCACCGCCTTCGAACAACACACACGGTTGAACGACGTCAGGCATGGCATGACATGACCGCCCTTCGACTGCACGCACGGTCGATTGACGTCAGGCGAGGCATGACATCACCACCTTTGGACAACACACATGGTCGGCAACGTCAAGCGTGGCAGGACATCACTGCCCTTGGACAGCACACATGGTCGTCAATGTATGGAGTGGCATGCTATCACCGCCCTTGGACAACACACACGGTCGACAAAGTAAGGCGTGGCACGCCATCACCGCCCTTGGACAACACACAAGGTCGGACGACGTCACGCGTGACATGATATCACCGCCCTTTGACAGCACACACAGTCGAACGATGTCGGGCATGGCATGCCTTCATCGCCTTTGGGCAGCACGCACGATCGGCAAGGTCGGGCGAGGCATGATATCATCGCCCTTGGACAGCACACACTATCGAACGACGTCGGGCGTGGCTTGACATCACTGTCCTTGGACTGCACGCACGGTCAGACGACGTCGGGCGTGGCATGACATCACCGCCATAGGACAACACAAACGGTCAACGACGTCGGGCGTGGCATAATATCACCGCTCTTGGACAACACACACGGTCGAACGACGTTGGGCGTGGCATGACATCACGCCCTTGGACTGCACACACGGTAGATTGATATCGAGCGTTGCATGACATCACCGCCTTTGGACAACACACACGGTCCACAACGTCGGGCGTGGCATGACATCACTGCCCTTGGACAGCACATACGGTCGGCAACATATAGCGTGGAATGCCATCACCGCCCTTGGACAGCATACACGCTCGGCAACGTCGGGTGTGGCATGACATCACCGCCATTGGACAGCACACACGATCGGCAATGTCGGGCGTGGCATGAAATAACCGCCCTTGGACAACACACTCGGTCAGACGAAGTTGTGCGTGGTATGACATCACCGCCATTAAAAAGCACACACGTGCGGACTACGTCAGGCATGGCATGACATCACCGCCTTTGGGCAGCACACACGGTCGAACAACGTCGGGCGTGGCATTCCATCATCGCCTTTGGGCAGCACACAAAGTCTAACAATGTCGGGCGTGGCATGCCATCATCACCTTTGGGCAACACAAACAATTGAATGACATCGGGCGTGGCATTACATCATCGCCCTTGGAGTGCACGCACGGTCGGTTGACGTCGGGCGTGGCATGACATCACCGCCTTTGGACAACACACATGGTCGACAACGTCAGGCATGGCATGACATCACCGCCCTTGTACAGTACATACAGTCGGCAACGTAAGGAGTGGCATGCCCTCATCGCTCTTGGACAACACACACGATCGACAACTTAAGGTGTGGCATGCCATCACCGCCCTTGGAAAGCACACAAGGTCAGACAACGTCAGGCGTGGCATGACATCACCGCCCTTGGACAGCACAATCGGTCGAACGACGTCGGGCGTGGCATTCCATCATCACCCTTGGACTGCATGCACGATCGGATGACGTCGAGCGTGGCATGTAATCACCACCCTTGGACATCACACACGGTCGACAACGTCGGGCGTGACATGACGACACCACCCTTGGACAGTACACACGGTCGAACGACGTCAGGCGTGACATGCAATCACTGCCTTTAGACAGCACACACGGTTGGACTACCTCGGGCGTGGCATGACATCACCGCCTTTGGGCAGCACACACGGTCAACGACGTTGGGTGTGGCATGCCATCATAGCCCTTGGACAGCAAATATGGTAGAACGACGTCAGGAGTGACATGCCATCACCGCCTTTGGACAGCACACACGGTCGAACGACGTCGGGCGTGGCTTGACATCACCGCACATGGACTGCATGCACGATTGGACAACGTCAGGCGTGGCATGACATCACCGCCCTTGGACAGCACACACGGTCGGCAACGTCGGACGTGGCATGAAATCACCGCCCTTGGGTAGCACATCAGATCGGACTACATCGGGCGTGGCATGCCATCACCACCTTTGGACAGCACAAACGATCGAACGACGTCGGGCTTGGCATGAAATCACTGACCTTAGACAGCACATACGGTCGGCAACGGAAGGCGTGGCATGCCATCACCACCCTTGGACGGCACACACGGTCGGACACGTCGGGCGTGGCATCACATCACCGCCCTTGGATAGCAAACAAGGTCGAACGACGTCGGGCGTGGAATGACATCACTGCCTTTGGACAGCACACACGGTCGGCAACGTCTGGAGTGGCATGCCATCATCGCCTTGGGAAGCACAAACGGTCGAAGGATGTCGGGCGTGGCATGCCATCATAGCCCTTGGACGACAAACACGGTCGAACCACATCAGGCGTGACGTGCCATCACCGCCTTTGGACAACACACACGGTGGAACGACGTCGGGCATGGCTTGACATCACCGCCCTTGGATTGCACGCACGGTAGGACGACTTTGGGCGTGGCATGCCATCACCGCCCTTGGATTTCACACACGGCCGGACGACGTTAGGCGTGGCATTACATAACCCCCCTTGGACAGCACACACGGTCGAACAACGTCGGGCGTGGCATGACATCACGGCCCTTGTACTACACACACGGTCAGACAACGCCGGGCGTGGTGTGACATCACCGACCTTGAACAGCACACACGGTCGGTCGACGTCGGGCGTGGCATGACATCGCAGCCATTGGACGTCAAACACAGTCGAACGACGTCGGGCCTAGAATGCCATCACCGACCTTGGACTGCACGGACGGTCAGACGAAGTTGGGCGTGGCATGACATCACCGCTATTGGACAGCACATACGGTCGGCAACGTCGGGCGTGGCTTTAAATCACCGCCCTTGGACAACACATACGGTCGGCAACGTCGGGCATGACATGACATCACCGCCCATGGACAGCACGCACGGTCGCTTGACGTCAAGCATGGCATGACATCACCGCCCTTGGACTGGACGCACGGTCGGTTGACGTCGGGCGTGGGATGACATCACCGCCTTTGGACAACACACACGGTCGGCAACGCCGAGCGTGGCATTAAATCACCGCCCTTGGCAGCACATACGATCAGCAACGTAAGGCGTGGCATGCCATTTACGCCCTTGGACAACACACACGATCAGACACGTCGGGCGTGGCATGACATCACCGCCCTTGGACAGCACACATGGTCGAACGACATCGGGCGTGGCATGACATCACCGCCCTTGGACAGCACACATGGTCGAACGACATCTGGCGTGGCATGACATCACTGCCTTAGGTAAACACACACGGTCGGCAACGTCGGGCGTGGCATGACATCATCGCCCTTGGACAGCACATACTGTCGGCAACGTATAGCGTGGCATGCCATCACCCCCGTTGGTCAGCACACAAGCTCGGCAACATCAGGTGTGGCATGACATTACCGCCCTTGGATAGCACACATGGTGGACAACGTAAGGCCAGACATGCCATCATCACCCTTGGACAGCACATACTGTCGGCAACGTATAGCGTGGCATGCCATCACCCCCGTTGGTCAGCACACAAGCTCAGCAACATCGGGTGTGGCATGACATTACCGCCCTTGGATAGCACACACGGTCGACAACATAAGGCCCGGCATGCCATCACGGCCCTTGGAAAGCACACAATGTCGGAGGATGTCACGCGTGGCATGACATCACCGCCCTTTGACAGCACACATAGTCAAACGATTTTGGGCATGGCATGACATCACCGCCCTTGGACAACACACTCGGTCAGACGACATCGGGCGTGGCATGACATCATCGCCATTAAGAAGTACACACGGTCGGACTACGTCGGGCGTGGCCTGACATCACCGCCATTGGACAGCACACACGGTCGGCAACGTCGGGCATGGCATGACATCATTGCCATTGGACAGCACACACGGTCGGACGACGTCGGGCGTTGCATGACATCACAGCCCTTGGGCAGCACACACGGTCGGACTACGTCAGGCGTGGCATGACATCACCGCCCTTGGACAGCACACATGGTCGGCAACGTCGGGCGTGGTATTACATCACCGCCCTTGGATAGCACACACGATCGAAGGACGACGGGCGTGGCATGTCATCACCGCCTTTGGACAACACACACAGTCGAAAGACATTGGGCCTGACATGCCATCACTGCTTTTGGACAGCACACACGGTCGAACGACGTCGGCTGTGGCATGACATCACTGCCCGTGGACAGCACATATGGTCGGCAACGTAAGGGGTGGCATGCCATCACCGCCTTTGGATAGCACACACAGTCAGACACGTCGGGCGTGGCATTACATCACCGCCCTTGGAAAACACACACAGTAGAACGATGTCAGGCGTGGCATGACATCACCGCCCTTGGACAGCAAGAACAGTCGGATGACGTCGGGCGTGGCATGACATCACCGACTTATGATAACACATACGGTCGGCAACGTCGGGCGTGGCATGACATCACTGCCCTTTGACAGCACATACGGTCGGCAACATATAGCGTGACATGCCATCACCGCCCTTGGACAGCACACACGCTCAGCAACGTCGGGAGTAGCATTACATCACCGCCCTTGCTCAACACACTCAGTTGGATGACATCGGGTATGGCATGAAATCACCGCCATTAAGAAGCACACACGGTCGGACTACGTCGGGCGTGGCATGACATCACCGCCTTTGGGCAGCACACACGGTCGAACAACATCGGGCGTGGCATTCCATCATCGCCTTTGGGTAGCACACACGGTCTAACAACATCGGGCGTAGCATGCCATCATTGCCTTTGGGAAACACAAATGGTTGAACGACATCGGGCGTGGCATGACATCACCGCCCTTGGACTGCATACACGGTTGGTTGACGTCGGGTGTGGCATGACATCAACGCCTTTGGACAACACACATGATATGCAACGTCAGGCGTGGCATGATATCACCGCCCTTGGACAGCAGATACGGTCGGCAACGTAAGGAGTGGCATGACATCACTGCCCTTGGACAACACAAACGGTCGACAACGTAATGCGTGGCATGCCATCACCACCCTTGGACAACACACAAGGTCGGACGACGTCAGGCGTGGCATGACATCACCACCCTTTGACTGCACATACAGTCAAACGATGTCGGGCATGGAATGCCTTCATCGCCTTTGGGCAGCATGCACGATCGGCAAGGTCCGGCGTGGCGTGATATCATCGCCCCTGGACAGCACACACAGTCGACAATATCAAGCGTGACATGCCATCACTACCTTTGGATAGCATACACGGTCGAACGACGTCGAGCGTGGCTTGACATCACCGTCCTTGGACTGCACGCACGGTTGGATGATGTCAGGCGTGGCATGACATCACCACCATTGCACAGCACTAATGGTCAACGACGTCGGGCGTGACATGACATCACGCCCTTTGACTGCACGCACAGTCGGTTGACGTCGGGAATGGCATGACATCACCGCCTTTGGACAACACACACGGTCCGCAACGTAAGGCGTGGCATGACTTCACCGCCCTTGGACAACACATAAGGTCGGCAACGTATAGCGCGACATGCCATCACCGCCCCTGGAAAGCATACACTCTCGGCAACGTCGAGTGTGGCATGACATCACCGCTATTGGACAGCGCACACGGTCGGCAATGTCGGGCGTGGCGTGAAATCTCCGCCCTTGGACAACACACTCGGTCGGACGACGTCGGGCGTGGCATGACATCACCGCCATTAAGAAGCACACACGGTTAGACTATGTCGGGCGTGGCATGACATCGCCGCCTGTGGGCAGCATACACGGTCTAACGATGTTGGGCGTGGCATGCCATTATCGCCTTTGGGAAACACAAACGGTTGAATGACATCGGGCGTGGCATGACATCTCCGCCCTTGGACAGCACACACGGTCGGCAATGTCGAGCGTGGCATGAAATCTCAGCCCTTGGACAATACACTCGGTCGGACGAGCGTGTATTGACATGCCATCACTGCCTTTGGACAACACACACGGTGGAACGATGTTGAGCGTGGCTTGACATCACTGCCCTTGGACTGCACGCACGGTAGGACAATTTTGGGCGTGGCATGACATCACTGCCCTTGGACAGCACTCACGGTCGACAACATCGGGCGTGGCATGACATCACCGCCTTTGGACAACACACATGGTCAGCAACGTCGGGCGTGACATGACATCACCGCCCTTGGTCAGCACATACGGTCAGCAACGTAAGGCGTGGCATGCAATCAACGCCCTTGGACAACACATATGGTCGACAACGTCAGGAGTGGCATGACATCATTGCCCTTGGACAGCACATACGGTCGTCAACGTAAGGCGTGGCATGCCATCAGCGACCTTGGATAGCACACACAGTCGGACACGTCGGGCGTGGCATGAAATCACAGCCCTTAGACATCACACACAGTCAAACGACGTCAGGCGTTGCATGACATCCCCGCCCTTGGACAGCACGCACGATCGAACGACGTTAGGCGTGGCATGACATCACCGCCTTTGGACAGCACATACGGTCGACAACGTAAGGTGTGGCCTGACATCACCGACCTTGGACAGCACACACGGTCGAACGAGGTCAGGTGTGGCATGACATCACCGCCCTTGGACTGCACGCACGGTTGGACGACGTCGAGTGTGAAATGACATCACCGCCTTTGGACAGCACACACGATTGGCGACATCGGGAGTGGCATGACATCACCGCCCTTGGACAGCACATACGGTCAGACAATGCAGGCGTGGCATGACATCACCGCCCTTGGACTTCACGCACGATCGGACGACGTCAGGTGTGGCATGACATCACCGCCCTTGGACAGCACACACGGTCGGACAACTTCGGGCGTGGCATGCCATCATCGCCTTTGGGCAGCACACACGATCGAACGATGACGGGCGAGGCATGGCATCATAGCCCTTGGACGGCAAACACAGTCGAACCACATCAGGCGTGACATGCCATCACTGCCTTTGGACAGCACACACGGTGGAACGATGTTGAGCGTGGCTTGACATCACTGCCCTTGAACTGCACGCACGGTAGGACGATTTTGGGCGTGGCATGACATCACTGCCCTTGGACAGCACTCACGGTCGACAACATCGGGCGTGGCATGACATCACCGCCCTTGGACACCACACACGGTCGGCAACGTCAGGCGTGCCATGCCATATCCACCCTTGGATTTCACACACGGCCAGATGATGTTTGGCGTGGCATTACATAACCGCCCTTAGACAACTCACACGGTCGAACTACGTCGGGCCTGGCATGCCATCATAGCCCTTAGACGGTAAACACAGTCGAATGATGTCAGGCGTGACATCCCATCACCGCCTTTGGTAGCACACACGGGCTAACGTTGTCGGACGTGCCATGCAATCACTGCCTTTTGACAGCACACACGGTCAGGCGTCGAGTGTGGCATGCCATCATTGCATTTGGGTTTCACACACGGTCGAACGACGTCGGGCGTGGAATGCCATCATCGCATTTGGGCAGCACAAACGATTGAACAACATCGAGCGGGGCATGACATCACCGCCCTTGGACTTCACGCATGGTCGGACGACGTCGGGCGTGGCATGACATCACCACCCTTGGGCAGCACACACAGTCGAACGACGTCGGGCGTGGCATGACATCACTGCCCTTGGACTGCACGCACGGTCGGTTCACGTCGGGCATGGCATGACATCACCGCCTTTGGATAGCACACACGGTCGGCGACGTCAGGCATAGCATGACATCACCGCCCTTGGACAGCACATACGGTCGACAACGTAAGGTGTGGCATGCCATCACCGCCCTTGGGCAGCACACACAGTCGGACGATATCGCGCGTGGCATGACATCACCGGCCTTGGACAACACACACGGTAGAACGACATTGCGTGTGGCATGACATCACCGCCCTTGGACTGCACGCACGGTCGGCAACGTCGGGCGTGGCATTACATCACCACCCTTCGAAAGCACACACTGTTGGCAACGCGGGGCGTGGCATGCCATTATAGCCCTTGGACATCAAAAACGGTCGAACGACGTCAGGCGTGACATGCCATCACCACCCTTGGACAGCACATACGGTCGTCAACGTAAGGCGTGGCATGCCATCACTGCCCTTGGATAGCACACACTGTCGGACACGTCGGGCATGGCATGACATCACCTCCCTGGGACAGCACACACGGTCGCACGATGCCGGTTGTGGCATGACATCACCGCCCTTGGAAAGCACGTATGTTTGGACGACGTTGGGCGTGGCATGACATCACCGCCTTTTGACAGCACACACGATCGACAGCGTCGGGCGTGGCATGACATCACCGCCCTTGGACAACACATACAGTTGACAACGTAACGTGTGGCATGTGATCACCGCCCTTGGACAACACACACGGTCGGACGACGTCAGGCGTTGCATGACATCACCGACCTTTGACAGCACACGCGGTCGAAAGACGTCGGGCATAGCATGCCTTTATCGCCTTTAGGCAGCACACACGGTCGGCAACGTCGGGCGTGGCATGACATCACAGCTCTTGGACAGTACTCACAGTCGGACGATGCGTGCGTGGTATGACATCATCACCCTTGGACTACACGCATGATCAGCAAGGTCGGGCGTGGCATGACATCATCGCTCTTAGATAGCACACACAGTTGACAACATCCGACGTGGCATGACATAACCGCCCTTGGATAGTACACACGGTCGGACGACGTCGAGCGTGGCATGACATCACCGCCCTTGGGCAGCACACACGGTCGGACTACGTCGGGCGATGCATGACATAACGCCTTTGGACAGCACAAACGGTCGAACAACGTCAGGCGTGGCATGCCATCATCGCCTTTGGCAGCACACGAGGTCGAACACGTCAGGCGTGGCATGCCATCATCGCGTTTGGGTAGCACACACGGTCAAACGACGTCGGGCGTGGCAGTTTATCATCGCCTTTGGGCAGCACAAACGGTTGAACGACATCGGGAGTGGCGTGATATCACCGCCCTTGGACAACACACGCGGTCGAACGACGTTAGGCATGGTATGACATCATCACCCTTGGACAACATGCACGGTCGACAACGTCGGGCAGGGCATTACATCACCACCCTTGGACACCAGACACGGTTTGCAACGCGGGGCGTGGCATGCCATCATAGCCCTTGGACGTCAAACACGAACGACGTCAGGCGTGACATGCCATCACCACCCTTGGACAGCATGCATGGTCGGACGACGTTGGGCGTGGCATGAAATCACCGCTTTTGGACTGCACAAACGATCGGCAGTGTCGGGCATGGCATGACATCACCTCCATTGGACAGTAGATACGGTCATCAACGTAAGGCATGGAATGCCATCACCGCCCTTGGATAGCACACACAGTCGGACACATTGGGCATGACATGACATCACCGCCCTTGGACAGCACACACGGTCGAACGATGTCGGTTGTGGCATGACATCAACACCCTTGGAAAGCACGTATGTTTGGACGATGTTGGGCGTGGCATGACATTACTGCCTTTTGACAGCACACACGATCGGTAGAGTCGGGCGTGACATGACATCACCGCCTTTCGACAGCACATACGGTTGACAACGTAACGTGTGGCATGCCATCACCACCCTTGGACAGCACACACGGTCGGACGACATCAGGCGTGGCATGACATCACCGACCTTTGATAGCACACATGGTCGAAAGGCGTCGGGCATGGCATGCCTTCATCGCCTTTGGGCAGCACACACGATCAGCAACGTCGAGCGTGGCATGACATCACCGCTCTTGGAAAGTACTCACGGTCGGACGATGCGTGCATGGTATGACATCATCACCCTTGGACTACACGCACGATCGGCAAGGTCAGGCGTGGCATGACATCATCGCCCTTGGACAGCACACACAGTTGACAACATCTGACGTGGCATGACATAACCGCCCTTGGATAGTACACACGGTCGGACAACATCGGGCGTGGCATGACATCACCGCCCATGGGCAGCACACACGGTCGGACTACGTCGGGCGATGCATGACTTAACGCCTTTGGACAGCACAAACGGTCGAACAACGTCAGGCATGGCATGCCATCATCGACTTTGGGCAGCACACACGATGGAACGCGTTAGGCGTGGCATGCCATCATAGCCCTTGGACGACAAATGCGATCGAATGACATTAGGCGTGACATGCCATCACCGCCTTTGGACAACACACACGGTCGAACGACGTCAGGCGTGGCATATCATCATCGCCTCTGGGCAGCACACACGGTCGAACAACGTCGGGTGTGGGATGACATCACCGCCTTTGGACAGCACACACGGTTGAACGACGTCGGACAAGACATGCCATCACCGTCATTTGACAACACACACGGTCAAGCGACATCGAGTGTGGCATTCCATCATCGAGTTTAGGTATCACACACGGTCGAACGACGTCGGGCGTGGCATGCCATCATCGCATTTGGGCAGCACAAACGATTGAACCACATCGAGCGTGGTATGACATCAACGCCCTTGGACTGCACGCACGATCGGACGACGTCGGGCATGGCAAGACATCACGCCCTTGGACCGCACACACGATTGAACAACGTTGGGCGTGGCATGACATCACCGCCCTTGGACTGCACGCATGATCGGTTGACGTCCGGCATGGCATGACATCACCGACTTTGGACAACAAACACGGTCGGCAACGTCTGGTGTGGCATGATATCACCGCCCTTGGACAACACATACGGTCGGCAACGGAATGCTTTGAATGCCATCACCTCCCTTGGACAACACACACGGTCGGACGACGTCGGGCATGACATCATGACCGCCCTTGGACAGCACACACGGTCGAACGACGTCGGTCGTGGAATGACATCACTGCCCTTAGACAGCATGCACGGTCGCTTGACGTCGGGCGTGGAATGACATCACCGCCTTTGGACAACACACATGGTCGGCAACGTCGGGCGTGGCATGACATCTCCGCCCTTGGACAGCATAAACGGTCGGCAACGTAAGGCGTGGCATGCCATCAACACCCTTGGACAGCACATACGGTCGGCAACGTCGGGCGTGGCATGACATCACCGCCCTTGGACAGCACATACGGTCGTCAACATAAGGCGTGGCATGCCATCACCACCCTTGGTAGCACACACAGTCGGTCACGTCTGGCGTGGCATGACATCACCGCCCTTGGACAGCACACACGATCGAACAATGTCGGGCGTGGCATGACATCACAGCCCTTGGACATCACGCACGGTCAAACGACGTTGGGTGTGGCATGACATCACCACCTTTGGACAGCACATACGATCGGCAACGTCGGGCATGGCATGACATCACCGCCCTTGGAAAGCACATACGGTCGACAACGTATGGTGTGGCATGCCTTCACCGCCCTTGGACAGCACACAGGGTCGGACGACGTCAGGCTTGGAATGACATCACCGACCTTTGACAGCACACACGGTCGAACGACGTCGGGCATGGAATGCCTTAATCGCCTTTGGGCAGCACACACGGTCGGCAACTTCGGGCATGGCATGACATCACCGCTCTTGGACAGTACACACAGTCGGACTATGCGTGCGTGGTATGACATCATCGCCCTTAGACTACACGCACGGATGGCAAGGTCAGGCGTGGCATGACATCATCGCCCTTGGACAGCGCACACAATCGACAACATCTGGCGTGGCCGGACATAACCGCCCTTGGGCAGCACACATGGTTGGACTACGTTAGGCGATGCATGACATAACTCCTTTGGACAGCACAAACGATCGAACAATGTCGGGCGTGGCATGCCATCACCGCCTTTGGACAACACACATGGTCGGCAACGTCAGGCGTGGCATGACATCACTTCCCTTGGACAGCACATACGGTCGACAACGTATGGAGTGGCATGCCATCAGCGCCCTTAGACATCACACACGGTAGGACACGTCGGGCATGGCATGACTTCACCGCCCTTCGACAGCACATACGGTAGGCAACGTAAAGCGTGGCAGGCCATCAGCGCCCTTGGATAGCACACTAGGTCTGACGACGTCAGGCATGGCAGGACATCACCGCCCGTTGACAGCACATACAGTCGAACGATGTCGGGCATAGCATGCCTTCATCGCCTTAGGGCAATATTCACGATAGGCATGGTCGGATGTGGCGTGATATCATCATCATTGGAAAGCAAACACAGTCGACAACATCAGGCGTGACATGCCATCACCGCCTTTGGACAACACAAATGGTTGGCAATGTCGGGCGTGGCATGACATCATCGCCCTTGGATAGCACACACGGTCGAACGACGTTGGGTGTGACCTGACATCACCGCCCTTAGACTGCACGCACGGTCGGTTGACGTCAGCCGTGGCATGACATCACCGCCCTTAGACTGCACGCACGGTCAGTTGACGTCAGGCGTGGCATGACATCACCGCCATTGGACAACACACACGGTCGGCAACGCCGGGCGTGGCACTAAATCACCGCCCTTGGCAGCACATATGGTCGGCAAAGTAAGGCGTGGCATGCCATTTACGCCCTTGGACAGAACACACGGTCAGACACGTCGGGCGTGGCATGACATCAGCGCCCTTGGACAGCACACATGGTCGAACGACGTCGGACGTGGCATGACATCACTACCTTAGGTTAACACACACGGTCGGCAACGTCAGGCGTGGTATGACATCACCGCCCTTGGACAGCACATACAGTTGGCAACGAATAGCGTGGCATGCCATCACCCCCATTGGACAGCACACAAGCTTGGCAACATCGGGTGTGGCATGACATCACCGCCCTTGGACAGCACACAATGTCGGAAGATGTCAGGCGTGGCATGACATCACCGCCCTTTGACAGCACACATAGTCGAACGATGTCAGGCATGGCATGACATCACCACCCTTGGACAAAAAACTCGGTCAGACGACGTCGGGCGGGGCATAAGATCACCGCCATTAAGAAGTACACACGGTCGGACTACGACGGGCGTGGCATGACATCACCGCCTTTGGGCTGCACACACGGTCAAACAACGTCCGGCGTTGCATTCCATCATCGCCTTTGGGCAGCAATCACGGTCGAACGACGTCGGGCGTGGCCTGACATCACAGCCATTGGACAGCACACACGGTCAGCAACGTCCGGCATGGCATGACATCATTGCCATTGGACAGCACACACGGTCGGATGACGTCGGGCGTTGCATGACATCACTGCCCTTGGGCAGCACACACGATCGGACAACGTCAGGCGTGGCATGACATCACTGCCCCTGGATAGCACACATGGTCGGCAACGTCGGGCGTGGCCTTACATCACCGCCCTAGGACAGCACACACGATCGAATGACGACGGGCATGGCATGTCATCACCGCCTTTGGACAACACACACAGTCGAACGACGTTGGGCATCACATGCCATCACCGCTTTTGGACAACACAGACGGTAGAACGATGTCGGGTGTGGCATGACATCACAGCCCTTGGAAAGCACATACGGTCGGCAACGTAAGGCGTGGCATGCCATCACTGCCCTTGGACAGCACACACGGTCAAACAAGGTCAGGCGTGGCATGACATCACCGCCGTTGGACAGCACGCACAGTCGGACGACGTCGGGCGTGGCATGACATCACCGCCTTTGGACAACACATACGGTCGGCAACATCGGGCGTGGCATGACATCACTGCCCTTGGACAGCACATACGGTTGGCAACGTATAGCGTGACATGGCATCACCGCCCTTGGACAGCACACACGCTCGGCAACGTCGGGTGTGGCATGACATCACTCCATTGGACAGCTTACACGGTCGACAACGTCGGGAGTGGCTTGACATCACCGCCCTTGCTCAACACACTCAGTTGGATGACATCGGGCGTGGCATGAAATCACCGCCATTAAGAAGCACACATGGTCGAACTACGTCGGGCGTGGCATGACATCACCGCCTTTGGGCAGCACACATGGTCGAACAACGTCGAGCGTGGCATTCCATCATCGCCTTTGGGAAGAACACACAGTCTAACGACGTAGGACGTGGCATGCCATCATCGCCTTTGGGCAACATAAACGGTTGAACGACATCGGGCGTGGCATGACATCACCGCCCTTGGACTGCACGCACGGTCGATTGACGTTGGGTGTGGCATGACATCATCGCTTTAGGACAATACACATGTTCGGCAACGTCAGGCGTGGCATGACATCACCGCCCTTGGAAAGCACATACGGTCAGCAACGTAAGGTGTGGCATGCCATCACCGCCCTTGGACTGCACACAAGGTGTGACGACGTCAGGCATGGCATGACATCACCGCCCTTTAACACCACATACAGTCGAACGATGTCGGGCATGGCATGCCTTCATCGCCTTTGGGAAGTACGCACGATCGGCAAGGTCGACTTTGGCATGATATCGTAGTCCTTGGACAGCACACACAGTCGACAACATCAGGCGTGGCATGCCATCACCGCCTTTGGACGGCACAAATGGTTGGCACGGGCGTGGCATGACATCATCACCCTTGGATAGCACACACGGTCGAACGACATCGAGCGTGACATGACATCACCGCCCTTGGACTGCACGCACGGTAGGTTGACGTCAGGCGTGGCATGACATCACCTCCCTTTACTGCACGCACGGTCGGTTGACGTCGGGCGTGGCATGACATCACCACCTTTGGACAACACACACGGTCGGCAACGTCGGGCGTGGTATTAAATCACCACCCTTGGCAGTACATACGGTCGACAACGTAAGGCGTGGCATGCCATTCACGCCCTTGGACAGCACACACGAACAGACACGTCGGGCGTGGCATGACATCACCGCCCTTGGACAATACACATGGTCGATCGACGTCACGCGTGGCATGACATCACTGCCTTAGGTTATCACACACGGTCGGCAACGTCGGGCGTGGCATGACATCCCCGCCCTTGGACAGCACATACGGTCGGCAACGTATAGCGTAACATGCCATCACCCCCGTTGGACAGCACACAAGCTCGGCAACATCGGGTGTGGCATGACATCACCGCCCTTGGATAGGACACATGGTCGACAACGTAAGGCCTGGCATGCCATCACCGCCCTTGGACAGCACACAATGTCGGAGGCCGTCAGGCGTGGCATGACAACACCGCCCTTTGACAGCACACATAGTCGAATGATGTCGGGCATGGCTTAACATCTCCGGCCTTGGACAACACACTCGATCAGACGACGTCGGGCGTGGCATGACATCACCGCCATTAAGAAGTACACACGGTCGGACTACGTCGAGCATGGCATGACATCACCGCCTTTGGGCAGCACTCACGGTCGAACAACGTAAGGCCTGGCATGCCATCACCGCCCTTGGACAGCACACAATGTCGGAGGCCGTCAGGCGTGGCATGAAAACACCGCCCTTTGACAGCACACATAGTCGAACGATGTCGGGCATGGCTTGGAATCACCGCCCTTGGACAACACACTCGGTAAGACGACGTCGGGCATGGCACGACATCACCGCCATTAAAAAGTACACACGGTTGGACTACGTCGGGCGTGGCATGACATCACTGCCTTTGGGCAGCACACACGGTCGAACAACGTCCGGCGTGGCATTCCATCATCGCCTTTGGGAAGCACTCATGGTCGAACACGTCGGGCGTGGCCTGACATCACCGCGATTGGACAGCACACACGGTCAGCTACGTCGGGCATGACATGACATCATTGCCATTGGACAACACACACGGTCGGACGACGTCGGGCGTTGCATGACAACACTGCCCTTGGGCAACACACACGGTCGGACTACGTCAGGCGTGGCATGACATCACCGCCCTTGGACAGCACACATGGTCGGCAACGTCGGGCGTGGCCTTACATCACCGCCCTTGTACAGCACACACGATCGAACAACGAAGGGCATGGCATGTCATCACCGCCTTTGGACAACACACACAGTCGAACGACATTGGGCATGACATGCCATCACTGCTTTTGGACAGCACACACGGTCGAACGACGTCGGGTGTGGCATGACATCACAGCCCTTGGAAAGCACATACGGTCGGCAACGTAAGGCGTGGCATGCCATCACCGCCCTTGGACAGCACATACGGTCAGACACGTCGGGCGTGGCATTACATCACCGCCCTTGGACAGCACACAAGGTCGAACGAGGTCAGGCGTGGCATGACATCACCGCCGTTGGACAACACGCACAGTCAGACGACGTCGGGCGTGGCATGACATCACCGCCTTTGGACAACACATACGGTCGGCAACATCGGGCGTGGCATGACATCACTGCCCTTGGACAGCACATACGGTTGGCAACGTATAGCGTGACATGGCATCACCGCCCTTGGACAGCACACACACTCGGCAACGTCGGGAGTGGCATGACATCACTCCATTGGACAGCACACACGGTCGGCAACGTCGGGAGTGGCATGACATCACCGCCCTTGCTCAATACACTCAGTTGGATGACATCGGGCGTGGCATGAAATCACCGCCATTAAGAAGCACACACAGTCGGACTACGTCGGGCGTGGCATGACATCACCGCCTTTGGGCAGCACACACGGTCGAACAACATCGGGCGTGGCATTCCATCATCGCCGGGCGCGTCATGAAATCTCCGCCCTTGGACAACACACTCGGTCGGACGACGTCGTCGTTGCATGACATCACCGCCATTTAGAAACACACACGGTCAGACTATGTCAGGCCTGGCATGACATCACCGCCTTTGGGCAGCACACACGGTGGAACAACGTCGGGCGTGGCATCCCATCATCGCCTTTGGGCAGCATACACGGTCTAACGACGTTGGGCGTGGCATGCCATGATCGCCTTTGGGAAACTCAAACGGTTGAATGACATCAGGCGTGGCATGACATCACCGCCCTTGGACTGCACACACGGTCGGTTGACGTTGGGTGTGGCATGACATCACCGCCTTTGGAAAACACACATGGTCGGCAACGTCAGGCGTTGCATGACATCACCGCCCTTGGACAGCACATAAGGTCGGCAACGAAAGGAGTGGCATTCCCTCACCACCCTTGGACAACACACACGGTCGAAAACGTAGGGCGTGGCATGCCATCACCGCCCTTGGACAGCACACAAGGTCGGACGACGTTAGGTGTGGCATGACATCACCTCCCTTTGACAGCACATACAGTCGAACGATGTCGGGCATGGCATGCCTTCATCGCCTTTGGGTAGCAGGCACGATCGGCAACGTCAGGCGTGGCATGATATCACCACCCTTGGACAGCACATACGGTCGGCAACGGAAGGCGTTGCATGCCATCACCTCCCTTGGACAACACACGGTCGTACGACGTCGGGCATGGCATCATCACCACCCTTGGACAGCACACAAAGACGAACGACGTTGGGCGTGGCATGACATCACCGCCCTTGGACTGCACGCACGGTCGGTTAACGTCGTGCGTGGCATGACATCACCGCCTTTGGACAACACACATGGTCGGCAACGTAGGGTGTGACATGACATCACCTCCATTGGACAGCACATACGGTCGGCAACGTAAGGCGTGGCATGCCATCAACGCACTTGGACAGCACATATGGTCGGCAACGTCGGGAGTGGCATGACATCATCGCTTGGACCGCATCTGATGCGTCAACGTAAGGCGTGGCATGCCATCAGCGCCCTTTGATAGCACACACAGTCGGACACGTTGGGCGTGGCATGACATCACCGCCGTTGGACAGCACGCACTGTCGGATGACGTTGGGCGTGGCATGACATCACCGCCTTTGGACAGCACACACAGTCGGCAACGTCGTGCGTGGTTTGACATCACCGCCCTTGGACAGCACATACGGTCGATAACGTAAGGTGTGGCATGACATCACCGACCTTGGACAGCACACACGTTCAAACGAGGTCGGGCGTGGCATGACATCACCGCCCTTGGACTGCACGCACGGTTGGATGACGTCGAGTGTGAAATGACATCACCGCCTTTGGACAGCACACACGGTCGGCAACGTCGGGAATGGCATGACATCACTGCCCTTGGACAGCACATACGGTCAGACGATGCGGGCGTGGCATGACATCACCGCCCTTGGACTGCACGCACGGTCGGATGACGTCGGGCGTTGCATGACATCACCGCCCTTGGACAGCACACACGGTCGGACGACTTCGGGCGTGGCATGCCATCATCGCCTTTGGGCAGCACACACGGTCGAACGATGTCGGGCGAGGCATGCCATCATAGCCCTAGGACGGCAAACACGGTCGAACCACATCAGGCATGACATGCCATCAACGCCTTTGGATAGCACACACGGTGGAACGACGTGGAGCGTGGCTGGACATCATCGCCATTGGACTGCACGCACGGTAGGATGATTTTGGGCGTTGCATGACATCACTGCCCTCGGACAGCACTCACGGTTGACAACGTCGGGCGTGGCATGACATCACCGCCCTTGGACTGCACGCACAGTCGGACGACGTCGGGCGTGGCATGACATCACCACCCTTGGACAGCACACACAGTCGAACGACATCGGGTGTGGCATGACATCACTGCCCCTGGACTGCATGCACGGTCGGTTGAAGTCGGGCATGGCATGACATCACCGCCTTTGGACAGCACACACGGTCGGCAACGTCAGGCATGGCATGACATCACCGCCCATGGACAGCACATACGGTCAGCAACGTAAGGCGTGGCATGCCATCACCGCCCTTGGGCAGCACACACAGTCGGACGACATCGCGCGTGGCATGACATCACCGCCCTTGGACAACACACACGGTCGAACGACGTTGGGCGTGGCATGACATCACTGCCCTTGGATTGCACGCACGGTCGGTAATGTCTAGCGTGGCATTACATTAACACCCTTGGACAGCACACACAGTCGGCAACGCGGGGCGTGGCATGCCATCATAGCCCTTGGACGTCAAACACGGTCGAACAACGTCGGGCGTGACATGCCATCACCACTCTTGGACAGCACGCATGGTCGGACGACGTTGGGTGTGGCATGACATCACCGCCTTTGGATTGCACACACGGTCGGCAACGTCGGGCAGGGCATGACATCACCTCCCTTGGACAGCACATACGGTCGTTAACGTAAGGCGTGGCATTCCATCACCACCCTTTCATAGCACACACAGTCGGACACGTCGGGCATGGCATGACATCACCACCCTTGGACAGCACACACGGTCGAATGATGTCGGTTGTGGCATGACATCACCGCCCTTGGAAAGCACGTATGTTTGGATGACGTTGGGCGTGGCATGACATCACCGCCTTTTGATAGCACACACGATCAGCAGCGTCGTGCGTGGCATGACATCACCGCCCTTGGACAGCACATACGGTAGACAACGTAACGTGTCGCATGCCATAACCGCCCTTGGACAGCACACACGGTCAAACAATGTCAGGCGTGGCATGACATCACCGACCTTTGACAGCACACACTGTCGAAAGACGTCGGGCATGGCATGCCTTCATCACCTTTGGGCAGCAAACACGGTCGGCAACGTCGGGCGTGGCATGACATCACTGCTCTTGGACAGTACTCACGGTCGGACGATGCGTGCGTGGTATGACATCATCGCCCTTGGATTACACGCACGATAGGCAAGGTCGGGCGTGGCATGACATCATCACCCTTGGAAAGCACACACAGTCGACAACATCCGACGTGGCATGACATAACCGCCCTTGGATAGTACACACGGTCGGATAACGTCGGGCGTGGCATTTCATCATCGCGTTTGGGTATCACACACGGTCGAACGACGTCGAGCGTGGAATGTCATCATAGCATTTGGGCAGCACAAACGGTTGAACCATATCGAGCGTGGCATGACATCACCGCCCTTGGACTGTACGCACGGTCGGACGACGTCGGGCGTGGCATGACATCACGCCCTTGGACAGCACACACGATTGAACAACGTTGGGCGTGGCATGACATCACCGCCCTTGGACTGCACGCACGGTCGGTTGACATCGGGCGTGGCGTGACATCACTGCCATTGGACAACACACACGATCACCAACGTCAGGCGTGGCATTACATCACCGCCCTTGGATGGCAAATACGGCCGGCAACTTAAGGCGTGGCATGCCATCACCGCCCTTGGACAACACACACGGTCGGACGACATTGGTGTGGCATGACATCACCCCCCTTGGACAGCACACACAATCGAACGACGTCGAGCGTGGCATGACATCACCGCCCTTGGACTGCACGCACGGTCGGTAGACGTCAGGCGTGGCATGACATCACCGCCTATGGAAACCACACACGGTCGGTAGACGTATAGCGTGGAATGCCATCACCGCCCTTGGACAGCATACACGCTCGGCAACGTCGGGTGTGGCATGACATCACCGCCATTGGATAGCACACACGATCGGCAATGTCGGGCGTGGCATGAAATAACTGCCCTTGGACAACACACTCGGTCAGATGAAGTCGGGCGTGGTATGACATCACCGCCATTAAAAAGCACACACGTGCGGACTACGTCAGGCATGGCATGACATCACCGCCTTTGGGCAGCACACACGGTCGAACAACGTCGGGCGTGGCATTCCATCATCGCCTTTGGGAAGCACACACTGTCTAACATTGTCGGGCGTGGCATGCCATCATCGCCTTTGGGCAACACAAACAATTGAATGACATCGGGCGTGGCATTACATCATCGCCCTTTGAGTGCACGCACGGTCGGTTGACGTCGGGCGTGGCATGACATCACCGCCTTTGGACAACACACATGGTCGACAACGTCAGGCATGGCATGACATCACCGCCCTTGTACAGTACATACGATCGGCAACATAAGGAGTGGCATGCCCTCATCGCTCTTGGACAACACACACGATCGACAACTTAAGGTGTGGCATGCCATCACCGCCCTTGGAAAGCACACAAGGTCAGACAACGTCAGGCGTGGCATTCCATCATCACCCTTGGACTACATGCACGGTTGGATGACATCGAGCGTGGCATGAAATCACCACCCTTGGACATCACACACGGTCGACAACGTTGGGCGTGACATGATGACACCACCCTTGGACAGTACACACGATCGAACGACGTCAGGCGTGAAATGCCATCACTGCCTTTGGACAGCACACACGGTTGGACTACCTCGGGCGTGGCATGACATCACCGTCTTTGGGCAGCACACACGGTCAACGACGTCGGGTGTGGCATGCCATCATAGCCCTTGGACGGCAAACATGGTAGAACGACGTCAGGAGTGACATGCCATCACCGCCTTTGGACAGCACACATGGTCGAACGACGTCGGGCGTGGCTTGACATCACCGCATATGGACTGTATGCACGATTGGACGACGTCAGGCGTGGCATGACATCACCGCCCTTTGACAGCACACACGGTCGGCAACGTCGGACGTGGCATGAAATCAACGCCCTTGGGTAGCACACACGATCAGACTACATCGGGCGTGGCATGCCATCACCGCCTTTGGACAGCACAAACGATCGGATGACGTCGGGCTTGGCATTAAATGACCGACCTTAGACAGCACATACGGTCGGCAACGGAAGGCGTGGCATGCCATCACTGCCCTTGGACGGCACACACGGTCGGACACGTCGGGCGTGGCAACACATCATTGCCCTTGGATAGCAAACACGGTCGAACAATGTCGAGCGTGGAATTACATCACTGCCTTTCGACAACACACACGGTCGGCAACGTCTGGAGTGGCATGCCATCATCGCCTTGGAAAGCACAAACGTTTGAAGGATGTCGGGCGTGGCATGCCATCATAGCCCTTGCACGACAAACACGGTCAAACCACATCAGGCGTGACGTGCCATCACCGCCTTTGGACAGCACACACGGTGGAACGACGTCGGGCGTGGCTTGACATCACCGCCCTTGGATTGCACGCACGGTACGACGACTTTGGGCGTGGCATGACATCACCGCCCTTGGACAACACACACGGTCGGAAACGTCGGGCGTGCCATGCCATCACCGCCCTTGGATTTCACACACGGCCGGACGACGTTAGGCGTGGCATTACATAACCCCTCTTGGACAGCACACACGGTCGAACGACGTCGGGAGTGGCATGACATCACGGCCCTTGGACTACACACACGGTCAGAAAACGTCGGGCGTGGCGTGACATCACCACCCTTGGACAGCACACACGGTCAGTCGACGTCGGGCGTGGCATGACATCGCCGCTATTGGACGGCAAACACAATCGAACGACGTCGGGCCTAGAATGCCATTACCGACCTTGGACTGCACGCACGATCAGACGAAGTCGGGCGTGGCATGACATCACCACTATTGGACAGAACATACGGTCGGCAACGTCGGGCGTGGCATTAAATCACCGCCCTTGGACAATACATACGGTGGGCAACGTCGGGCGTGACATGACATCACTGCCCTTGGACTGCACGCACGGTCGATTGACGTCAAGCATGGCATGACATCACCGCCCTTGGACTGCACGCACGGTCGGTTGACGTCGGGTGTGGGATGACATCACCGCCTTTGGACAACACACACAGTTGGCAACGCCGAGCGTGTCATTAAATAACCACCCTTGGCAGCACATACGGTCGGCAACGTAAGGCGTGGCATGCCATTTACACCCTTGGACGACACACACGATCAGACACGTCGGGCGTGGCATGACATCACCGCCCTTGGACAGCACACATGGTCGAACGACATCGGGCGTGGCATGACATCACTGCCTTAGGTAAACACACACGGTCGGCAACGTCGGGCGTGGCATGACATCATCGCCCTTGGACAGCACATACTGTCGGCAACGTATAGCGTGGCATGCCATCACCCCCGTTGGTCAGCAGACAAGCTCGGCAACATCGGGTGTGGCATGACATTACTGCCCTTGGATAGCACACACGGTCAACAACGTAAGGCCTGGCATGCCATCACCGCCCTTGGACAGCACACAATGTCGGAGGATGTCAGGCGTGGCATGACATCACCGCCCTTTGACAGCACACATAGTCAAACGATGTTGGGCATGGCATGACATCACCGCCCTTGGACAACACACTCTGTCAGACGACGTCGGGCGTGGCATGACATCATCGCCATTAAGAAGTACACACGGTCGGACTACGTCGGGCGAGGCATGACATCACCGCCTTTGGGCAGCACACACGGTCGAACAACGTCTGGCGTGGCATTCCATCATCGCCTTTGGGCAGCACTCACGGTCGAACGACGTCGGGCGTGGCCTGACATCACCGCCATTGGACAGCACACACACGATTAAACGCGTCGGGCATGGCATGACATCATTGCCATTGGACAGCACACACGGTCGGACGACGTCGGGCGTTGCATGACATCACCGCCCTTGGGCAGCACACACGGTCGGACTACGTCAGGCGTGGCATGACATCACCGCCCTTGGACAGCACACATGGTCGGCAACGTCGGGCGTGGTATTACATCACCGCCCTTGGACAGCACACACTATCGAAGGACGACGGGCGTGGCATGTCATCACCGCCTTTGGACAACACACACAGTCGAAAGACATTGGGCCTGACATGCCATCACTGCTTTTGGACAGCACACACCGTCGAACGGCGTTGGGTGTGGCATGACATCACCGCCCTTGGACAGCACATATGGTAGGCAACGTAAGGGGTGGCATGCCATCACCGCCCCTGGACAGCACACACAGTCAGACACGTCGGGCGTGGCATGATATCACTGCCCTTGGACAGTACATACGGTCGGCAACGTATAGCGTGACATGCCATCACCGCCCTTGGACAGCACACACGCTCAGCAACGTCGATAGTAGCATTACATAACCGCCCTTGCTCAACACACTCAGTTGGATGACATCGGGCGTGGCATGAAATCACCGCCATTAAGAAGCACACACGGTCGGACTACGTCGGGCGTGGCATGACATCACCGCCTTTGGGCAGCACACACGGTCGAACAACGTCGGGCGTGGCATTCCATCATCACCTTTGGGTAGCACACACGGTCTAACAACATCGGGTGTAGCATGCCATCATTGCCTTTGGGAAACACAAACGGTTGAACGACATCGGGCGTGGCATGACATCACCGCCCTTGGACTGCATGCACGGTCGGTTGACGTCGGGTGTGGCATGACATCAACGCCTTTGGACAACACACATGATCGGCAACGTCAGGCGTGGCATGACATCACCGACCTTGGACAACACATACAGTCGGCAACGTAAGGAGTGGCATGCCATCACTGCCCTTGGACAACACAAACGGTCGACAACGTAATGCGTGGCATGCCATCACCGCCCTTGGACAACACACAAGGTCGGCGACGTCAGGAGTGGCATGACATCACCACCCTTTGACTGCACATACAGTCGAACGATGTCGGGCATGGAATGCCTTCATCACCTTTGGGTAGCATGCACGATCGGCAAGGTCCGGCGTGGCGTGATATCATCGCCCTTGGACAGCACACACAGTCGACAATATCAAGCGTGACATGCCATCACTACCTTTGGATAGCATACACGGTCGAACGACGTCGGGCGTGTCTTGACATCACCGTCCTTGGACTGCACGCACGGTTGGATGATGTCAGGCGTGTCATGACATCACCGCCATTGCACAGCACTAATGGTCAACGACGTCGGGTGTGACATGACATCACGCCCTTTGACTGCACGCACAGACGGTTGACGTCGGGCATGGCATGACATCACCACCTTTGGACAACACACACGGTCCGCAACGTCGGGCGTGGCATGACTTCACCGCCCTTGGACAACACATAAGGTCGGCAACATATAGCGCGGCATGCCATCACCGCCACTGGAAAGCATACACTCCCGGCAACGTCGAGTGTTGCATGACATCACCGCTATTGGACAGCGCACACGGTCGGCAATGTCGGGCGTGGCATGAAATCTCCGCCCTTGGACAACACACTCGGTCGGACGAAGTCGGGCGTGGCATGACATCACCGCCATTAAGAAGCACACACGGTCAGACTATGTCGGGCGTGGCATGACATCGCCGCCTATGGGCAGCATACACGGTCTAACGATGTTGGGCGTGGCATGCCATTATCGCCTTTGGGAAACACAAACGGTTGAATGACATCGGGCGTGGCATGACATCTCGGCCCTTGGACTGCACACACGGTCACTTGACGTTGGGTGTGGCATGACATCACCGCCTTTGGACAACACACATGGTCGGCAACGTCAAGCATTGCATGACTTCACCGCCCTTGGACAGCACATACTGTCGGTAACGAAAGGAGTGGCATGCCCTCACCACCCTTGGACAACACACACGGTCGAAAACCTAAGGCGTGGCATGCCATCACCGCCCTTGGACAGCACACAAAGTCGGACAACATCAGGCGTGGCATGACATCACCGCCCTTTGACAACACATACAATCGAACGATGTCGGGCATGGCATGCCTTCATCGCCTTTGGGTAGTAGGCACAATCGGCAACGTCGGGCGTTGCATGATATCACCGCCTCGACGGACACATACGATTCGACGCGGAAGGCGTTGCATGCCATCACCTCCTTGGAGACACGGTCATACGACATCGGGCATGGCATCATCACCGCCCTTGGACAGCACACACAGCCAAACGACGTGGGGCGGGGCATGACATCACCGCCCTTGATCGCGCACGGTCGGTTGACGTCGTGCGTGGCATGACATCACTGCCTTTGGACAACACACATGGTCGGCAACGTCGGGTATGACATGACATCACCACCCTTGGACAGCACATACGGTCGGCAACGTAAGGCGTGGCATGCCATCAACGCCCTTAGACAGCACATACGGTCGGCAATGTCGGGAGTGGCATGACATCACTGCCCTTGGACCGAACAAACGGTCGTCAACGTAGGGCGTGGCATGCCATCAGCGCCCTTGGATAGCACACACAGTCGGACAGGTCGGGAGTGGCATGACATCACAGCCCTTGGATAGCACACACGGTCGAACGACGTCGGGCGTGGCATGACATCACCGCCCTTGGACATCACGCACAGTCGGACGATGTTGGGCGTGGAATGACATCACCGCCTTTGGACAGCACACACAGTCGGCAACGTCGGGCATGGTTTGACATCACTGCCCTTGGACAGCACATACGGTCGATAACGTAAGGTGTGGCATGACATCACCGACCTTGGACAGAACACACGGCCGAACGAGGTTGGGCATGGCATGACATCACCGCCCTTGGACTGCACGCACGGTTGGACGATGTCGAGTGTGAAATGACATCACCGCCATTGGACAGCACACACGGTCGGCAACGTCGGGAGTGGCATGACATCACCGCCCTTGGACAGCACATACGGTCAGACGATGCGGGCGTGGCATGATATCACCGCCCTTGGAGTGCACGCATGGTCGGACGATGTCGGGCGTGGCATGACATCACCGCCCTTGGACAGCACACACGGTCGGACGAATTCGGGCGTGGCATGCCATCATCGCCTTTGGGCAGCACACACGGTCGAACGATGTCGGGCGAGGCATGCTATTAAAGCCCTTGGACGGCAAACACGGTCGAACCACATCAGGCGTGACATGCCATCACCGCCTTTGGATAGCACAAACGGTGGAATGACGTGGAGCGTGGCTTGACATCATCGCCCTTGGACTGCACGCACGGTAGGATGATTTTGGGCATGGCATGACATCACCACCCTTGGACAGCACTCACGGTCGACAACGTCGGGCGTGGCATGACATCACCGCCCTTGGCAACACACACGGTCGGCAACGTCGGGCGTGCCATGCCATCACCACCCTTGAATTTCACACACGGCTAGACGACGTCAGGCGTGGCATTACATAACCACCCTTAGACAGCACACACGGTCAAACTACGTCGGGCCTGGCATGCTATCATAGCCCTTAGACGGTAAACACAGTCGAACGATGTCAGGCGTGACATCCCATCACCGCCTTTGGAAAGCATACACGGTCAAACGACGTCGGGCGTGGCTTGACATCACCGTCCTTGGACTACACGCATGGTCAAACGACGTGGGGTGTGGCATGACATCACCGCCATTGGACAACACAAACAATTGGTAACCTCAGGCGTGGCATGACATCACCGCCCTTGGACAGCACACACGGTAGGAAACGTCGGACGTGGCATGACATCATTGCCCTTGGACGGCACACACGGTCGGCAACTTCAGGCGTGGCATGACATCATTGCCTTGGACAGTACACATGGTCAGACAACGTCGGGCGTGGCATGACAGCACCGCCCTTAGGCAGTACACACGGTCTGACTACGTCGACCGATGCATGACATCACCGCCCTTGGACTACACGCACAGTTGAACGACCTTGGGCGTGCCATGACATCACCGCCCTTGGACAGCACACACGGTCAGACACGTCGGGCGTGGCATGACATCACCGCCCTTAGAAAGAACACACGGTCGAACGACGTCGGGCGAGGCATGACATCACCGCCCTTGGAATGTACACACGATCGAACAACGTCGGTCGTGGGATGACATCACCGCCTTAAGGTAGCACGCACGATCGGACGATATCGGGCGATGCATGACATAACGCCTTTGGACAGCACAAACGATTGAACGACGTCGGGCGTGGCATGCCATTATCGCCTTTGGGCAGCACACACGGTCGAACGATGTCGGGTGTGGCATGACATCACCGCCTTTGGACAGCACACACGATAGAACGACGTAGGACGTGGCATGCCATCACCGCCTTTTGACAGCACACACGGTCGAGCGACGTCGGGCATGGCATGCCATCATTTGGGTATCACACACGGTCGAACGACGTCGGGCGTGGAATGCCATCATCGCATTTGGGCAGCACAAACGGTTGAACGACATAGAGCGGGGTATGACATCATCGCCCTTGGACTGCACGCACGGTCGAACGACGTCGGGCGTGGCATGACATCACCACCCTTGGAAAGCACACACAGTCGAACGACGTCGGGCGTGGCATGACATCACTGCCCCTGGATTGCACGCACGGTCGTTTGATGTCATGCATGGCATGACATCACCGCTTTTAGACAGCACACACGGTCGGCAACGATAGGCATGACATGATATCACCGCCCTTGGACAGCCGCATACGATTAAACAGCGTGGGCGTGGCATGCCATCACCGCCCTTGGGCAGCACACACAGTCGGACGACATCGCGCGTGGCATGACATCACCGCCTTTGGACTGCACGCACGGTTGGCAACATCGGGCGTGGCATTACATTACCACCCTTGGACAGCACAAACGGTCGGCAACGCGGGGCGTGGCATGCCATCATAGCCCTTGGACTTCAAACACGGTCGAACGATGTCAGGCGTGACATGCCATCACCACCCTTGGACAGCACGCACGGTCGGACGACGTTGGGCAAGGCATGACATCACCGCCTTTGGAAAGCACACATAGTCGGACACGTCGGGCATGGCATGACATCACCGCCCTTGGACAGCACACACGGTCGAACGATGTCGGTTGTGGCATGCCATCACCGCCCTTGGAAAGCACGTATGTTTGGACAACGTTGGGCGTGGCATGACATCACCGCCTTTTGACAGCACACACGGTCGGCAGTGTCGGGCGTGGCATGACATCACCGCCCATGGACAGCACACACAGTCAAACGACGTCAGGCGTAGCATGACATCATTTACCTTTGACAGCACACACGGTCGAAAGACGTCGGGCATGGCATGCCTTCATCGCCTTTGGGAAGCACACACGGTCGGCAACGTCGGCCGTGGCATGACATCACCGCTCTTGGAAAGTACTCACGGTCGGACGATGCGTGCGTGGTATGACATCATCGCCCTTGGACTACACGCACGATAGGCAAGGTCGGGCGTGGCATGACATCATCACCCTTGGACAGCACACACAGTCGACAACATCCGACGTGGCATGACATAACCGCCCTTGGATAGTACACACGGTCGGACAACGTCGGGCGTGGCATGACATCACCGCCCTTGGGCAGCACACACGGTCGGACTACGTCGGGCGATGCATGACTTAACGCCTTTGGACAACACAAACGGTTGAACAACGTCAGGCGTGGCATGCCATCATTGACTTTGGGCAGCACACACGATCAAACGCGTGGCATGACATCATAGCTCTTGGACGGCAAATACGATCGAATGACGTTAGGCGTGACATGTTATCACCTCCTTTGGACAGCACACACGGTCGAACAACGTCGGGCGTGGCATGCCATCATCGCCTTTGGGCAGCACACAAGATCGAACAACGTAGGGTGTGAGATGACTTCACCGACTTTGGACAACACACACGATCGAACGACGTCGGACGTGACATGCCATCATCCCATTTGACAGCAGACACGGTCGAAGGACGTCGAGCGTGGAATGCCATCATCGCATTTAGGCAGCACAAACGGTTGAACCACATCGAGCGTGGCATGACATCACCACCCTTGGACTGGACGCACGGTCGGACGACGTCGGGCGTGGCAAGACATCACGCCCTTGGACAGCACACACGATTGAACAACGTGGGGCGTGGCATGACATCACCGCCCTTGGACTTCATGCACGGTCGGTTGACATCGGGCGTGGCATGACATCACTGCCTTTAGACAACACACACGGTAAGCAACGTCAGAAGTGGCATGACATCACCGCCCTTGGATAGCAAATACGGCCGGCAACGTAAGGCATGGAATGGCATCACCGCCCTTGGATAACACACACGATCGGACAACATTGGCGTGGCATGACATCACTGCCCTTGGACAGCACACACGATCGAACAACGTCGAGCGTGGCATGACATCACTGCCCTAGGACTGCACGCACGGTCGGTTGACGTCGGGCATGGCATTACATCACCGCGTATGGACAACACACACGGTCGGCTACGCCGGGCGTGGCATTACATCATTGCCCTTGGCAGCACATACGGTCGGCAACGTAAGGCGTGGCATGCCATCAACGCCCTTGGACAGCGCACACGGTCAGACACGTCGAGTGTGGCATTACATCACCGCCCTTGAACAACACACACAGTCGGCAACGTCGGGCGTGTCATGACATCACCGCCCTTGGACAACACATACGGTCGGAAACGTATTGCATGGCATGCCCTCAACCCCCTTGGACAACACACACGCTCGACTACAATGGGTGTGGCATGACATCACCAACCCTGGACAGCACACACGGTCGACAACGTAAGGCGTGGCATGCCATCACCGCCCTTGGACAGCACACAAGGTCGGAGGACGTCAGGTGTGGCATGACATCACCGCCCTTTGACAGCACACAGTCGAACGATGTCGGGCATGGAATGACATCACCGCCCTTGGACAACACACTCGGTCGAACGACGTCGGGCTTGGCATGACATCATCGCCATTGGACAACACAAACGGTAAATGACATCGAGCGTGACATGACATCATCGCCCTTGGGCAGCACACACGGTCGAACGATGTTGGGCGTGGAATGACATCTTGCCCTTGGACTGCACGCAAAGTCGGTTGACATCGGGCGTGGCATGACATCACCGCCTTTGGACAACACACACGGTCTGCAACGTCGGGCGTGGCATGACATCACCGCCCTTGGACAACACATACGGTCGGCAACGTATAGCGTGGCATGCCATCACCGCCCTTGGACAGCATACACGCTCGGCAACATCGGTTGTGGCATGACATCACCGCCATTGGAAAGAACACACGGTCGGCAACATCGGGCGTGGTATTACATCACCGCCCTTGGACAGCACACGATCGAAGGACGACGGGCGTGGCATGTCATCACCACCTTTGGACAACACACACAGTCGAAAGACATTGGGACTGACATGCCATCACTGCTTTTGGACAGCACACACCGTCGAACGACGTCGGGTGTGGCATGACATCACCGCCCTTGGACAGCACATATGGTCGGCAACGTAAGGGGTGGCATGCCATCACCGCCCTTGGACAGCACACACAGTCAGACACGTCGGGCGTGGCATGACATCACTGCCCTTGGACAGTACATACGGTCGGCAACGTATAGCGTGACATGTCATCACCGCCCTTGGACAGCACACACGCTCAGCAACGTCGGGAGTAGCATTACATCACCGCCCTTGCTCAACACACTCAGTTGGATGACATCGGGCGTGGCATGAAATCACCGCCATTCAGAAGCACACACGGTCGGACTACGTCGGGCGTGGCATGACATCACCGCCTTTGGGCAGCACACACGGTCAAACAACGTCGGGCGTGGCATTCTATCATCGCCTTTTGGTAGCACACACGGTCTAACAACATCGGGCGTAGCATGCCATCATTGCCTTTGGGAAACACAAACGGTTGAACGACATCGGGCGTGGCATGACATCACCGCCTTTGGACTGCATGCACGGTCGGTTGACGTCGGGTGTGGCATGACATCAACGCCTTTGGACAACACACATGATCGGCAACGTCAGGCGTGGCATGAAATCACCGCCCTTGGACAGCACATACATTCGGCAACGTAATGAGTGGCATGCCATCACTGCCCTTGGACAACACAAACGGTCGACAACGTAATGCGTGGCATGCCATCACCGCCCTTGGACAACACACAAGGTCGGACGACGTCAGGCGTGGCATGACATCACCACCCTTTGACTGCACATACAGTCGAACGATGTCGGGCATGGAATGCCTTCATCGCCTTTGGGTAGCATGCACGATCGGCAATGTCCGACGTGGCGTGATATCATCGCCCTTGGACAGCACACACAGTCGACAATATCAAGCGTGACATGCCATCACTACCTTTGGATTGCATACACGGTCGAACGACGTCGGGCGTGTCTTGACATCACCGTCCTTGGACTGCACGCACGGTTGGATGATGTCAGGCGTGTCAAGACATCACCGCCATTGCACAACACTAATGGTCAACAAAGTCGGGTGTGACATGACATCACGCCCTTTGACTGCACGCACAGTCGGTTAACGTCGGGCATGGCATGACATCACCGCCTTTGGACAACACACACGGTCCGCAACGTCGGGCGTGGCATGACTTCACCGCGCTTGGACAACACATAAGGTCGGCAACGTATAGCGCGGCATGCCATCACCGCCACTGGAAAGCATACACTCCCGGCAACGTCGAGTGTGGCATGACATCACTGCTATTGGACAGCGCACACGGTCGGCAATGTCGGGCGTGGCATGAAATCTCCACCCTTGGACAACACACTCGGTCGGACGACGTCGGGCGTGGCATGACATCACCGCCATTAAGAAGCACACACGGTCAGACTATGTCGGGCGTGGCATGACATCGCCGCCTGTGGGCAGCATACACGGTTTAACGATGTTGGGCGTGGCATGCCATTATCGCCTTTGGGAAACACAAACGGTTGAATGACATCGGGCGTGGCATGACATCTCGGCCCTTGGACTGCACACACGGTCACTTGACGTTGGGTGTGGCATAACATCACCGCCTTTGGACAACACACAGGGTCGGCAACGTCAAGCATTGCATGACTTCACCGCCCTTGGACAGCACATACGTTCGGCAATGAAAGGAGTGGCATGCCCTCACCACCCTTGGACAACACACACGGTCGAAAACCTAAGGCGTGGCATGCCATCACCGCCCTTGAACAGCACACAAGGTCTGACAACATCAGGAGTGGCATGCCTTCATCGCCTTTGGGTAGTAGGCACAATCGGCAACGTCGGGCGTTGCATGATATCAACGCCCTTGGACAGCACATACGCTCGGCAACGGAAGGCGTTGCATGCCATCACCTCCCTTGGACAGCACTGGGTCATACGACATCGGGCATGGCATCATCACCGCCCTTGGACAGCACACACAGCCAAACGACGTTGGGCGTGGCATGACATCACCGCCCTTGGACTGCACGCACGGTCGGTTGACGTCGTGCGTGGCATGACATCACCGCCTTTGGACAACACATACGGTCGGCAATGTCGGGAGTGGCATGACATCACTGCCCTTGGACTGAACAAACGGTCGTCAACGTAGGGCGTGGCATGCCATCAGCGCCCTTGGATAGCACACACAGTCGGACACGTCGGGCGTGGCATGACATCACAGCCCTTGGACAGCACACACGGTCGAACGACGTCGGGCGTGGCATGACATCACAGCCCTTGGATAGCACGCACAGTCGGACGACGTTGGGCGTGGAATGACATTACCGCCTTTGGACAGCACACACAGTCGGCAACGTCGGGCGTGGTTTAACATCACTGCCCTTGGACAGCACATACGCTCGATAACGTAAGGTGTGGCATGACATCACCGACCTTGGACAGAACACACGGCCGAACGAGGTTGGGCATGGCATGACATCACCGCCCTTGGACTGCACGCACGGTTGGATGACGTCGAGTGTGAAATGACATCAATGCCATTGGACAGCACACACAGTCGGACGACATCGCGCGGGGCATGACATCACCGCCCTTGGACTGCACGCACGGTTGGTAACATCGGGCGTGGCATTAAATTACCACCCTTGGATAGCACAAACGGTCGGCAACGCGGGGCGTGGCATGCCATTATAGCCCTTGGACTTCAAACACGGTCGAACGATGTCGGGCGTGACATGCCATCACCACCCTTGGACAGCACGCACCGTCGGACGACGTTGGGCGTGGCATGACATCACCGCCTTTGGATTGCACACACAGTCGGCAACGTCGGGCATGGCATGACATCACCTCCCTTTGACAGCACATACGGTCGTCAACGTAAGGCGTGGCATGCCTTCACCGCCCTTGGATAGCACACATAGTCGGACACGTCGGGCATGGCATGACATCACCGCCCTTGGACAGCACACACGGTCGAACGATGTCGGTTGTGGCATGCCATCACCGCCCTTGGAAAGCACGTATGTTTGGTCAACTTTGGGCGTGGCATGACAACACCGCCTTTTGACAGCACACACGGTCGGCAGCGTCAGGCTTGGCATGACATCACCGCCCTTGGACAGCACACACGGTCAAACGACGTCAGGCGTGGCATGACATCACCGACCTTTGACAGCACACACGGTCGAAAGACGTCGGGCATGGCATGCGTTCATCGCCTTTGGGCAGCACACACGGTCGGCAACGTCGGACGTGGCATGACATCACCGCTCTTGGAAAGTACTCACGGTCGGACGATGCGTGCGTGGTATGACATCATCGCCCTTGGACTACACGCATGATAGGCAAGGTCGGGCGTGGCATGACATCACCACCCTTGGACAGCACACACAGTCGACAACATCCGACGTGGCATGACATAACCGCCCTTGGATAGTACACACGATCGGACAACGTCGGGCATGGCATGACATCATCGCCCTTGGGCAGCACACACGGTCGGACTACGTCGGGTGATGCATGACTTAACGCCTTTGGACAACACAAACGATCGAACAACGTCAGGCGTGGCATTCCATCATTGACTTTGGGCAGCACACACGATCAAACGCGTGGCATGCCATCATATCCCTTGGACGGCAAATACGATCGAATGACGTTAGGCGTGACATGTTATCACCGCCTTTGGACAGCACACACGGTCGAACAACGTCGGGCGTGGCATGCCTTCATCGCCTTTGGGCAGCACACAAGATCGAACAACGTCGGGTGTGAGAGGACTTCACCGACTTTGGACAACACACACGATCGAACGACGTCGGACGTGACATGCCATCATCCCATTTGACAGTAGACACGGTCGAGCGACGTCGGGCGTGGCATTCCATCTTCGCGTTTGGGTATCACAAACGGTCGAACGACGTCGAGCGTGGAATGCCATCATCGCATTTAGGCAGCACAAACGGTTGAACCACATCGAGCGTGGCATGACATCACCACCCTTGGACTGCACGCACGGTCGGACGACGTCAGGCGTGGCATGACATCACGCCCTTGGACAGCACACACGATTGAACAACGTGGGGCATGGCATGACATCACCGCCCTTGGACTTCATGCACGGTAATTTGACATCGGGCGTGGCATGACATCACTGCCTTTAGACAACACACACGGTCAGCAACGTCAGGCGTGGCATGACATTACCGCCCTTGGATAGCAAATACGGCCAGCAACGTAAGGCGTGGCATGCCATCACCGCCCTTGGACAACACACATAGTCGGACAACATTGGAGTGGCATGACATCACTGCCCTTGGACAGCACACACGATCGAACCGTCGAGCGTGGCATGACATCACTGCCCTTGGACTGCACGCACGGTCGGTTGACGTCGGGCGTGGCATTACATCACCGCGTATGGACAACACACACGGTCGGCAACGCCGGGCGTGGCATTACATCATTGCCCTTGGCAGCACATACGGTCGGCAACGTAAGGCGTGGCATGCCATCAACGCCCTTGGACAGCGCACACGGTCAGACACGTCGAGTGTGGCATTACATCACCGCCCTTGAACAACACACACAGTAGGCAACGTCGGGCGTGGCATGACATCACCGACCTTGGACAGCACATACAGTCGGCAACGTAAGGAGTGGCAGTCCATCACTGCCCTTGGACAACACAAACGGTCGACAACTATATGCGTGGCATGCCATCACTGCCCTTGGACAACACACAAGGTCGGCGACGTCAGGCGTGGCATGACATCACCACACTTTGACTGCACATACAGTCGAACGATGTCGGGCATGGAATGCCTTCATCACCTTTGGGTAGCATGCACGATCGGCAAGGTCCGGCGTGGCGTGATATCATCGCCCTTGGACAGCACACACAGTCGACAATATCAAGCGTGACATGCCATCACTACCTTTGGATAGCATACACGGTCGAACGACGTCGGGCGTGTCTTGACATCACCGTCCTTGGACTGCACGCACGGTTGGATGATGTCAGGCGTGTCATGACATCACCGCCATTGCACAACACTAATGGTCAACGACGTCGGGTGTGACATGACATCACGCCCTTTGACTGCACGCACAGTCGGTTGACGTCGGGCATGGCATGACATCACCGCCTTTGGACAACACACACGGTCCGCAACGTCGGGCGTGGCATGACTTCTCCGCCCTTGGACAACACATAAGGTCGGCAACATATAGCGCGGCATGCCATCACCGCCACTGGAAAGCATACACTCCCGACAACGTCGAGTGTTGCATGACATCACCGCTATTGGACAGCGCACACGGTCGGCAATGTCGGGCGTGGCATGAAATCTCCGCCCTTGGACAACACACTCGGTCGGACGACGTCAGGCGTGGCATGACATCACCGCCATTAAGAAGCACACACGGTCAGACTATGTCGGGCGTGGCATGACATCGCCGCCTATGGGCAGCATACACGGTCTAACGATGTTGGGCGTGGCATGCCATTATCGCCTTTGGGAAACACAAACGGTTGAATGACATCGGGCGTGGCATGACATCTCGGCCCTTGGACTGCACACACGGTCACTTGACGTTGGGTGTGGCATGACATCACCGCCTTTGGACAACACACATGGTCGGCAACGTCAAGCATTGCATGACTTCACCGCCCTTGGACAGCACATACGGTCGGCAACGAAAGGAGTGGCATGCCCTCACCACCCTTGGACAACACACACGGTCGAAAACCAAAGGCGTGGCATGCCATCACCGCCCTTGGACAGCACACAAGGTCGGACAACATCAGGCGTGGCATGACATCACCGCCCTTTGACAGCACATACAATCAAACGATGTCGGGCATGGCATGCCTTCATCGCCTTTGGGTAGTAGGCACAATCGGCAACGTCGGGCGTTGCATGATATCACCGCCCTTGGACAGCACATACGGTCGGCAACGGAAGGCGTTGCATGCCATCACCTCCCTTGGACAGCACACGGTCATACGACATCGGGCATGGCATCATCACCGCCCTTGGACAGCACACACAGCCAAACGACGTGGGGCGTGGCATGACATCACCGCCCTTGGACTGCACGCATGGTCGGTTGACGTCGTGCGTGGCATGACATCACCGCCTTTGGACAACACACATGGTCGGCAACGTCGGGTATGACATGACATCACCGCCCTTGGACAGCACATACGGTCGGCAACGTAAGGCGTGGCATGCCATCAACGCCCTTGGACAGCACATACGGTCGGCAATGTCGGGAGTGGCATGACATCACTGCCCTTGGACCGAACAAACGGTCGTCAACGTAGGGCGTGGCATGCCATCAGCGCCCTTGGATAGCACACACAGTCGGACACGTCGGGCGTGGCATGACATCACAGCCCTTGGACAGCACACACGGTCGAACGACGTCGGGCGTGGCATGACATCACCGCCCTTGGACAGCACGCACAGTCGGACGATGTTGGGCGTGGAATGACATCACCGCCTTTGGACAGCACACACAGTCGGCAACGTCGGGCATGGTTTGACATCACTGCCCTTGGACAGCACATACGGTCGATAACGTAAGGTGTGGCATGACATCACCGACCTTGGACAGAACACACGGCCGAACGAGGTTGGGCATGGCATGACATCACCGCCCTTGGACTGCCTGCACGGTTGGACGACGTCGAGTGTGAAATGACATCACCGCCATTGGACAGCACACACGGTCGGCAACGTCGGGAGTGGCATGACATCACCGCCCTTGGACAGCACATACGGTCAGACGATGCGGGCGTGGCATGATATCACCGCCTTTGGAGTGCACGCATGGTCGGACGATGTCGGGCGTGGCATGACATCACCGCCCTTGGACAGCACACACGGTCGGACGAATTCGGGCGTGGCATGCCATCATCGCCTTTGGGCAGCACACACGGTCGAACGATGTCGGGCGAGGCATGCTATTAAAGCCCTTGGACGGCAAACACGGTCGAACCACATTAGGCGTGACATGCCATCACCGCCTTTGGACAGCACAAACGGTGGAATGACGTGGAGCGTGGCTTGACATCATCGCCCTTTGACTGCACGCACGGTAGGATGATTTTGGGCATGGCATGACATCACCACCCTTGGACAGCACTCACGGTCGACAACGTCGGGCGTGGCATGACATCACCGCCCTTGGCAACACACACGGTCGGCAACGTCGGGCGTGCCATGCCATCACCACCCTTGAATTTCACACACGGCCGGACGACGTCAGGCGTGGCATTACATAACCACCCTTAGACAGCACACACGGTCAAACTACGTCGGGCCTGGCATGCCATCATAGCCCTTAGACGGTAAACACAGTCGAACGATGTCAGGCGTGACATCCCATCACCGCCTTTGGAAAGCATACACGGTCAAACGACGTCGGGCGTGGCTTGACATCACCGTCCTTGGACTACACGCACGGTCAGACGACGTGGGGTGTGGCATGACATCACCGCCATTGGACAACACAAACAATTGGTAACCTCAGGCGTGGCATGACATCACCGCCCTTGGACAGCACACACGGTAGGAAATGTCGGACGTGGCATGACATCATCGCCCTTGGACGGCACACACGGTCGGCAACTTCAGGCGTGGCATGACATCATTGCCTTGGACAGTACACACGGTCAGACAACGTCGGGCGTGGCATGACAGCACCGCCCTTGGGCAGCACACACGGTCTGACTACGTCGACTGATGCATGACATCACCGCTCTTGGACTACACGCATAGTTGAACGACCTTGGGCGTGCCATGACATCACCGCCCTTGGACAGCACACATGGTCAGACACGTCGGAGGTGGCATGACATCACCGCCCTTAGAAAGAACACACGGTCGAACGACGTCGGGCGAGGCATGACATCACCGCCCTTGGAATGTACACACGGTCGAACAACGTCGGTCGTGGGATGACATCACCGCCTTAAGGTAGCACGCACGATCGGACTATATAGGGCGATGCATGACATAACGCCTTTGGACAGCACAAACGATTGAACGACGTCGGGCGTGGCATGCCATTATCGCCTTTGGGCAGCACACACGGTCGAACGATGTCGGGTGTGGCATGACATCACCGCCTTTGGACAGCACACACGATAGAACGACGTAGGACGTGGCATGCCATCATCGCTTTTTGACAGCACACACGGTCGAGCGACGTCGGGCGTGGCATGCCATCATTTGGGTATCACACACGGTCGAACGACGTTGAGCGTGGAATGCCATCATCGCATTTGGGCAGCACAAACGGTTGAACGACATAGAGCGGGGTATGACATCATCGCCCTTGGACTGCACGCACGGTCGAACGACGTCGGGCGTGGCATGACATCACTGCCCCTGGATTGCACGCACGGTCGGTTGATGTCATGCATGGCATGACATCACCACTTTTGGACAGCACACACGGTCGGCAACGTTAGGCATGACATGATATCACCGCCCTTGGACAGCACATACGGTCGGCAACGTAAGGCGTGGCATGCCATCACCGCCCTTGGGCAGCACACACAGTCGGACGACATCGCGCGTGGCATGACATCACCGCCTTTGGACTGCACGCACGGTTGGTAACATCGGGCGTGGCATTACATTACCACCCTTGGACAGCACAAACGGTCGGCAACGCGGGGCGTGGCATGCCATCATAGCCCTTGGACTTCAAACACGGTCGAACGATGTCGGGCGTGACACGCCATCACCACCCTTGGACAGCACGCACGGTCGGACGACGTTGGGCGTGGCATGACATCACCGCCTTTGGATAGCACACATAGTCGGACACGTCGGGCATGGCATGACATCACCGCCCTTGGACATCACACACGGTCGAACGATGTCGGTTGTGGCATGCCATCACCGCCCTTGGAAAGCACGTATGTTTGGACAACGTTGGGCGTGGCATGACATCACCGCCTTTTGACAGCACACACTGTCGGCAGCGTCGGGCGTGGCATGACATCACCGTCCTTGGACAGCACACACAGTCAAACGACGTCAGGCGTAGCATGACATCATTGACCTTTGACAGCACACACGGTCGAAAGACGTCGGGCATGGCATGCCTTCATCGCTTTTGGGCAGCACACACGTTCGGCAACGTCGGCCGTGGCATGACATCACCGCTCTTGGAAAGTACTCACGGTCGGACGATGCGTGCGTGGTATGGCATCATCGCCCTTGGACTACACGCACGATAGGCAAGGTCGGGCGTGGCATGACATCATCACCCTTGGACAGCACACACAGTCGACAACATCCGACGTGGCATGACATAACCGCCCTTGGATAGTACACACGGTCGCACAACGTCGGGCGTGGCATGACATCACCGCCCTTGGGCAGCACACACGGTCGGACTACGTCGGGCGATGCATGACTTAACGCCTTTGGACAACACAAACGGTTGAACAACGTCAGGCGTGGCCAGCCATCATTGACTTTGGGCAGCACACACGATCAAACGCGTGGCATGACATCATAGCCCTTGGACGGCAAATACGATCGAATGACGTTAGGCGTGACATGTTATCACCTCCTTTGGACAGCACACACGGTCGAACAACGTCGGGCGTGGCATGCCATCATCGCCTTTGGGCAGCACACAAGATCGAACAACGTAGGGTGTGAGATGACTTCACCGACTTTGGACAACACACACGATCGAACGACGTCGGACGTGACATGCCATCATCCCATTTGACAGCAGACACGGTCGAACGACGTCGAGCGTGGAATGCCATCATCGCATTTAGGCAGCACAAACGGTTGAACCACATCGAGCGTGGCATGACATCACCACCCTTGGACTGGACGCACGGTCGGACGACGTCGGGCGTGGCAAGACATCACGCCCTTGGACAGCACACACGATTGAACAACGTGGGGCGTGGCATGACATCACCGCCCTTGGACTTCATGCACGGTCGGTTGACATCGGGCGTGGCATGACATCACTGCCTTTAGACAACACACACGGTCAGCAACGTCAGAAGTGGCATGACATCACCGCCCTTGGATAGCAAATACGGCCGGCAACGTAAGGCATGGCATGCCATCACCGCCCTTGGATAACACACACGATCGGACAACATTGGCGTGGCATGACATCACTGCCCTTGGACAGCACACACGATCGAACAACGTCGAGCGTGGCATGACATCACTGCCCTTGGACTGCACGCACGGTCGGTTGACGTCGGGCATGGCATTACATCACCGCGTATGGACAACACACACGGTCGGCTACGCCGGGCGTGGCATTACATCATTGCCCTTGGCAAAGACATACGATCGACAGCGTAAGGCGTGGCATGCCATCAACGCCCTTGGACAGCGCACACGGTCAGACACGTCGAGTGTGGCATTACATCACCGCCCTTGAACAACACACACAGTCGGCAACGTCGGGCGTGGCATGACATCACCGCCCTTGGACAACACATACGGTCGGAAACGTATAGCGTGGCATGCCCTCAACCCCCTTGGACAACACACACGCTCGGTTACAACGGGTGTGGCATGACATCACCACCCCTGGACAGCACACACGGTCGACAACGTAAGGCGTGGCATGCCATCACCGCCCTTGGACAGCACACAAGGTCGGAGGACGTCAGGTGTGGCATGACATCACCGCCTTTTGACAGCACACATTCGAACGATGTCGGGCATGGAATGACATCACCGCCCTTGGACAACACACTCGGTCGAACGACGTCGGGCATGGCATGACATCACCGCCATTGGACAACACAAATGGTAAATGACGTCGAGCGTGACATGACATCATCGCCCTTGGGCAGCACACACGGTCGAACGATGTTGGGCGTGGAATGACATCTTGCCCTTGGACTGCACGCAAAGTCGGTTGACATCGGGCGTGGCATGACATCACCGCCTTTGGACAACACACACGGTCTGCAACGTCGGGCGTGGCATTACATCACCGCCCTTGGACAACACATACGGTCGGCAACGTATAGCGTGGCATGCCATCACCGCCCTTGGACAGCATACACGCTCGGCAACATCGGGCGTGGTATTACATCACCGCCCTTGGACAGCACACGATCGAAGGACGACGGGCGTGGCATGTCATCACCGCCTTTGGACAACACACACAGTCGAAAGACATTGGGCCTGACATGCCATCACTGCTTTTGGACAGCATACACCGTCAAACGACGTCGGGTGTGGCATGACATCACCGCCCTTGGACAGCACATATTGTCGGCAACGTAAGGGGTGGCATGCCATCACCGCCCTTGGACAGCACACACAGTCAGACACGTCGGGCGTGGCATGACATCATCGCCGCTTGGGCCGGTACATACGATTAAACAGCGATAGCGTGACATGTCATCACCGCCCTTGGACAGCCCACACGCTCAGCAACGTCGGGAGTAGCATTACATCACCGCCCTTGCTCAACACACTAAGTTGGATGACATCGGGCGTGGCATGAAATCACCGCCATTCAGAAGCACACACGGTCGGACTACGTCGGGCGTGGCATGACATCACCGCCTTTGGGCAGCACACACGGTCAAACAACGTCGGGCGTGGCATTCTATCATCGCCTTTGGGTAGCACACACGGTCTAACAACATCGGGCGTAGCATGCCATCATTGCCTTTGGGAAACACAAACGGTTGAACGACATCGGGCGTGGCATGACATCACCGCCCTTGGACTGCATGCACGGTCGGTTGACGTCGGGTGTGGCATGACATCAACGCCTTTGGACAACACACATGATCGGCAACGTCAGGCGTGGCATGAAATCACCGCCCTTGGACAGCACATACAGTCGGCAACGTAATGAGTGGCATGCCATCACTGCCCTTGGACAACACAAACGGTCGACAACGTAATGCGTGGCATGACATCACCACCCTTTGACTGCACATACAGTCGAACGATGTCGGGCATGGAATGCCTTCATCGCCTTTGGGTAGCATGCACGATCAGCAATGTCCGACGTGGCGTGATATCATCGCCCTTGGACAGCACACACAGTCGACAATATCAAGCGTGACATGCCATCACTACCTTTGGATAGCATACACGGTCGAACGACGTCGGGCGTGTCTTGACATCACCGTCCTTGGACTGCACGCACGGTTGGATGATGTCAGGCGTGTCATGACATCACCGCCATTGCACAACACTAATGGTCAACAAAGTCGGGTGTGACATGACATCACGCCCTTTGACTGCACGCACAGTCGGTTAACGTCGGGTGTGGCATAACATCACCGCCTTTGGACAACACACAGGGTCGACAACGTCAAGCATTGCATGACTTCACCGCCCTTGGACAGCACATACGTTCGGCAATGAAAGGAGTGGCATGCCCTCACCACCCTTGGACAACACACACGGTCGAAAACCTAAGGCGTGGCATGCCATCACCGCCCTTGGACAGCACACAAGGTCGGACAACATCAGGCGTGGCATGCCTTCATCGCCTTTGGGTAGTAGGCACAATCGGCAACATCGGGCGTTGCATGATATCAACGCCCTTGGACAGCACATACGCTCGGCAACGGAAGGCGTTGCATGCCATCACCTCCCTTGGACAGCACAGGGTCATACGACATCGGGCATGGCATCATCACCGCCCTTGGACAGCACACACAGCAAAACGACGTTGGGCGTGGCATGACATCACCGCCCTTGGACTGCACGCACGGTCGGTTGACGTTGTGCGTGGCATGACATCACCGCCATTGGACAACACACATGGTCGGCAACGTCGGGTATGACATGACATCACCGCCCTTGGACTGAACAAACGGTTGTCAACGTAGGGCGTGGCATGCCATCAGCGCCCTTGGATAGCACACACAGTCGGACACGTCGGGCGTGGCATGACATCACGACCCTGGGCGGCACACGCGGTCGAACGGCGTCGGGCGTGGCATGACATCACGACCGCTTGGATAGCACGCACGCGGTCGGACGGCGTTGGGCGTGGAATGACATACCGCCTTTGGGCGACACACCGCGATCGGCAACGTCCGGGCGTGGTTTAACATCATCCGCTTGGGCCGGCACATACGCTCGATAACGTAAGGTGTGGCATGACATCACCGACCTTGGACAGAACACACGGCCGAACGAGGTTGGGCATGGCATGACATCACCGCCCTTGGACTGCACGCACGGTTGGACGACGTCGAGTGTGAAATGACATCAATGCCATTGGACAGCACACACAGTTGGACGACATCGCGCGTGGCATGACATCACCGCCCTTGGACTGCATGCACGGTTGGTAACATCGGGCGTGGCATTAAATTACCACCCTTGGACAGCACAAACGGTCGGCAACGCGGGGCGTGGCATGCCATCATAGCCCTTGGACTTCAAACACGGTCGAACGATGTCGGGCGTGACATGCCATCACCACCCTTGGACAGCACGCACGGTCGGACGACGTTGGGCATGGCATGACATCACCGCCTTTGGATTGCACACACAGTCGGCAACGTCGTGCATGGCATGACATCACCTCCCTTTGACAGCACATACGGTCGTCAACGTAAGGCGTGGCATGCCATCACCGCCCTTGGATAGCACACATAGTCGGACACGTCGGGCATGGCATGACATCACCGCCCTTGGACAGCACACACGGTCGAACGATGTCGGTTGTGGCATGCCATCACCGCCCTTGGAAAGCACGTATGTTTGGAAAACTTTGGGCGTGGCATGACAACACCGCCTTTTGACAGCACACACGGTCGGCAGCGTCGGGCTTGGCATGACATCACCGCCCTTGGACAGCACACACGGTCAAACGACGTCAGGCGTGGCATGACATCACCGACCTTTGACAGCACACACGGTCGAAAGACGTCGGGCATGGCATGCCTTCATCGCCTTTGGGCAGCACACACGGTCGGCAACGTCGGCCGTGGCATGACATCACCGCTCTTGGAAAGTACTCACGGTCGGACGATGCGTGCGTGGTATGACATCATCGCCCTTGGACTACACGCACGATAGGCAAGGTCGGGCGTGGCATGACATCATCACCCTTGGACAGCACACACAGTCGACAACATCCGACGTGGCATGACATAACCGCCCTTGGATAGTACACACGGTCGGACAACGTCGGGCGTGGCATGACATCATCGCCCTTGGGCAGCACACACGGTCGGACTACGTCGGGCGATGCATGACTTAACGCCTTTGGACAACACAAACGGTCGAACAACGTCAGGCGTGGCATGCCATCATTGACTTTGGGCAGCACACACGATCAAACGCGTGGCATGCCATCATAGCCCTTGGACGGCAAATACGATCGAATGACGTTAGGCGTGACATGTTATCACCGCCTTTGGACAGCACACACGGTCGAACAACGTCGGGCGTGGCATGCCTTCATTGCCTTTGGGCAGCACACAAGATCGAACAACGTCGGGTGTGAGATGACTTCACCGACTTTGGACAACACACACGATCGAACGACGTCGGACGTGACATGCCATCATCCCATTTGACAGCAGACACGGTCGAGCGACGTCGGGCGTGGCATTCCATCTTCGCGTTTGGGTATCACAAACGGTCGAACGACGTCGAGCGTGGAATGCCATCATCGCATTTAGGCAGCACAAACGGTTGAACCACATCGAGCGTGGCATGACATCACCACCCTTGGACTGCACGCACGGTAAGACGACGTTAGGCTTGGCATGACATCACGCCCTTGGACAGCACACACGATTGAACAACGTGGGGCATGGCATGACATCACCGCCCTTGGACTTCATGCACGGTAATTTGACATGGGGCGTGGCATGACATCACTGCCTTTAGACAACACACACGGTCAGGAACGTCAGGCGTGGCATGACATCACCGCCCTTGGATAGCAAATACGGCCAGCAACATAAGGCGTGGCATGCCATCACCGCCCTTGGACAACACACACGGTCGGACAACATAGGCGTGGCATGACATCACTGCCCTTGGACAGCACACACGATCGAACAACGTCGAGCGTGGCATGACATCACTGCCCTTGGACTGCACGCACAGTCGGTTGACGTCGGGCGTGGCATTACATCACCGCGTATGGACAACACACACGGTCGGCAATGCCGGGCGTGGCATTACATCATTGCCCTTGGCAGCACATACGGTCGGCAACGTAAGTCGTGGCATGCCATCAACGCCCTTGGACAGCGCACACGGTCAGACACGTCGAGTGTGGCATTACATCACCGCCCTTGAACAACACACACAGTAGGCAACGTCAGGCGTGGCATGACATCACCGCCCTTGGACAACACATACGGTCGGAAACGTATAGCGTGGCATGCCCTCACCACCCTTGGACAACACACACGCTCGGCAACAACGGGTGTGGCATGACATCACCACCCTTGGACAGCACACACGGTCGACAACGTAAGGCGTGGCATGCCATCACCGCCCTTGGACAGCACACAAGGTCGGAGGACGTCAGGTGTGGCATGACATCACTGCCCTTTGACAGCACACAATCGAACGATGTCGGGCATGGAATGACATCACCGCCCTTGGACAACACACTCGGTCGGACGACGTCGGGCATGGCATGACATCACCGCCATTGGACAACACAAACGGTAAATGACGTCGAGCGTGGCATGACATCATCGCCCTTGGGCAGCACACACGGTCGAACGACGTTGGGCGTGGAATGACATCTTGCCCTTGGACTGCACGCAAAGTCGGTTGACATCGGGCGTGGCATGACATCACCGCCTTTGGACAACACACACGGTTTGCAACGTCGGGCGTGGCATAACATCACCGCCCTTGGACAACACATACGATCGGCAACGTATAGCGTGGCATGCCATCACCGCCCTTGGACAGCATACACGCTCGGCAACATCGGTTGTGGCATGACATCACCGCCATTGGAAAGAACACACGGTCGGCAAAATTAGGCGTGGCATGAAATCACCGCCCTTGTACAGCACACACGGTCGGACTACATCGGGTGTGACATGACATCACCGCCTTTGGGCAGCGCACACGATAGAACAACGTCGGGCGTGGCATTCCATCATCGCCTTTGGGCAGCACACACGGTCTAACGACGTCGGGCGTGGCATGGCATCATCGCCTTTGGGCAACACAAACAGTTGAACGACATCGGGCGTGGCATGACATCACTGCCCTTGGACTGCACGCACAGTCGGTTGATGTCGGGCATGGCATGACATCACCGCCTTGGGACAACACACATGGTCGGGAACATCAGGCGTGGCATGACATCACCGCCCTTGGACAGCACATACGATCGACAATATCGGGCGTGGCATGACATCATCGCCCTTGGATTGCAGAGACGATCGAACGACGTCAAGCGTGGCATGACATCACCGCCCTTGGATTGCACGCACGGTCGGTTGACGTCGGGCGTGGCGTGACATCACCGCCTTTGGACAACACACACGGTCGGCAACGTCGGACGTGGCATGATATCACCGCCCTAGGACAGCCCATACGGTCGGCAACGGAAAGCTTTGAATGCCATCACCTCCCTTAGACAACACACACGGTTGGACGACATCGGGCATGACATCATCACCTACCTTGGACAGCACACACGATCGAACGACGTCAGGCGTGGAATGACATTACTGCCTTTGGACTTCACGTACGGTCGGTTGACGTCGGGCGTGGAATGACATCACCGCCTTTGGAAAACACACATGGTCGGCAACGTCGGGTGTGGCATGACATCTCTGCCCTTGCACAGCATAAACGGTCGGCAACGTAAGGTGTGGCATGCCATCACCGCCCTTGGACAATACACACGGTCGACAACGTAAGGCGTGGCATGCCATCACCGCCCTTGGACAACACACAAGGTCGGACGATATCAAGCGTGGCATGACATCACCGAACTTTGACATCACACACAATCGAACGATGTCGAGCATGGCATGCCTTCATCGCCTTTGGGGAGCAGGCACGATTGGCAAGGTCGGGCGTGGCATGATATCATCGTTCTTGGACAACACACACAGTCGACAACATCAGGCGTGACATGCCATCACCGCCCTTGGACAACACATACGGTTGGCAACGTCGGGCGTGGCATGACATCACCGCCCTTGGACAGCACATACGGTCATCAACGTAAGGCGTGGCACGCCATCACCGCCCTTGGATAGCACACAAAGTCGGACACGTCGGGCGTGGCATGACATCACCGCCATTAAGAAGCACACACGGTCGGACTACGTCGGGTGTTGCATGACATCACCACCTTTGGGCAGCACACACAATAGAACAACGTCGGGCGTGGCATTCCATCATCGCCTTTGGGCAGCACACACGGTCTAACGACGTCGGGCGTGGCATGGCATCATCGCCTTTGGGCAACATAAATGGTTGAACGACATCGGGCGTGGCATGACATCACCGCCCTTGGACTGCACGCACGGTCGGTTGACGTCGGGCATGGCATGACATCACCGCCTTAGGACAACACACATGGTCAGGAATGTCAGGCGTGGCATGACATCACCGCCCTTGGACAGCACATACGGTTGGCAATGTAAGGAGTGGCATGCCCTCACCGCCCTTGGACAATACACACGGTCGACAACGTAAGGCGTGGCATGCCATCACCGCCCTTGGACAACACACAAGGTCGGACGATATCAAGCGTGGCATGACATCACCGAACTTTGACATCACACACAATCGAACGATGTCGGGCATGGCATGCCTTCATCGCCTTTGGGGAGCAGGCACGATTGGCAAGGTCGGGCGTGGCATGATATCATCGTTCTTGGACAACACACACAGTCGACAACATCAGGCGTGACATGCCATCACCGCCTTTGGACAGCATACACAGTCGAACGACGTCGGGCCTGGCTTGACATCACCGTCCTTGGACTGCAAGCACGGTCGGAGGACGTCGGGCGTGGCATGACATCACCGACATTAGACAATACAAACTGTCGGCAATGTCGGGCGTGGCTTGACATCACCGCCCTCAGATAGCACACACGGTCTAACGACGTCAGGCGTGGCATGACATCACCGCCCTTGGACTGCAGGCACGATCGGTTGACGTCGGGCGTGGCATGACATCACCGCCTTTGGACAACACACACGATCGGCAACGTTGGGCGTGGCATGATATCACCGCCCTTGGACAGCACATACGGTCGGCAACGAAAGGCTTTGAATGCCATCACTTCCCTTGGACAACACACACGGTCGAACAACGTCAGGCATGCCATCATCATCGCCCTTGGACGGCACACACGGTCGAACGACATTGGGCGTGGAATGACATCACTGCCCTTGGATTGCACGTACGGTCGGTTGACGTCGGGCGTGGAATGACATCACCGCCTTTGGTTAACACACATGGTCGGCAACGTCGGGTGTGGCCTGACATCTCCTCCCTTGGACAGCATAAACGGTTGGCAACATAAGGCGTGGCATGCTATCAACGCCTTTGGACAACACATATGGTCGACAACGTCGGGCGTGGCATGACATCACCGCCCTTGGACAGCACATACGGTCGTCAACGTAAGGCGTGGCATGCCATCACCGCCCTTGGATAGCACATACAGTAAGACTTGTCGGGCGTGGCATGACATCACCGCCCTTGGACAGCACACACGGTCGAACAACGTCGGGCGTGGCATTCCATCATCGCCTTTGGGCAGCACATACGGTCTAACGACGTCGAGCGTGGCATGCAATCATTGCCTTTGGGAAACACAAACCTTGAACGACATCGGGCGTGGCATGACATCACCGCCCTTGGACTGCATGCACGGTCGGGTGAGGTCGGGCGTGGCATAACATCACCGCCTTTGGACAACACACACGGTCGAACAACGTCAGGCATGCCATCATCATCGCCCTTGGACGGCACACACGGTCGAACGACATTGGGCGTGGAATGACATCACTGCCCTTGGATTGCACGTACGGTCGGTTGACGTCGGGCGTGGAATGACATCACCGCCTTTGGTTAACACACATGGTCGGCAACGTCGGGTGTGGCCTGACATCTCCGCCCTTGGACAGCATAAACGGTTGGCAACATAAGGCGTGGCATGCTATCAACGCCTTTGGACAACACATATGGTCGACAACGTCGGGCGTGGCATGACATCACCGCCCTTGGACAGCACATACGGTCGTCAACGTAAGGCGTGGCATGCCATCACCGCCCTTGGATAGCACATACAGTAGGACTTGTCGGGCGTGGCATGACATCACCGCCCTTGGACAGCACACACGGTCGAACAACGTCGGGCGTGGCATTCCATCATCGCCTTTGGGCAGCACATACGGTCTAACGACGTCGAGCGTGGCATGCAATCATTGCCTTTGGGAAACACAAACCTTGAACGACATCGGGCGTGGCATGACATCACCGCCCTTGGACTGCATGCACGGTCGGGTGAGGTCGGGCGTGGCATAACATCACCGCCTTTGGACAACTCACATGGTCGTCAACGTCAGGCGTGGCATGACATCACCGCCCTTGGACAGAACATACGATCGGCAACGTAAGGAGTGGCATGCCATCACCGCCCTTGGACAACACACACGGTCGACAACGTAAGGCGTGGCATGCCCTCACCGCCCTTGGATAACACACAAGGTCGGACGATGTCAGGTGTGGCATGACATCACCAACCTTTGACAGCACACACAATCGGATGATGTCGGGCATGGCATGCCTTCATCGCCTTTGGGTAGCACGCACGATCGGCAAGGTCCGGCGTGGCATGATATCATCGCCCTTGGACAGCACACAGAGTCGACAACATCAAGCGTGACATGCCATCACTACCTTTAGATAGCATAAACGGTCGAACGACGTTGGGCGTGGCTTGACATCACCGTCCTTGGACTACACGCACGGTTGGATGATGTCGGGCGTGGCATGACATCACCGCCATTGCACAGCACAAATGGTCAACGACATCGGGCATGGCATGACATAAATGCCCTTGCACAGCACACACGGTCGAACAACGTCGGGCATGACATGACATCACGCCGTTAGACTGCACGCACGGTCGGTTGACGTCGGGCGTGGCATGACATCACCGCCATTAAGAAGCACACACGGTCCGACTACGTCAGGCGTGGCATGACATCATCGCCTTTGGGCAGCACACATGGTCGAACAATGTCTGGCGTGGCATTGCATCATCGCCTTTGGGCAGCACACACGGTCTAACGACATTGGGTGTGGCATGCCATTATCGCCTTTGGGAAACACAAATGGTTGAACGACATCGGGCGTGGCATGACATCACCGCCCTATGACTGCACGCATGGTCGGTTGACGTTGGGTGTGGCATGACATCACCGCCTTTGGACAACACACATGGTTGACAATGTCAAGCATTGCATGACATCACCGCCCTTGGACAGCACATGCGGTCGGCAATGAAAGGAGTGGCATGCCCTCACCACCCTTGGACAACACACACGGTCGACAACGTAAGGCATGGCATGCCATCACCGACCTTGGACAGCACACAAGGTCGGACGACGTCAGGCATGGCATGACATCACCGCCCTTTGACAGCACATACAGTCAAACGATGTCGGGCATGGCATGCCTTTATCGCCTTTGGGCAGCAGGCACGATCGGCAACGTCGTGAGTGGTTCACCGCCCTTGGACAGCACATACGGTCGGCAACGGAAAGCGTTGCATGCCATCACCTCCCTTGGACAGCACACGGTCGTACGACGTCGGGAATGGCATCACCACCGCCCTTGGACAGCACACACAGTCAAATGACGTCGGGCGTGGCATGACATCACCGCCCTTGGAGCGCACGCACGGTTTGTTGACGTCGGGCGTGGCATGACATCACCGCCTTTGGACAACACACATGGTCGGCAACGTCGGGCGTGACATGACATCACCGCCCTTGATCAGCACATACGGTCGGCAACGTAAGGCGTGGCATGCAATAAACGCCCTTGGACAGCACATACGGTCGACAACGTCAGGAGTGTCATGACATCACTGCACTTGGACAGCACATACGGTCGTCAACGTAAGGCGTGGCATGCCATCAGCGCCCTTGGATAGCACACACAGTCGGACACGTCTGGCATGGCATGATATCACAGCCCTTGGACAGCACACACAGTCGAACGACGTCAGGCGTTGCATGACATCCCCTCCCTTGGACAGCACGCACGGTCGAACGACGTTGGGTGTGGCATGACATCACCGCCTTTGGACAACACACATAGTCGGCAAAGTCGGGCGTGGCCTGACATCACCGCCCTTGAATAGCACATACGGTCGACAACGTAAGGTGTGGCCTGACATCACTGACCTTTGACAGCACACACGGTCGAACGAGGTCAGGTGTGGCATGACATCACTGCCCTTGGACTGCACGCACGGTTGGACGACGTCGAGTGTGAAATGACATCACCGCCTTTTGACAGCACACACGGTCGGCGACATCGGGAGTGGCATGACATCACCGCCCTTGGACAGCACATACGGTCAGACGATGCAGGCGTGGCATGACATCAACGCCCTTGGACTGCACGCACGATCGGACGACGTCAGGTGTGGCATGACATAACCGCCATTGGACAGCACACACGGTCGGACAACTTCGGGCGTGGCATGCCATCATCGCCTTTAGGCAGCACACACAATCGAACAATGACGGGAGAGGCATGGCATCATAGCCCTTGGACAACAAACACAGTCGAACCACATCAGGCGTGACATGCAATCACCGCCTTTGGACAGCACACACGGTGGAACGACGTTGAGCGTGGCTTGACATCACTGCCCTTGGACTGCACGCACGGTAGGACAATTTTGGGCGTGGCATGACATCATTGCCCTTGGACAGCACTCACGGTCGACAATGTCGGGCGTGGCATGACATCACTGCCCTTGGACACCACACACGGTCGGCAACGTCAGGCGTGCCATGCCATATCCACCCTTGGATTTCACACACGGCCAGATGATGTTAGGCGTGGCATGACATAACCGCCCTTAGACAACACACACGGTCGAACTACGTCGGGCCTGGCATGCCATCATAGCCCTTAGACGGTAAACACAGTCGAATGATGTCAGGCGTGACATCCCATCACCGCCTTTGGACAGTACACACGGGATTACGTTGTCGGACGTGCCATGCTATCACTGCCTTTTGATAGCACACACGGTCGAGCGACGTCGAGCGTGGCAAGCCATCATCGCATTTGGGTAGCACAAACGATTGAACGACATCGAGCGTGGCATGACATCACCGCCCTTGGACTGCACGCACGGTCGGACGACGTCGGGCGTGGCATGACATCACCACCCTTGGGCAAAGACACGCGATCGAGCGGCGTCGGGCGTGGCATGACATCATCGCCCTTGATCGCACGCACGCACGGTCGGTTCACGTCGGGCATGGCATGACATCACCGCCTTTGGACAGCACACACGGTCGGCGACGTCAGGCATGGCATGACATCACCGCCCTTGGACAGCACATACGGTCGGCAACGTAAGGTGTGGCATGCCATCACCACCCTTGGGCAGCACACACAGTAGAACGACATTGCGCGTGGCATGACATCACCGGCCTTGGACAACACACACGGTAGAACGATGTTGGGCGTGGCATGACATCACCACTCTTGGACTGCACGCACGGTCGGCAACGTCGGGCGTGGCATTACATAACCACCCTTGGACAACACACACTGTTGGCAACGTGGGGCGTGGCATGCCATTATAGCCCTTGGACGTGAAAAATGGTCGAACGACGTCAGGCGTGACATGCCATCACCACCCTTGGACAGCACGCACGGTCGGACGAGGTTGGGCGTGGCATGACATCACCGCCTTTGGACTGCACACACGGTCGGCAACGTTGGGCATGGCATGACATCACCTCCCTTGGACAGCACATACGGTCGTCAACGTAAGGAGTGGCATGCCATCACCGCCCTTGGATAGCACACACTGTCGGACACGTCGGGCATGGTATGACATCACCGCCCTGGGACAGCACACACGGTCGCACGATGCCGGTTGTGGCATGACATCACCGCCCTTGGAAAGCACGTATGTTTGGACGACGTTGGGTGTGGCATGACATCACCGCCTTTTGACAGCACACACGATAGACAGCGTCGGGGTGGCATGACATCACTGCCCTTGGACAACACATACGGTTGACAACGTAACGTGTGTCATGCCATCACGGCCCTTGGACAGCACACACGGTCGGACGACGTCAGGCGTTGCATGACATTACCGACCTTTGAAAGCACACACGGTCGAAAGACGTCGGACATGGCATGCCTTCATCGCCTTTAGGAAGCACACACGGTCGGCAACGTCGGGCGTGGCATGACATCACAGCTGTTGGACAGTACTCACGGTCGGACGATGCGTGCATGGTATGACATCATCACCCTTGGACTACACGCACGATCAGCAAGGTCGGGCGTGGCATGACATCATCGCCCTTGGATAGCATACACAGTTGACAACATCCGACGTGGCATGACATAACCGCCCTTGGATAGTACACACGGTCGGACGACGTCGAGCGTGGCATGACATCACCGCCTTTGGACTGCACACAAGGTCGGCAACGTTGGGCATGGCATGACATCACCTCCCTTGGACAGCACATACGGTCGTCAACGTAAGGCGTGGCATGCCATCACCGCCCTTGGATAGCACACACTGTCGGACACGTCAGGCATGGCATGACATCACCGCCCTGGGACAGCACACACGGTCGCACGATGCCGGTTGTGGCATGACATCACCGCCCTTGGAAAGCACGTATGTTTGGACGACGTTGGGCGTGGCATGACATCACCGCCTTTTGACAACACACACGATCGACAGCGTCGGGTGTGGCATTACATCACCGCCCTTGGACAACACATACGGTTGACAACGTAACGTGTGGCATGCCATCACCGCCCTTGGACAGCACACACGGTCGGACGACGTCAGGCGTTGCATGACATCACCGACCTTTGACAGCACACACGGTCGAAAGACGTCGGGAATGGCATGCCTTCATCGCCTTTAGGCAGCACACACGGTCGGCAACATCGGGCGTGGCATGACATCACAGCTCTTGGACAGTACTCACGGTCGGACGATGCGTGCGTGGTATGACATCATCACCCTTGGACTACACGCACGATCAGCAAGGTCGGGCGTGGCATGACATCATCGCCCTTGGATAGCACACACAGTTGACATCATCCGACGTGGCATGACATAACTGCCCTTGGATAGTACACACGGTCGGACGACGTCGAGCGTGGCATGACATCACCGCCCTTGGGCAGCACACACGGTCGGACTACGTCGGGCGATGCATGACTTAACGCCTTTGGACAGCACAAACGGTCGAACAACGTCAGGCGTGGCATGCCATCATCGCCTTTGGGCAGCACACATGGTCGAACGCGTCAGGCGTGACATGCCATCATCATGTTTGGGTAGCACACACGGTCGAACGACATCGGGCGTGGCAGCTTAGCATCGCCTTTGGGCAGCACAAACGGTTGAACGACATCGGGCGTGGCATGATATCACCGCCTTTGGACAACACACATGGTCGGCAACGTCGGGCGTGGCATGACATCACTTCCCTTGGACAGCACATACGGTCGACAACGTATGGAGTGGCATGCCATCACCGCCCTTAGACATCACACACGGTAGGAAACGTCGGGCATGGCATGACTTCACCGCCCTTCGACAGCACATACAGTCGGCAACGTAAAGCGTGGCAGGCCATCAGCGCCCTTGGATAGCACACAAGGTCTGACGACGTCAGGTATGGCAGGACATCACCGCCCTTTGACAGCACATACAGTCGAACGATGTCGGGCATGGCATGCCTTCATCGCCTTTGGGCAATATGCACGATAGGCATGGTCGGACGTGGCGTGATATCATCATCCTTGGACTGCACACACAGTCGACAACATCAGGCGTGACATTCCATCACCGCCTTTGGACAACACAAATGGTTGGCAATGTCGGGCGTGGCATGAATTCATCGCCCTTGGATAGCACACACGGTCGAACGACGTCGGGTGTGACATGACATCACCGCCCTTAGACTGCACGCACGGTCGGTTGACGTCAGGCGTGGCATGACATCACCGCCGCCGACGCATACGCCGCGATCGATTGACGTCAGGTTTGGCATGACATCACCGCCTTAAGACAACACACACGGTCGGCAACGCCGGACGTGACATTAAATCACCGCCCTTGGCAGCACATACGGTCGGCAACGTAAGGCGTGGCATGCCATTTACGCCCTTGGACAGAACACACGGTCAGACACGTCGGGCGTGGCATGACATCACCGCCCTTGGACAGCACACATGGTCGAACGACGTTGGGCGTGGCATGACATCACTGCCTTAGGTTAACACACACGGTCGGCAACGTCAGGCGTGGTATGACATCACCGCCCTTGGACAGCACATACAGTTGGCAACGAATAGCGTGGCATGCCATCACCCCTGTTGGACAGCACACAAGCTCGGCAACATCGGGTGTGGCATGACATCACCGCCCTTGGATAGCACACATGGTCGACAACGTAAGGCCTGACATGCCATCACCGCCCTTGGACAGCACACAATGTCGGAGGATGTCAGGCGTGGCATGACATCACCGCCCTTTGACAGCACACATAGTCGAACGATGTTGGGCATGGCATGACATCACAACCCTTGGACAACACACTCGGTCAGACGACGTCGGGCGGGGCATGAGATCACCGCCATTAAGAAGTACACACGATCGGACTACGACAGGCGTGGCATGACATCAGCGCCTTTGGGCAGCACACGCGGTCGAACAACATCCGGCGTTGCATTCCATCATCGCCTTTGGGCAGCAATCACGGTCGAACGACGTCGGGCGTGGCCTGACATCACCGCTTTTGGACAGCACACACGGTCAGCAACGTCGGGCATGGCATGACATCATTGCCATTGGACAGCACACACGGTCGGATGACGTCGGGCGTTGCATGACATCACTGCCCTTGGGCAGCACACACGGTCGGACTACGTCAGGCGTGGCATGACATCACCGTCATTGGACAGCACACATGGTCGGCAACGTCGGGCGTGGCCTTACATCACCGCCCTTGGACAGCGCACACGATCGAACGACGACGGGCATGGCATGTCATCACCGCCTTTGGACAACACACACAGTCGAAGGACGTTGGGCATGACATGCAATCACCGCTTTTGGACAGCACACACGGTCGAACGACGTCGGGTGTGGCATGACATCACAGCCCTTAGAAAGCACATACGGTCGGCAACGTAAGGCGTGGCATGCCATCACCACCCTTGGACAGCACACACGGTCAGACACGTCGGGCGTGGCATTACATCACCGCCCTTAGACAGCACACAAGGTCGAACGATGTCAGGCGTGGCATGACATCACCGCCGTTGGACAGCACGCACAGTCGGACGACGTCGGGCGTGGCATGACATCACCGCCTTTGGACAACACATACGGTCGGCAACATCGGGCGTGGCATGACATCACTGCCCTTGGACAGCACATACGGTTGGCAACGTATAGCGTGACATGGCATCACCGCCCTTGGACAGCACACACGCTCGGCAACGTCGGGTGTGGCATGACATCACTCCATTGGGCAGCACAAACGGTCGGCAACGTCGGGAGTGGCATGACATCACCGCCCTTGCTCAACATACTCAGTTGGATGACATCGGGCGTGGCATGAAATCACCGCCATTAAGAAGCACACACGGTCGGATTACGTCGGGCGTGGCATGACATCACCGCCATTGGGCAGCACACACGGTCGAACAACGTCGGGCGTGGCATGATATCATCGTTCTTGGACAACACACACAGTCGACAACATCAGGCGTGACATGCCATCACCGCCTTTGGACAGCAGACACGGTCGAACGACGTTGGGCCTGGCTTGACATCACCGTCCTTGGACTGTAAGCATGGTCGGAGGACGTCGGGCGTGGCATGACATCACCGACATTAGACAATACAAACGGTCGGCAATGTCGGGCGTGGCTTGACATCACCGCCCTCAGATAGCACACACGGTCTAACGACGTCAGGCGTGGCATGACATCACCGCCCTTGGACTGCAGGCACGATCGGTTGACGTCGGGCGTGGCATGACATCACCGCCTTTGGACAACACACATGATCGGCAACGTCAGGCGTGGCATTATATCACCGCCCTTGGACAGCATATAAGGTCGGCAACGAAAGGCTTTGAATGCCATCACTTCCCTTGGACAACACACACGGTCGAACAATGTCAGGCATGACATCATCATCGCCCTTGGACGGCACACACGGTCGAACGACATTGGGCATGGAATGACATCACTGCCCTTGGATTGCACGTACCGTCGGTTGACGTCGGGCGTGGAATGACATCACCGCCTTTGGTTAACACACATGGTCGGCAACGTCGGGTGTGGCCTGACATCTCCGCCCTTGGACAGCATAAACGGTTGGCAACATAAGGCATGGCATGCCATCAACGCCCTTGGACAACACATATGGTCGACAACGTCGGGCGTGGCATGACATCACCGCCCTTAGACAGCACATACGGTCGTCAACGTAAGGCGTGGCATGCCATCACCGCCCTTGGATAGCACACACAGTAGGACATGTCGGGCGTGGCATGACATCACCGCCCTTGGACAGCACACACGATCGAACAACGTCAGGCGTGGCATTCCATCATCGCCTTTGGGCAGCACATACGGTCTAACGACGTCGAGCGTGGCATGCAATCATTGCCTTTGGGAAACACAAACGGTTGAACGACATCGGGCATGGCATGACATCACCGCCCTTGGACTGCATGCACGGTCGGTTGAGGTCGGGCGTGGCATAACATCACCGCCTTTGGACAACTCACATGGTCGGCAACATCATGCGTGGCATGACATCACCACCCTTGGACAAAACATACGATCGGCAACGTAAGGAGTGGCATGCCATCACCGCCCTTGGACAACACACACGGTCGACAACGTAAGGCGTGGCATGCCCTCACCGCCCTTGGACAACACACAAGGTCGGACGATGTCAGGTGTGGCATGACATCACCAACCTTTGACAGCACACACAATCGGATGATGTCGGGCATGGCATGCCTTCATCGCCTTTGGGTAGCACGCACGATCGGCAAGGTCCAGCGTGGCATGATATCATCGCCGTTGGACAGCACACACAGTCGACAACATCAAGCGTGACATGCCATCACTACCTTTAGATAGCATAAACGGTCGAACGACGTTGGGCGTGGCTTGACATCACCGTCCTTGGACAACACGCACGGTTGGATGATGTCAGGCGTGGCATGAAATCACCGCCATTGCACAGCACAAATGGTCAACGACGTCGGGCGTGGCATGACATCACTGCCCTTGCACAGCACACACGGTCGAACGACGTCGGGCGTGGCATGACATCACGCCGTTAGACTGCACGCACGGTCGGTTGACGTCGGGCGTGGCATGACATCACCGCTTTTGGACAACACACACGGTCCGCAACGTCGCGCGTGGCATGACATCACCGCCCTTGGACAGCACATACGGTCGGCAACGTATTGCATGGCATGCCATCACCGCCCTTAGACAGCATACACGCTCGGCAACGTCGGGTGTGGCATTACATCACCGCCATTGGACAGCACAGACGGTCGGCAATGTCGAGCGTGGCGTGAAATCTCAGCCCTTGGACAATAAACTCGGTCGGACGACGTCGGGCGTGGCATGACATCACCGCCATTAAGAAGCACACACGGTCCGACTACGTCGGGCATGGCATGACATCACCGCCTTTGGGCTGCACACACGGTCGAACAACGTCTGGCCTGGCATTGCATCATCGCCTTTGGGCAACACACATGGTCTAACGACATTGGGTGTGGCATGCCATTATCGCCTTTGGGAAACACAAATGGTTGAACGACATCGGGCGTGGCATGACATCACCGCCCTTGGACTGCACGCACGGTCGGTTGACGTTGGGTGTGGCATGACATCACCGCCTTTGGACAACACACATGGTTGACAATGTAAAGCATTGCATGACATCACCGCCCTTGGACAGCACATGCGGTCGGCAATGAAAGGAGTGGCATGCCCTCACCACCCTTGGACAACACACACGGTCGACAACGTAAAGCATGGCATGCCATCATCGACCTTGAACAGCACATAAGGTCGGACGACGTCAGGCATGGCATGACATCACCGGCCTTTGACAGCACATACAATCAAACGATGTTGGGCATGGCATGCCTTTATCGCCTTTGGGCAGCAGGCACGATCGGCAACGTCGTGCGTGGCATGATATCACCGCCCTTGGACAGCACATACGGTCGGCACGGAAGGCGTTGCATGCCATCAGCTCCCTTGGACAGCACACGGTCGTACGACGTCGGGCATGGCATCACCACCGCCCTTGGACAGCACACACAGTCAAACGACGTCGGGCGTGGCATGACATCACCGCCCTAGGAGCGCACGCACGGTTTGTTGACGTCAGGCGTGGCATGACATCACCGCCTTTGGACAACACACATGGTCGGCAACGTCGGGCGTGACATGACATCACCGCCCTTGATCAGCACATACGGTCGGCAACGTAAGGCGTGGCATGCAATAAATGCCCTTGGACAGCACATACGGTCGACAACGTCAGGAGTGTCATGACATCACTGCCCTTGGACAGCACATACGGTCGTCAACGTAAGGCGTGGCATGCAATCAGCGTTCTTGGATAGCACACACAGTCGGACACGTCGGGCGTGGCATGATATCACAGCCCTTGGACAGCACACACGGTCGAACAACGTCGGGCGTGGCATGACATCACCGCCTTTGGACAGCACACACAGTCGGCAAAGTCGGGCGTGGCCTGACATCACCGCCCTTGGACAGCACATACGGTCGACAACGTAAGGTGTGGCCTGACATCACCGACCTTTGACAGCACATACGGTCGAACGAGGTCAGGTGTGGCATGACATCACCGCCCTTGGACTGCACGCACAGTTGGAATACGTCGAGTGTGAAATGACATCACCGCCTTTTGACAGCACACACGGTCGGCGACATCGGGAGTGGCATGACATCACCGCCCTTGGACAGCACATACAGTCAGACGATGCGGGCAAGGCATGACATCAACGCCCTTGGACTGCACGCACGATCGGACGACGTCAGGTGTCGCATGACATCACAGCCATTGGACAGCACACACGGTCGGACAACTTCGGGCGTGGCATGCCATCATCGCCTTTGGGCAGCACACACAATCGAACAATGACGGGCGAGGCATGGCGTCATAGCCCTTGGACGGCAAACACAGTCGAACCACATCAGGCGTGGCATGCCATCATCGCATTTGGGCAGCACAAACGATTGAACCACATCGAGCGTGGCATGACATCACCGCCCTTGGACTGCACGCACGGTCGGACGACGTCGGGCGTGGCATGACATCATTGCCCTAGGACAGCACTCACGATCGACAATGTCGGGCGTGGCATGACATCACCGCCCTTGAACTGCACGCATGGTCGGTTGACATCGGGCGTGGCATGACATCACCGACTTTGGACAACACACACGGTCGGCAACGTCGGGTGTGGCATGATATCACCGCCCTTGGACAACACATACGGTCGGCAACGGAAGGCTTTGAATGCCATCACCTCCCTTGGACAACACACACGGTCGGACGACGTCGGGCATGACATCATCACCGCCCTTGGACAGCACACACGGTCGAACAACGTCGGGCATGGAATGACATCACTGCCCTTGGACTGCACGCACGGTCGGTTGACGTCAGGCGTGGAATGACATCACCGCCTTTGGACAACACACATGGTCGGCAACGTCGGGCGTGGCATGACATCTCTGCCCTTGGACAGCATAAACGGTCGGCAACGTAAGGCGTGGCATGCCATCAACACCCTTGGACAGCACATACGGTCGGCAACGTCGGGCGTGGCATGACATCACCGCCCTTGGACAGCACATACGGTCGTCAACATAAGGCGTGGCATTCCATCACCGCCCTTGGTAGCACACACAGTCGGACACGTCGGGCGTGGCATGACATCACCGCCCTTGGACAGCACACACGGTCAAACAACATCGGGCGTGGCATGACATCACTGCCCTTGGACATCACGCACGGTCGAACGACGTTGGGCGTGGCATGACATCACCAACTTTGGACAGCACACACAATCGGCAACGTCGGGCGTGGCATGACATCACCGCCCTTGGACAGCACATACGGTCGACCACGTATGGTGTGGCATGCATTCACCGCCCTTGGACAGCACACACGGTCGGACGACGTCAGGCTTGGAATGACATCACCGACCTTTGACAGCACACACGGTCGAACGACGTCGGGCATGGCATGCCTTAATCGCCTTTGGGCAGCACACACGGTCGGCAACTTCGGGCGTGGCATGACATCACCGCTCTTGGACAGTACACACGGTTGGACTATGCGTGCGTGGTATGACATCATCGCCCTTGGACTACATGCACGGACGGCAAGGTCGGGCGTGGCATGACATCATCGCCCTTGGACAGCGCACACAGTCGACAACATCTGGCGTGGCAGGACATAACCGCCCTTGGGCAGCACACATGGTTGGACTACGTTAGGAAATGCATGACATAACTCCTTTGGACAGCACAAACGATCGAACAATGTCGGGCGTGGCATGCCATCACCGCCTTTGGACAACACACATGGTCGGCAACGTCGGGCGTGGCATGACATCACTTCCCTTGGACAGCACATACGGTCGACAACGTATGGAGTGGCATGCCATCACCGCCCTTAGACATCACACACGGTAGGAAACGTCGGGCATGGCATGACTTCACCGCCCTTCGACAGCACATACGGTCGGCAACGTAAAGCATGGCAGGCCATCAGCGCCCTTGGATAGCACGCAAGGTCTAACGACGTCAGGTATGGCAGGACATCACCGCCCTTTGACAGCACATACAGTCGAACGATGTCGGGCATGGCATGCCTTCATCGCCTTTGGGCAATATGCACGATAGGCATGGTCGGACGTGGCGTGATATCATCATCCTTGGACAGCACACACAGTCGACAACATCAGGCGTGACATTCCATCACCGCCTTTGGACAACACAAATGGTTGGCAATGTCGGGCGTGGCATGAATTCATCGCCCTTGGATAGCACACACGGTCGAACGACGTCGGGTGTGACATGACATCACCGCCCTTAGACTGCACGCACGGTCGGTTGACGTCAGGCGTGGCATGACATCACCGCCCTTAGACCGCACGCACAGTCAGTTGACGTCAGGCTTGGCATGACATCACCGCCTTAAGACAACACACACGGTCGGCAACGCCGGACGTGACATTAAATCACCGCTTTGGCAAAGACATACGGTCGAACGTAAGGCGTGGCATGCCATTTACGCGGGACAGAACAGCGGTCGGACACGCGTCGGGCGTGGCATGACATCACCGCTTGGACAAGCACACATGGTCGAACGACGTTGGGCGTGGCATGACATCACTGCCTTAGGTTAACACACACGGTCGGCAACGTCAGGCGTGGTATGACATCACCGCCCTTGGACAGCACATACAGTTGGCAACGAATAGCGTGGCATGCCATCACCCCCGTTGGACAGCACACAAGCTCGGCAACATCGGGTGTGGCATGACATCACCGCCCTTGGATAGCACACACGGTCGACAACGTAAGGCCTGACATGCCATCACCGCCCTTGGACAACACACAATGTCAGAGGATGTCAGGCGTGGCATGACATCACCGCCCTTTGACAGCACACATAGTCGAACAATGTTGGGCATGGCATGACATCACCACCCTTGGACAACACACTCGGTCAGACGACGTCGGGCGGGGCATGAGATCACCGCCATTAAGAAGTACACACGGTCGGACTACGACAGGCGTTGCATGACATAAGCGCCTTTGGGCAGCACACACGGTCGAACAACGTCCGGCGTTGCATTCCATCATCGCCTATGGGCAGCAATCACGATCGAACGACGTCGGGCGTGGCTTGACATCACCGCCATTGGACAGCACACACGGTCAACAACGTCGGGCATGGCATGACATCATTGCCATTGGACAGCACACACGGTCGGATGACGTCGGGCGTTGCATGACATCACTGCCCTTGGGCAGCACACACGGTCGGACTACGTCAGGCGTGGCATGACATCGCCGTCCTTGGACAGCACACATGGTCGGCAACATCGGGCGTGGCCTTACATCACCGCCCTTGGACAGCCCACACGATCGAACGACGACGGGCATGGCATGTCATCACCGCCTTTGGACAACACACACAGTCGAACGACGTTGGGCATGACATGACATCACCACTTTTGGAAAGCACACACGGTCGAACGACGTCGGGTGTGGCATGACATCACAGCCCTTAGAAAGCACATACGGTCGGCAACGTAAGGCGTGGCATGCCATCACCGCCCTTGGACAGCACACACGGTCAGACACGTCAGGCGTGGCATTACATCACCGCCCTTGGACAGCACACAAGGTCGAACGAGGTCAGGCGTGGCATGACATCACCGTCGTTGGACAGCACGCACAGTCGGACGACGTCAGGCGTGGCATGACATCACCGCCTTTGGACAACACATACGGTCGGCAACATCGGGCGTGGCATGACATCACTGCCCTTAGACAGCACATATGGTTGGCAACGTATAGTGTGACATGGCATCACCGCCCTTGGACAGCACACACGCTCGACAACGTCGGGTGTGGCATGACATCACTCCATTGGACAGCACACACGGTCGGCAACGTCGGGAGTGGCATGACATCACCGCCCTTGCTCAACACACTCAGTTGGATGACATCCGGCGTGGCATGAAATCACCGCCATTAAGAAGCACACACGGTCGGACTACGTCAGGCGTGGCATGACATCACCGCCTTTGGGCAGCACACACGGTCGAACAACGTCGGGCGTGGCATTCAATCATCGCCTTTAAGAAGAACACACGGTCTAACGAGGTAGGACGTGGCATGTCATCATCGCCTTTGGGCAACATAAACGGTTGAACGACATCGGGCGTGGCATGACATCACCGCCCTTGGACTGCACGCACGATCGATTGACGTTGGGTGTGGCATGACATCACCACTTTAGGGCAATACACATGTTCGACAACGTCAGGCGTGGCATGACATCACCGCCCTTGGACAGCACATACGGTCAGCAACGTAAGGCGTGGCATGCCATCACCGCCCTTGGACTGCACACAAGGTCTGACGACGTCAGGCATTGCATGACATCACCGCCCTTTAACAGCACATACAGTCGAACAATGTCGGGCATGGCATGCCTTCATCGCCTTTGGTCAGTACGCACGATCGGCAAGGTCGTACGTGGCATGATATCATCGTCCTTGGACAGCACACATAGTCGACAACATCAGGCGTGGCATGCCATCACCGCCTTTGGACGGCACAAATGGTTGGCAATGTCGAGCGTGGCATGACATCATCACCCTTGGATAGCACACACGGTAGAACGACATCGGGCGTGACATGACATCATCGCCCTTGGACTGCACGGACGGTAGGTTGGCGTCAGGCGTGGCATGACACCACCTCCCTTGGACTGCACGCACGATCGGTTGACGTCGGGCGTGGCATGACATCACCGCCTTTGGACAACACACACGGTCGGCAACGTCGGGCGTGGCATTAAATCACCACCGTTGGCAGCACATACGGTCGGCAACGTAAGGCGTGGCATGCCATTCACGCCCTTGGACAGCACTCACGAACAGACACGTCGGGCGTGGCATGACATCACCGCCCTAGGACAGCACACATGGTCGATCGACATCGCGCGTGGCATGACATCACTGCCTTAGGTTAACACACACGGTCGGCAACGTCAGGCGTGGCATGACATCACCGCCCTTGGACAGCACATACGGTCGGCAACGTATAGCGTAACATGCCATCACCACTGTTGGACAGCACACAAGCTCGGCAACATCGGGTGTGGCATGACATCACCGCCCTTGGATAGGACACATGGTCGACAACGTAAGGCCTGGCATGCCATCACCGCCCGCCCTTGGACAGCACACAATGTCGGAGGCCGTCAGGCGTGGCATGACATCACCGCCCTTTGACAGCACACATAGTCGAAAGATGTCGGGCATGGCTTGACATCACTGCCCTTGGACAACACACTCGATCAGACGACGTCGGGCGTGGCATGACATCACCGCCTTTGGGCAGCACACACGGTCGAACAACGTAAGGCCTGGCATGCCATCACCGCCCTTGGACAACACACAATGTCGGAGGCCGTCAGGCGTGGCATGACATCACCGCCCTTTGACAACACATAGTCGAACGATGTCGGGCATGGCTTGACATCACCGCCCTTGGACAACACTCATGGTCGAACACGTCGGGCGTGGCCTGAAATCACCGCCATTGGACAGCACACACGGTCGGCGACGTCGGGCATGGCATGAAATCACCGCCATTATGAAGCACACATGGTCAGACTACGTCGGGCGTGGCATGACATCACCGCCTTTGGGCAGCGCACACGGTCGAACAACGTCGGGCGTGGCATTCCATCATCGCCTTTGAGCACCACACACGGTCTAACAACATCGGGCGTAGCATGCCATCATTGCCTTTGGGAAACACAAACGGTTGAACGACATCGGGCGTGGGATGACATAACCGCCCTTGGACTGCATGCACGGTTGGGTGACGTCGGGCGTGGCATGACATCAACGCCTTTGGACCACACACATGGTCGGCAACGTCAGGCGTGGCATGACATCATCACCCTTGGACAGCACATACAGTCGACAACGTAAGGAGCGGCATGACATCTCCGCCCTTGGACAACACAAACGGTCGACAACGTAAGGCGTGGCATGCCATCACTGCCCTTGGACAACACACAAAGTCGGACGACGTCAGGCGTGGCATGACATCACCACCCTTTGACAGCACACACAGTCGAACGATGTCAGGCATGGCATGCCTTCATCGCGTTTGGGTAGCATGCACGATCAGCAAGGTCCGGCGTGGCGTAATATCATCACCCTTGGACAACACACACAGTCGACAACATCAAGCGTGACATGCCATCACTACCTTAGGATAGCATACACGGTCGAACGACGTCGGGCGTGGCTTGACATCATCGTCCTTCGACTGCACGCACAGTTGGATGATGTCGAGCGTAGCATGACATCACCGCCATTGCACAGCACAAACGGTCAACAACGTCAGGCGTGGCATGACATCACTGCCCTTGCACAGCACACACGGTCGGCAACGTCAGGTGTGGAATGACATCACCGCCATTGGACAGCACACACGGTCGGCAATGTTGGGCGCGTCATGAAATCTCCACCCTTGGACAACACACTCGGTCGGACGACGTCGTCGTGGCATGACATCACCGCCATTAAGAAGCACACACGGTCAGACTATGTCAGGACTGGCATGACATCACCGCCTTTGGGCAGCACACACGGTGGAACAACGTCGGGCGTGGCATCCCATCATCGCCTTTGGGCAGCATACACGGTCTAACGACGTTGGGCGTGGCATGCCATGATCGCCTTTGGGAAACAAAAACGGTTGAATGACATCAGGCGTGGAATGACATCACAGCCCTTGGACTGCACACACGGTCGGTTGACGTTGGGTGTGGCATGACATCACCGCCTTTGGACAACACACATGGTCGGCAACGTCAGGCGTTGCATGACATCACCGCCCTTGGACAGCACATAAGGTCGGCAACGAAAGGAGTGGCATTCCCTCACCACCCTTGGACAACACACACGGTCGAAAACGTAAGGCGTGGCATGCCATCACCGCCCTTGGACAGCACACAAGGTCGGACGACGTTAGGTGTGGCATGACATCACCTCCCTTTGACAACACATACAGTCGAACGATGTCGGGCATGGCATGCCTTCATCGCCTTTGGGTAGCAGGCACGATCGGCAACGTCAGGCGTGGCATGATATCACCACCCTTGGACAGCACATACGGTCGGCAACGGAAGGCGTTGCATGCCATCACCTCCCTTGGACAACACACGGTCGTACGACGTCGGGCATGGAATCATCACCACCCTCGACAAAGACACAAAGACGAACGACGTTGGGCGTGGCATGATATCACCGCCCTTGGACTGCACGCACGGTCGGTTAACGTCGTGCGTGGCATGACATCACCGCCTTTGGACAACACACATGGTCGGCAACATAGGGTGTGACATGACATCACCTCCATTGGACAGCACATACGGTCGGCAACGTAAGGCGTGGCATGCCATCAACGCACTTGGACAGCACATATGGTCGGCAACGTCGGGAGTGGCATGACATCACTGCCCTTGGACCGCACATACGGTCGTCAACGTAAGGCGTGGCATGCCATCAGCGCCCTTTGATAGCACACACAGTCGGACACGTTGGGCGTGGCATGACATCACCGCCGTTGGACAGCACGCACTGTCGGATGACGTTGGGCATGGCATGACATCACCGCCTTTGGACAGCACACACAGTCGGCAACGTCGGGCGTGGTTTGACATCACCGCCCTTGGACAGCACATACGGTCGATAACGTAAGGTGTGGCATGACATCACCGACCTTGGACAGCACACACGTTCAAACGAGGTCGGGCGTGGCATGACATCACCGCCCTTGGACTGCACGCACGGTTGGATGACGTCGAGTGTGAAATGACATCACCGCCTTTGGACAGCACACACGGTCGGCAACGTCGGGAATGGCATGACATCACCGCTTCGACAAAGACATACGGTCAGACGATGCGGGCGTGGCATGTTATCACCGCCCTTGGACTGCACGCACGGTCGGATGACGTCGGGCGTTGCATGACATCACCGCCCTTGGACAGCACACACGGTCGGACGACTTCGGGCGTGGCATGCCATCATCGCCTTTGGGCAGCACACACGGTCGAACGATGTCGGGCGAGGCATGCCATCATAGCCCTAGGACGGCAAACACGGTCGAACCACATCAGGCATGACATGCCATCACCGCCTTTGGATAGCACACACGGTGGAACGACGTGGAGGGTGGCTTGACATCATCGCCATTGGACTGCACGCACGGTAGGATGATTTTGGGCGTTGCATGACATCACTGCCCTCGGACAGCACTCACGGTTGACAACGTCGGGCGTGGCATGACATCACTACCGAGCAGGGAATGACATCACCGCCCTTGGACTGCACGCACGGTCGGACGACGTCGGGCGTGGCATGACATCACCACCCTTGGACAGCACACACAGTCGAACGACATCGGGTGTGGCATGACATCACTGCCCCTGGACTGCATGCACGGTCGGTTGAAGTCGGGCATGGCATGACATCACCGCCTTTGGACGGCACACACGGTCGGCAACGTCAGGCATGGCATGACATCACCGCCCATGGACAGCACATACGGTCAGCAACGTAAGGCGTGGCATGCCATCACCGCCCTTGGGCAGCACACACAGTCGGACGACATCGCGCGTGGCATGACATCACCGCCCTTGGACAACACACACGGTCGAGCAACGTTGGGCGTGGCATGACATCACTGCCCTTGGATTGCACGCACGGTCGGTAATGTCGAGCGTGGCATTACATTAACACCCTTGGACAGCACACACAGTCGGCAACGCGGGGCGTGGCATGCCATCATAGCCCTTGGACGTCAAACACGGTCGAACAACGTCGGGCGTGACATGCCATCACCACCCTTGGACAACACGCATGGTCGGACGACGTTGGGTGTGGCATGACATCACCGCCTTTGGATTGCACACACGGTCGGCAACGTCGGGCATGTCATGACATCACCTCCCTTGGACAGCACATACGGTCGTTAACGTAAGGCGTGGCATTCCATCACCACCCTTTCATTGCACACACAGTCGGACACGTCGGGCATGGCATGACATCACCACCCTTGGACAGCACACACGGTCGAATGATGTCGGTTGTGGCATGACATCACCGCCCTTGGAAAGCACGTATGTTTGGATGACGTTGGGCGTGGCATGACATCACCGCCTTTTGATAGCACACACGATCAGCAGCGTCGAGCGTGGCATGACATCACCGCCCTTGGACATCACATACGGTACACAACGTAACATGTCGCATGCCATAACCGCCCTTTGACAGCACACACGGTCAAACAATGTCAGGCGTGGCATGACATCACCGACCTTTGACAGCACACACAGTCGAAAGACGTCGGGCATGGCATGCCTTCATCACCTTTGGGCAGCAAACACGGTCGGCAACGTCGGGCGTGGCATGACATCACTGCTCTTGGACAGTACTCACGGTCGGACGATGCGTGCGTGGTATGACATCATCGCCCTTGGATTACACGCACGATAGGCAAGGTCGGGCGTGGCATGACATCATCACCCTTGGAAAGCACACACAGTCGACAACATCCGACGTGGCATGACATAACCGCCCTTGGATAGTACACACGGTCGGACAACGTCGGGCGTGGCATTTCATCATCGCGTTTGGGTATCACACACGGTCGAACGACGTCGAGCGTGGAATGTCATCATAGCATTTGGGCAGCACAAACGGTTAAACCATATCGAGCGTGGCATGACATCACCGCCCTTGGACTGTACGCACGGTCGGACGATGTCGGGCGTGGCATGACATCACCCCCTTGGACAGCACACACGATTGAACAACGTTGGGCGTGGCATGACATCACCGCCCTTGGACTGCACGCACGGTCGGTTGACATCGGGCGTGGCGTGACTTCACTGCCATTGGACAACACACACGATCACCAACGTCAGGCGTGGCATTACATCGCCGCCCTTGGATGGCAAATACGGCCGGCAACTTAAGGCGTGGCATGCCATCACCGCCCTTGGACAACACACACGGTCGGACGACATTGGTGTGGCATGACATCACCCCCCTTGGACAGCACACACAATCGAACGACGTCGAGCGTGGCACGAAATCACCGCCCTTGGACTGCACGCACGGTCGGTAGACGTCAGGCGTGGCATGACATCACCGCCTATGGAAACCACACACGGTCGGCAACACCGGGCGTGGCATTACATCACCGCCCTTGGCAGCACATACGGTCGGCAACGTAAGGCGTGGCATGTCATCAACGGCCTTGGACAGCGCACACGGTCAGACACGTCGGGTGTGGCATGAGATCACCGCCCTTGAACAACACACAGTCGGCAACGTCGGGCGTGGCATGACATCACCGCCCTTGGACAACACATACGGTCGAAAACGTATAGCGTGGCATGCCATCACCCCCTTGGACAACACACGCTCGGCAACGTCGGGTGTGGCATTACATTACCACCCTTGGATAGCACACACGGTCGACAACGTAAGGCGTGGCATGCCATCACCGCCCTTGGACAGCACACAAGGTCGGAGGACGTCAGGCGTGGCATGACATCACCGCTCTTTGACAGCACACAGTCGAACAATGTTGGGAATGGAATGACATCCCCGCCCTTGGACAACATACTCGGTCGGACGACGTCGGGCTTGGCATGACATCACTGCCATTGGACTGCACAAACGGTCAATGACGTCGAGCGTGGCATGACATCATCGCCCTTGGGCAGCACACACGATCGAATGACGTCGGGCATGGAATGACATCTTGCCCTTAGACTGCACGCAAAGTCGGTTGACATCGGGCGTGGCATGACATCACCACCTTTGGACAACAAACACGGTCTGCAACGTCGGGCATGGCATGACATCACCGCCCTTGGACAGCACATACGGTCGGCAACGTATAGCGTGGCATGCCATCACCGCCCTTGGACAACATACACGCTCGGCAACATCGGTTGTGGCATGACATCACCGCCATTGGAAAGAACACACAGTCGACAACATCGGGCGTGGCATGAAATCACCGCCCTTGTACAACACTCACGGTCGACAACATCGGGCGTGGCATGACATCACTGCCCTTGGACAACACATACGGTCGGCAACGTCGGGCGTGCCATGCCATCACCACCCTTGGATTTCACACACGGCCAGACGACGTCAGGCGTGGCATTACATAACCGCCCTTGGACAGCACACACGGTCGAACTACGTCGGGCCTGGCATGCCATCATAGCCCTTAGACGGTAAACACAGTCGAACGATGTCAGGCGTGACATCCCAGCACCGCCTTTGGAATGCATACACGGTCGAACGACGTCGGGTGTGGCATGACATCACAGCCATTGGACAACAAACACGATTGGTAACGTCGGGCGTGGCTTAACATCACCACCTTTGACAGCACACACGGTCGAAAATGTCAAGCGTGGCATGACATCACCGCCCTTGGTCAGCACACACGGTAGGAAACGTCGGACGTGGCATGACATCATCTCCCTTGGACGGTACACACGGTCGGCAACTTCAGGTGTGGTATGACATCATTGCCTTGGACAGTACACACGGTCGGACAACGTCGGGCGTGACATGACAGCACCGCCCTTGGGCAGCACACACGGTCTGACTCGTCGGCCGATGCATGACATCACCGCCCTTGGATTGCACGCACGGTTGAACGACGTCGGGCATGCCATGACATCACCTCTCTTGGAAAGCACACACGGTAAGACACGTCGGGCGTTGCATGACTTCACCTCCCTTGGACAGCACACACGGTCGAAATACGTCGGGCGTGGCATGACATCACCTCCCTTGGATAGTACACACGGTCGAACAACGTCGGGCGTGGGATGACATCACCGCCTTTAGGTAGCACGCACAATCGGACTATGTCGGGCGATGCATGACATAACGACTTTGGACAGCACAAACGATCGAACGACGTCGGGCGTGGCATGCCATAATCGCCTTTTGGACAGCACACACGGTAGAACGACGTCAGACGTGGCATGCCATCACCGCCTTTGGACAGCACACACGGTAGAACGACGTCGGACGTGGCATGCCATCACCGCCTTTTGACAGCACACACAGTCGGGCGACGTCGGGCGTGGCTTGCCATCATTGCATTTGGGTATCACACACGGTTGAACGACGTCGGGCGTGGAATGCCACCATCACATTTGGGCAGCACAAACGGTTGAACGACATCGAGCGGGGCATGACATCACCGCCCTTGGACTGCACGCACGGTCGGACGACGTCGGGCGTGGCATGACATCACCACCCTTGGACAGCACACACAGTCGAACGACATCGGGTGTGGCATGACATCACCGCTTCGATCGCACGCACGGTCGGTTGAAGTCGGGCATGGCATGACATCACCGCCTTTGGACAGCACACACGGTCGGCAACGTCAGGCATGGCATGACATCACCGCCCATGGACAGCACATACGGTCAGCAACGTAAGGCGTGGCATGCCATCACCGCCCTTGGGCAGCACACACAGTCGGACGACATCGCGCGTGGCATGACATCACCGCCCTTGGACAACACACACGGTCGAACGACGTTGGGCGTGGCATGACATCACTGCCCTTGGATTGCATGCACGGTCGGTAATGTCGGGCGTGGCATTACATTAACACCCTTGGACAACACACACAGTCGGCAACGCGGGGCTTGGCATGCCATCATAGCCCTTGGACGTCAAACACGGTCGAACAACGTCGGGCGTGACATGCCATCACCACCCTTGGACAGCACGCATGGTCGGACGACGTTGGGTGTGGCATGACATCACCGCCTTTGGATTGCACACACGGTCGGCAACGTCGGGCATGGCATGACATCACCTCCCTTGGACAGCACATACGGTCGTCAACGTAAGGCGTGGCATTCCATCACCACCCTTTCATAGCACACACAGTCGGACATGTCGGGCATGGCATGACATCACCACCCTTGGACAGCACACACGGTCGAATGATGTCGGTTGTGGCATGACATCACCGCCCTTGGAAAGCACGTATGTTTGGATGACGTTGGGCGTGGCATGACATCACCGCCTTTTGATAGCACACACGATCAGCAGCGTCGGGCGTGGCATGACATCACCGCCCTTGGACAGCACATACGGTAGACAACGTAACGTGTTTCATGCCATAACCACCCTTGGACAGCACACACGGTCAAACAATGTCAGGCGTGGCATGACATCACCGACCTTTGACAGCACACACAGTCGAAAGACGTCGAGCATGGCATGCCTTCATCGCCTTTGGGCAGCAAACACGGTCGGCAACGTCGGGCGTGGCATGACATCACTGCTCTTGGATAGTACTCACGGTCGGACGATGCGTGCGTGGTATGACATCATCGCCCTTGGATTACACGCACAATAGGCCAGGTCGGGCGTGGCATGACATCATCACCCTTGGAAAGAACACACAGTCGACAACATCCGACGTGGCATGACATAACCACCCTTGGATAGTACACACGGTCGGACAACGTCGGGCGTGGCATGACAACACGGCCCTTGGGCAACACACACGGTCGGACTACGTTGGGCGATGCATGACTTAACGCCTTTGGACAGCACAAACGATCGAACAACGTCAGGCGTGGCATGCCATCATCGCCTTTGCGCAGCACACACGATCGAACGCGTGGCATGCCATCATAGCCCTTGGATGGCAAATACGATCGAATGACGTTAGGCGTGACATGCCATCACCGCCTTTGGATAGCACACACGGTTGAACCACGTCGGGCGTGGCATGCCATCATCGCCTTTGGGCAGCACACACCGTCGAACAACGTCGGGTGTGGGATGACTTCACCGCCTTTGGACAGCACACATGGTCGAACGACGTCGGACGTGACATGCCATCATCGCCATTTGATAGCACACACGGTCGAGCGACGTCGGGCGTGGCATTTCATCATCGCGTTTGGGTATCATACACGGTCGAACGACGTCGAGCGTGGAATGCCATCATCGAATTTGGGCAGCACAAACGGTTGAACCATATCGAGCGTGGCACGACATCACTGCCCTTGGACTGTACGCACGGTCGGATGACGTCGGGCGTGGCATGACATCACGCCCTTGGACAGCACACACGATTGAACAACGTTGGGCGTGGCATGACATCACCGCCCTTGGACTGCACGCACGGTCGGTTGACATCGGGCGTGGCGTGACATCACTGCCATTGGACAACACACACGATCACCAACGTCAGGCGTGGCATTACATCACCTCCCTTGGATGGCAAATACGGCCGGCAACTTAAGGCGTGGCATGCCATCACCGCCCTTCGACAACACACACGGTCGGACGACATTGGTGTGGCATGACATCACCCCCCTTGGACAGCACACACAATCGAACGACATCGAGCGTGGCATGACATCACCGCCCTTGGACTGCACACACGGTCGGTAGACGTCAGGCAAGGCATGACATCACCGCCTATGGAAACCACACACGGTCGGCAACACCGGGCGTGGCATTACATCACCGCCCTTGGCAGCATATACGGTCGGCAACGTAAGGCGTGGCATGCCATCAACGCCCTTGGACAGCGCACACGGTCAAACACGTCGGGTGTGGCATGAGATCACCGCCCTTGAACAACACCCAGTCGGCAACGTTGGGCGTGGCATGACATCAACGCCCTTGGACAACACATACGGTCGAAAACGTATAGCGTGGCATGCCATCACCCCCTTGGACAACACACGCTCGGCAACGTCGGGTGTGGCATTATATTACCACCCTTGGATAGCACACACGGTCGACAACGTAAGGCGTGGCATGCCATCACCGCCCTTGGACAGCACACAAGGTCGGAGGACGTCAGGCGTGGCATGACATCACCGCTCTTTGACAGCACACAGTCGAACAATGTCGGGAATGGAATGACATCCCCGCCCTTGGACAACACACTCGGTCGGACGACGTCGGGCTTGGCATGACATCACTGCCATTGGACTGCACAAACGGTCAATGACGTCGAGCGTGGCATGACATCATCGCCCTTGGACAGCAAACACGATCGAACGACGTCGGGCATGGAATGACATCTTGCCCTTAGACTGCACGCAAAGTCGGTTGACATCGGGCGTGGCATGAATCACCACCTTTGGACAACAAACACGGTCTGCAACGTCGGGCATGGCATGACATCACCGCCCTTGGACAGCACATACAGTCGGCAACGTATAGCGTGGCATGCCATCACCGCCCTTGGACAGCATACACGCTCGGCAACATCGGTTGTGGCATGACATCACCGCCATTGGAAAGAACACATGGTCGACAACATCGGGCGTGGCATGAAATCACCGCCCTTGTACAGCACACACGGTTGGACTACTTCGGGTGTGGCATGACATCACCGCCTTTGGGCAGCACACACGATAGAACAATGTTGGGCGTGGCATTCCATCATCGCCTTTGGGAAGCACACACGGTCTAACGACGTCGGGCGTGGCATGGCATCATCGCCTTTGGGCAACACAAATGGTTGAACGACATCGGGAGTTGCATGACATCACCGCCCTTGGACTGCACACACAGTCGGTTGACGTCGGGCATGGCATGACATCACCGCCTTTGGACAACACACATGGTCGGGAACATCTGGTGTGGCATGACATCACTGCCCTTGGACAGCACATACGGTCGGCAATGTCGGGCGTGACATGACATCACCGCCCTAGGATCGCACACACGGTCGAACGACGTCAGGCGTGGCATGACATCACCGCCCTTGGACTGCACGCACGGTCGGTTGACGTCGGGCGTGGCGTGACATCACCGCCTTTGGACAACACACACGGTCGGCAACGTCGAGCATGGCATGATATCACCGCCCTTGGACAACACATACGGTCGGCAACGGAAGGCTTTGAATGCCATCACCTCCCTTGGACAGCACACACGGTCGGACAACGTCGGGCATGGCATCATCACCTCCCTTCGACCGTACACACGATCGAACGACGTCAGGCGTGGCATGACATCACCGCCCTTGGACTGCACGCACGGTCGGTTGACGTCTGGCGTGGCGTGACATCACCGCCTTTGGACAACACACATGGTCGGCAACGTCGAGCATGGCATGATATCACCGCCCTTGGAGAACACATACGGTCGGCAACGGAAGGCTTTGAATGCCATCACCTCCCTTGGACAACACACACGGTCGGACAACGTCGGGCATGGCATCATCACCTCCCTTGGACAGCACGCACAGTCGGTAATGTCAGGCGTGGCATTACATTACCACCCTTGGACAGCACACACGGTCGGCAACGCGAGGCGTGGCATGCCATCATAGCCCTTGGACGTCAAACACGGTCGAACAACGTCGGGCGTGACATGCCATCACCACCCTTGGACAGCACGCACAGTCGGACGACGTTGGGTGTTGCATGACATCACCGCCTTTGGATTTCACACACGGTCGACAACGTCGGGCATGTCATGACATCACCTCCCTTGGACAACACATACGGTCGTCAACGTAAGGCGTGGCATTCCATCACCACCCTTTCATAGCACACACAGTCGGACACGTCGGGCATGGCATGACATCACCGCCCTTGGACAGCACACACGGTCGAATGATGTCGGTTGTGGCATGACATTACCGCCCTTGGAAAGCACGTATGTTTGGACGACGTTGGGCGTGGCATGACATCACCGCCTTTTGCTAGCACACACGATCAGCAGCGTCGGGTGTGGCATGACATCACCGCCCTTGGACAGCACATACGGTAGACAACGTAACGTGTGGCATGCCATAACCGCCCTTGGACAGCACACACGGTCAAACGACGTCAGGCGTGGCATGACATCACCGACCTTTGACAGCACACACTGTCGAAAGACGTCGGGCATGGCATGCCTTCATCGCCTTTGTGCAGCAAACACGGTCGGCAACGTCGGGCGTGGCATGACATCACTGCTCTTGGACAGTACTCACGGTCGGACGATGCGTGCGTGGTATGACATCATCGCCCTTGGATTACACGCACGATAGGCAAGGTCGGGCGTGGCATGACATCATCACCCTTGGAAAGCACACACAGTCGACAACATCCAACGTGGCATGACATAACCGCCCTTGGATAGTACACACGGTCGGACAACGTCGGGCGTGGCATAAGAACACGGCCCTTGGGCAGCACACACGGTCGGACTACGTCGGGCGATGCATGACTTAACGCCTTTGGACAGCACAAACGATCGAATAACGTCAGGCGTGGCATGCCATCATCGCCTTTGGGCAGGACACACGATCGAATGCGTGGCATGCCATCATAGCCCTCGGACGGCAAATACGATCGAATGACGTTAGGCGTGACATGCCATCACCGCCTTTGGACAGCATACACGGTCGAACCACGTCGGGCGTGGCATGCCATCATCGCCTTTGGGCAGCACACACGGTCGAACAACGTCGGGTGTGGGATGACTTCACCGCCTTTGGACAGCACACACGGTCGAACGACATCGGACGTGACATGCCATCATCGACATTTGACAGCACACACGGTTGAGCGACGTCGGGCGTGGCATTTCATCATCGCGTTTGGGTATCACACACGGTCGAACGACGCCGAGCGTGGAATGCCATCATCGCATTTGGGCAGCACAAACGGTTGAACCACATAGAGCGTGGCATGACATCACCGCCCTTGGACTGTACGCACGGTCGGACGACGTCCGGCGTGGCATGACATCACGCCCTTGGACAGCACACACGATTGAACAACGTTAGGCATGGCATGACATCACCGCCCTTGGACTGCACGGACGGTCGGTTGACATCGGGCGTGGCGTGACATCACTGCCTTTGGACAATACACACGGTCAGCAACGTCAGGCGTGGCATGACATCACCGCCCTTGGATGGCAAATACGGCCGGCAACTTAAGGCGTGGCATGCCATCACCGCCCTTGGATAACACACACCGTCGGACGACATTGGTGTGGCATGACATCACCCCCCTTTGACAACACACTCGGTCGGACTATGTCGGGCATGGAATGACATCACCGCCCTTGGACAACACACTCGGTCGGACGACGTCGGGCATGGCATGACATCACTGCCATTGGACTGCACAAACGGTCAATGACGTCGAGCGTGGCATGACATCATCGCCATTGGGCAGCACACACGATCGAACGATGTTGGGCGTGGAATGACATCTTGCCCTTAGACTGCATGCAAAGTCGGTTGACATCGGGCGTGGCATGACATCACCGCCTTTGGACAACACACACGGTCTGCAACGTCGGGCATGGCATGACATCACCGCCCTTGGACATCACATACGGTCGGCAACATATAGCGTGGCATGCCATCACCGCCCTTGGACAGCATACACGCTCGGCAACATCGGTTGTGGCATGACATCACCGCCATTGGAAAGAACACACGGTCGGCAACATCGGGCGTGGCATGAAATCACCGCCCTTGTACAGCACACACGGTCAGACTACTTCGGGTGTGACATGACATCACCTCCTTTGGGCAGCACACACGATAGAACAACGTTGGGCGTGGCATTCCATCATCGCCTTTGGGAAGCACACACGGTCTAACGACGTCGGACGTGGCATGGCATCATCGCCTTTGGGCAACACAAATGGTTGAACGACATCGGGAGTGGCATGACATCACCGCCCTTGGACTGCACACACAGTCGGTTGACGTCGGGCATGGCATGACATCACCACCCTTGGAAAACACATACGGTCGGCAACGGAAGGCTTTGAATGCCATCACCTCCCTTGGACAACACACACGGTCGGACAACGTCGGGCATGGCATCATCACCTCCCTTGGACAGCCCACACGGTCGAACGACGTCAGGCGTGGAATGACATCACTGCCCTTGGACTTCACGCACGATTGGTTGACGTCGGGCGTGGAATGACATCACTGCCTTTGGAAAACACACATGGTCGGCAACGTCGGGCGTGGCATGACATCTCCGCCCTTGCACAGCATAAACGGTCGGCAACGTAAGGCGTGGCATGCTATCAACGCCCTTGGAAAGCACATACGGTTTGCAACGTCGGGCGTGGCATGACATCACCGCCCTTGAACAGCACATACAGTCGTCAACGTAAGGTGTGGCATGCCATCACCACCCTTGGATAGCACACTCAGTCGGACACGTCGGGCGTGGCATGACATCACCGCCATTAAGAAGCACACACGGTCGGACTACGTCGGGTGTGGCATGACATCACCGCCTTTGGGCAGCACACACAATAGAACAACGTCGGGCGTGGCATTCCATCTTCGCCTTTGGGCAGCACACACGGTCTAACGACGTCGGGCGTGGCATGGAGTCATTGCCTTTGGGCAACACAAACGGTTGAACGAAATCGGGCGTGACATGACATCACCGCCCTTGGACTGCAAGCACAGTCGGTTGACGTCGGGCATGGCATGACATCACCGCCTTTGGACAACACACATGGTCGGGAATGTTAGGCGTGGCATGACATCACCGTCCTTGGACAGCACATACGGTCGGCAATGTAAGGAGTGGCATGCGCTCACCGCCCTTGGACAATACACACGGTCAACAACGTAAGGCGTGGCATGCCATCAACGCCCTTGGACAGCACACAAGGTCGGACGATATTAGGTGTGGCATGACATCACCAAACTTTGACATCACACACAATCGAACGATGTCGGGCATGGCATGCCTTCATCGCCTTTGGGCAGCAGGCACGATCGGCAAGGTCTGGCGTGGCATGATATCATCGTTCTAAGACAACACACACAGTCGACAACATCAGGCGTTACATGCCATCACCGCCTTTGGACAACATAAACGGTCGAACGACGTCGGGCAGGGCTTGACATCACCGTCCTTGGACTGCAAGCACGGTCGAACGACGTCGGGCGTGGCATGACATCACGGACATTAGACAACACAAACGGTCGGCAATGTTGGGCGTGGCATGACATCACCGCCTTTGGACAACACACACGGTCGGCAACGTCGGGCGTGGCATGATATCATCGCCCTTGGACAGCACATACGGTCGGCAACGGAAGGCTTTGAATGCCATCACTTCCCTTGGACAACACACACGGTCGAACAATGTTGGGCATGGCATCATCACCGCCCTTGGACAGCTCACACGGTCGAACGACGTCGGGCGTGGAATGACATCACTGCCCTTGGACTGCACGCACAGTCGGTTGACATCGGGCGTGGAATGACATCACCGCCTTTGGACAACACACATGGTCGGCAACGTCGGGCGTGGCATGACATCTCCGCTCTTGGACAGCATAAACGGTCGGCAACGTAAGGCGTGGAATGCCATCAACGCCCTTGGACAACACATACGGTCGGTAATGTCAGACGTGGCATGACATCACCGCCCTTGGACAGCACATACGGTGGTCAACGTAAGGCGTGGCATGCCATCACCGCCCTTGGATAGCACTCACAGCTGGACACGTCGGGCTTGGCATGACATCACCGCCCTTGGAAAGCACACACGGTCGGACAACGTCGGGCGTGGCATGAGAACACGGCCCTTGGGCAGCACACACGGTCGGACTACGTCGGGCGATGCATGACTTAACGCCTTTGGACAGCACAAACGATCGAACAACGTCAGGCGTGGCATGCCATCATCGCCTTTGGGCAGGACACACGATCAAATGCGTGGCATGCCATCATAGCCCTTGGACGGCAAATACGATCGAATGACGTTAGGCGTGACATGCCATCACCGCCTTTGGAAAGCACACACGGTCGAACCACGTCGGGCGTGGCATGCCATCATCGCCTTTGGGCAGCACACACGGTCGAACAACGTCGGGTGTGGGATGACTTCACCGCCTTTGGACAGCACACACGGTCGAACGACGTCGGACGTGACATGCCATCATCGCCATTTGACAGCACACACGGTTGAGCGACGTCGGGCGTGGCATTTCATCATCGCGTTTGGGTATCACACACGGTCGAACGACGTCGAGCGTGGAATGCCATCATCGCATTTGGGCAGCACAAACGGTTGAACCACATCGAGCGTGGCATGACATCACTGCCCTTGGACTGTACGCACGGTCAGACGACGTCCGGCGTGGCATGACATCACGCCCTTGGACAGCACACACGATTGAACAACGTTAGGCGTGGCATGACATCACCGCCCTTGGACTGCACGGACGGTCGGTTGACATCGGGCGTGGAATGACATCACCGCCTTTGGACAACACACATGGTCGGCAACGTCGGGCGTGGCATGACATCTCCGCTCTTGGACAGCATAAACGGTCGGCAACGTAAGGCGTGGAATGCCATCAATGCCCTTGGACAACACATACGGTCGTCAATATCAGACGTGGCATGACATCACCGCCCTTGGACAGCACATATGGTCGTCAACGTAAGGCGTGGCATGCCATCACCGCCCTTGGATAGCACACACAGTCGGACACGTCGGGCTTGGCATGACATCACCGCCCTTAGAAAGCACACACGGTCGAACGACGTCGGGCATGGCATGACATCACTGCCCTTGTACATCACGCACGGTCAAACGAGGTTGGGCGTGGCATGACATCACTGCCTTTGGACAGCACAACGGTCGGCAAGGTCGAGCGTGGCATGACATCACCGCCCTTGGACAGCACATACGGTCAACAACGTAAGGTGTGGCATGCCATCACCGCCCTTGGACACCACACACGATTAAATGACGTCATGCTTAGAATGACATCACCGACCTTTGACAGCACACACGGTCGAACCACGTAGGGCATGGCATGCCTTCATCGCCTTTGGGTAGCACACACGGTCGGCAACGTCGGGCGTGGTATGACATCATCGCCCTTGGACTATATTCACGGACGGCAAGGTCGGGCGTGGCATGACATCATCGCCCTTGGACAACACACACAGTCGACAACATCCAGCGTGGCAGGACATAACCGCCCATGGGCAGCACACACGGTTGACTACGTTAGGCGATGCATGACATTACGCCTTTGGACAGCACAAACGATCGAACAACATTGTGCGTGGCTTGCCATCACCGCCTTTGGACAGCACACACGTTCGGCAACTTCGGGCGTGGCATTACATCACCGCCCTTGGACAGCACATTCGGTCGACAAGATAAGGCGTGGCATGCAATCACCGCCCTTGGACAGCACACACGGTCGGACGATGTCAAGCGTGCAATGACATCACCGCCCTTTGACAGCACACACGGTCGAATGACGTCGGGCATGGCATGCGTTCATCGCCTTTGGACAGCACACACGGTCGGCAACGTCAGGAGTGGCATGACATCACCGCTCTTTGACAGTACGCACGGTCGGACGATGGGGGCGTGGCATGTCATCATCGCACTTGGACTGCACGCACGATCGTCAAGGTCGGGCGTGGCATAACATCATTGCCCTTTGACAGCACACACAGTCGACAACATCAGGCGTGGCATGACATCACCGCCCTTGGATAGTACACACGATCGAACGACGTCAGGCGTGGCATTTCATCATCACCTTTGGGTAACACACACGGTCGAACGACGTCGGGCGTGGCATGCCATCATAGACCTAGAATGGCAAACACGGTCGAATGACGTTACGCGTGACATGCCATCACCACCTTTGGATAGCACACACGGTTGAACGACGTCGGGCGTGGCATGCCACCATCGCCTTTGGGCAGCACACACGGTCGAATGACGTCTGGCGTGGCATGCCATCATAGACCTTGGACGGCAAACAAGGTCGAACGACGTCAGGCATGACATGCCATTACCACCTTTGGATAGCACACACGGTCGAACGACATCGGGAGTGGCATGCCATCATAACCTTTGGGCAACACATACTGTCGAACAACGTCGGGTGTGACATGACATCACCACCGTTGGACAGCACACACGGTGGAACGACGTCGGACGTGGCGTGACATCACCGCCTTTGGACAGCACACACAGTCGAGCGGCGTCGGGCGTGGCATGCCATAATCGCGTTTGGGTATCACAAATGGTCGAAAGACGTCAGGCGTGACATGCCATCATCGCCTTTGGGCAGCACAAACGGTTGAACGACATCAGGCGTGACATGACATCCTCGCCCTTGGAGTGCACGCACGGTCGGACAATGTCAGGCGTGGCATGACATCACCGCCCTGGGACTGCACACACAATCGAACGACGTCGGGCGTGGCATGACATCACCGCCCTTGGACGTCATGCACGGTCAATTGACGTCGGGCGTGGCACGACATCACAGCCTTTGGATAGCATATAAAGTTGGCAACGTCGGGCATGGCATGACATCACCGCCCTTGGACAACATATACGGCCGGCGACGTAAGGTGTGGCATGCCATCACCGCCCTTGGATAGCACACACGGTCGGACGACATCGGGCGTGGCATGACATCACCACCCTTGGACAGCACACAAGGTTGAACGACGTCGGGCGTTGCATCACATCACCGCCCTTAGACTCCACGCACGGTCGGTTGACGTCGAGCATGGCATGACATCATCACCCATGGACTGCATACACGGTCCGCAAGGTCGGGCGTGGAATGACATCATCGCCCTTGGATAGCACACACGGTCGGCAACGTCAGGCGTGGCATGACATCACTGCCCTTGGACAGTACACATGGTCAGACAACATCGGGCGTGGCATGACATCACCGCCTTTGGGCAGCACACGATCGGACTACATCGGGCGATTCATGACATCACCGCCTTTGGACAGCATAAATGGTCCAACGACGTCGGGAGTAGCATGCCATCATCTCCTTTGGGCAGCACACACGGTCGAATGATGTCGGGCATGGCATTCCATCATAGCCCTTGGACAGAAAAAACGATCGAACGAAGTCAGGCATTACATGCCATCACCGCCTTTAGACAGCACACACGGTCAAACGACGTCGAGCGTGGCGTGCCATCATCGCCTTTGGGCAGCACACACAGTCGAACGACGTCAGACGTGGCATGCCATCACCGCCTTTGGACAGCACACATGGTCGAGCGATGTCAGGCGTGGCATGCCATCATCGCGTTTGGGTAGCACACACGGTCGAACGACATTGGGCGTGGCATCTTATCATCGCGTTTGGGCAGCACAAACGGTTGAACGACATCGGGCGTGGCATGATATCACTGCCCTTGGACAACAAACACGGTCGAACGACGTCAAGCATGGTATGACATCATCGCCCTTGGACTACACGCACGATCGGCAAGGTCGGGCGTGGTATGACATCACCGCCCTTGGACAGCACACACGGTTGAACGACGTCTAGAATGGCATGCCATCACCGCCCTTAAAAAGCACACAATGTCGGAGGACATCAGGCGTTGCATGACATCACCTCCCTTTGACAGCATACATAGTCGAACGATGTCAGGCATGGCATGACATCACCACCCTTGGACAACACACTCGGTCAAACGACATCGCGCGTGGCATGACATCACCGCAATTAAGAAGTACACACGGTCGGACTACGTTGGGCGTGGCATGACATCACCGCCTTTGGGCAGCACACACAGTCGAACAAGGTCTGGCGTGGCATTCCATTATCGCCTTTGGGCAGCAATCACGGTCGAACGACGTTGGGCGTGGCCTCATATCACCTCCATTGGACAGCACACACGGTCGTCAACGTCGGGCATGGCATGACATCATTGCCATTGGACAGCACACACGGTCGGACGATGTCGGGCGTTGCATGACATCACCGCCCTTGGGCAGCACACACGGTCGGACTACGTCAGGCGTGGCATGACATCACCGCCCTTGGACAGCACACATGGTCGGCAACGTCGGGCGTGGCATTACATCACCGCCCTTGGATAGTACACACGATCGAGTGATGACGGGCGTGGCATGTCATCACCGCCTTTGGACAACACACACAGTCGAACGACGTTGGGCGTGACATGCCATCACCACCTTTGGATGACACACATGGTCGAACGACGTCGGGTGTGGCATGACATCACCGCCCTTGGACAGCACATACGATCGACAACGTAAGGCGTGGCATGCCATCACCGCCCTTGGACAACACACACGGTCAGACACGTCGGGCGTGGCATTACATCACCGCCCTTGGACAGCACACACGGTCGAACGACGTCAGGCGTGACATGACATCACCGCCCTTAGACAGCACGCACAGTCGGACGACATCGGGCGTGGCATGACATCACCGCCTTTGGACAACACATACGGTTGGCAACGTATATCATGACATGCCATAACCGGCCTTGCACAGCACAAACGGTCAACGACGTCGGGCGTGGCATGACATCACTGCCCTTGCACAGCACACACGATTGAACGACGTCGGGTGTGGCATGACATCACGCCCTTGGACTGCACGCACGGTCAGTTGACATCTGGCGTGGCATGACATCACCGCCTTTGGACAACACACACGGTCCGCAACGTCAGGCGTGGCATGACATCACCGCTTTGACAAAGACATACGGTCGGGTAACGATAGGCGTGGCATGCCATCACCGCTTCGACAAAGATACACGCTCGGCAACGTCGGGTGTGGCATGACATCACCGCCATTGGACAGCACACACGGTCGGCAACGTCGGGCGTGGCATGAAATCTCAGCCCTTGGACAACAAACTCGGTCAGACGACGTCGGTAGTGGCATGACATCACCTCCATTAAGAAGCACACACGGTCAGACTACGTCGGGCGTGGCATGACATCACCGCCTTTGGGCAGCACACACGGTCGAACAACGTCTGGCGTGTCATTCCATCATCGCCTTTGTGCAGCACACACGGTCTAACGACATTGGGCGTGGCATGCCATTATAGCCTTTGGGAAACACAAATGGTTGAACGACATCGGGCTTGGCATGACATCACCGCCCTTGGACTGCACGCACGGTCGGTTGACGTTGGGTGTGGCATGACATCACCGCCTTCGGACAACATACATGGTCGGCAACGTCAGGCGTTGCATGACATCACCGCCCTTGGACAACATATACGGTCGACAACGAAAGGAGTGGCATGCCCTCACCACCCTTGGAAAGCACACACGGTCGACAACGTAAGGCATGGCATGCCATCACCGACCTTGGACAGCACACAAGGTCGAACGACGTCAGGCGTGGCATGACATCACCGCCCTTTGACAGCAAATACAGTCGAACGATGTCGGGAATGGCATGCCTTCATCGCCTTTGGGCAGCAGGCATGATCGGCATCGTCGGGCGTGGCATGATATCACCGCCCTTGGACCGCACATACGGTCGGCAACGGAAGGCGTTGCATGCCATCACCTCCCTTGGGCGTGGCATGACATCACCGCCTTTGGACAACACATACGGTCGGCAACGTCGGGCGTGGCTTGACATCTCTGCCCTTGGACAGCACATACGGTCGGCAACGTATAGCATGACATGCCATCACCGCCCTTGCACAGCACAAATGGTCAACGACGTCGGGCGTGGCATGACATCACTGCCCTTGCACAGCAAACACGGTTGAACGACGTTGGGTGTGGCATGACATCACGCCCTTGGACTGCACGCACGGTCGGTTGACATCGGGCGTGGCATGACATCACCGCCTTTGGACAACACACACGGTCGGCAACGTCGGGCGTGGCATGATATCACCGCCCTTGGACAGCACATACGGTCGGCAACGGAAGGCTTTGAATGCCATCACTTCCCTTGGACAACACACACGGTCGAACAATGTCGGGCATGGCATCATCACCGCCCTTGGACAGCACACACAGTCGAACGACATCGGGCGTGGCATGACATCAGTGCCCTTGGACCGCACGCACGGTCGGTTGACATCGGGCGTGGCATGACATCACCGCCTTTGGACAACACACACGGTCGGCAACGTCGGGCGTGGCATGATATCACCGCCCTTGGACAGCACATACGGTCGGCAACGGAAGGCTTTGAATGCCATCACTTCCCTTGGACAACACACACAGTCAAACAATGTCGGGCATGGCATCATCACCGCCCTTGGACAGCACACACAGTCGAACGACGTCGGGCGTGGCATGACATCACCGCCCTTGGACCGCACGCACGGTCGGTTGACGTCGGGCGTGGCATGACATCACCGCCTTTGGAAAACACACATGGTCGGCAGCGTCGGGCGTGACATGACATCACCGCCCTTGGACAGCACATACGGTCGGCAACATAAGGCGTGGCATGCAATCAACGCCCTTGGACAGCACATACGGTCAACAACGTCGGGAGTGGCATGACATCAGTGCCCTTGGACCGCACATACGGTCGTCAATGTAAGGCGTGGCATGCCATCAGCGCCCTTGGATAGCGCACACAATCGGACACGTCGGGCGTGGCATGACATCACAGTCATTGTACATCACACACGACCGAACGACGTCAAGCGTGGCATGACATTCCCGCCCTTGGATAGCATGCACGGTCGGACGATGTTGGGCGTGGCATGACATCACTGCCATTGGACAACACACACGGTCGGCAACGTCGGGCGTGGCCTGACATCACCGCCCTTGGACAACACATACGGTCAACAACGTTAGGTGTGGCCTGACATCACCGACCTTGGACAGCACACACGGTCGAACGAGGTCAGGCGTGGCATGACATCACTACCCTTGGACTGCACGCACGGTTGGACGACGTCGAGTGTGACATGCCATCACCGCCCATGTACAACACACACGGTTGGCAACGTCGGGCGTGGCATGACCTCATCGCCCTTAGACAGCACACTCGGTCGGCAATGTCAGGCGTGGCATGACATCACCGCTCTTGGACAGTACACACGGTCGGACAACGTCGAGCGTGGCATGACATCACCACCCTTGGGCTGCACACATGGTCGAACGACGTCGGGCGTGGCAGCCATCATCGCCTTTGGGCAGCACACACGGTCAAACGACGTCGAGCGTAGCATGCAATCATCGCCATTGGGTAACACACACGGTCGAACGACGTCGGGCGTGGCATGACATCACTGCCTTCGAACAGCTCACATGGTCGAACGACTACAGACATGACTTGCCATCACCGCCTTTGGATAGCACACACAGTCGAGCGACGTCGGGCGTGGAATGCCATCATCGCCATTGGTCAGCACAAACGGTTGAACGACTTAGGGCGTGGCATGACATCACCGCCCTTGGACTGCACGCACGATCGGACGATGTCGGGCGTGGCATGACATCACCCCCCTTGGGCAGCACACACGGTCAAATGACATCGGGTGTGGCATGACATCACCGCCCTTGGACTGCACGCACGGTCGGTTGACGTCGGGCGTGGCATGACATCACCGCCTTTGGACAACACACACGGTCGGCAACGTCGGGCGTGGCATGATATCACCGCCATTGGATAGCACATACCGTCGGCAACGGAAGGCGTTGCATGCCATCACCTCCCTTTGAAAGCACACATGGTCGGACGACTTCAGGCATGGCATCATCACCGCCCTTGGACAGCACACACGGTCGACAACGTAAGGCGTGGCATGCCATCACCGCCCTTGGAAAGAACACAAGGTCGGACGACGTTAGGCGTGGCATGACATCACCGCCCTTTGACAGAACACACTGTCGAACGATGTCGGGCATGGCATGCCTTCATCGCCTTTGGGCAGCAGGAACGATCATCAAGGTCGGGCGTGGCATGATATCATCGTCCTTGGTATGCATGCACAGTAGGACGACTTTGGGCGTGGCATGCCATTATGGCCTTTGGGAAGCACAAACAGTCGAACGATGTCGTGAGTGGCATACCATCATAGCCCTTGGACGACAAACACGGTCGAACCACATCAGGCGTGAAATGCCATCACCGCGGTAGGACAGCACACATGGTGGAACGACGTTGGGCGTGGCTTGACATCACCGCCCTTGGAATGCACGCGCGGTAGGACGACTTTGGGCGTTGCGTGACATCACCGCCCTTGGACAGCATACACGATCGAATGACGTCGGGTGTGGCATGACATCACCACCCTTGGACAGCACGCACGGTCGATTGACGTCGGGCGTGGCATGACATAACCGCCTTTGGACAACACACACGGTCGGCAACGTCGGGTGTGGCATTGTATCACCGCCATGGGATAGCACATACCGTCGGCAATGGAAGGCGTTGAATGCCATCACCTCCCTTTGAAAGCACACATGGTCGGACGACTTCGGGCATGGCATCATCACCGCCCTTGGACAGCACACACGGTCGAACGATGTCGGGCGTGGCATGACATCACCGCCCTTTGACTACACGCACGGTCGGTTGACGTCGGGCGTGGCATGACATCACCGCCTCTGGACAACACACATGGTCCGCAACGTCAGGCGTGGCATGACATAACCGCCCTTGGACAGTAAATACAGTCGGCAACGTAAGGAGTGGCATGCCCTAACAACCCTTGGACAAAACACACGATCGACAATGTAAGGCGTGGCATGCCATCACCGCCTTTGGAAAGCACACAAGGTCGGACGACGTTAGGCGTGGCATGACATCACCGCCCTTTGACAGCACACACAGTCGAACGATGTCGGGCATGGCATGCCTTCATCGCCTTTGGGCAGCAGGCACGATCATCAAGGTTGGGCGTGGCATGATATCATCGTCCTTGGTATGCATGCACAGTAGGACAACATTGGGCGTGGCATGCCATTATGGCCTTTGGGAAGCACAAACAGTCGAACGATGTCAGGCGTGGCATGCCATCATAGCCCTTGGACGAGAAACACGGTCGAACCACATCAGGCGTGAAATGCCATCACCGCGTTAGGACAGCACACACGGTGGAACGACGTTGGGCGTGGCTTGACATCACCGCCCTTTGAATGCACGCACAGTAGGACGACTTTAGGCGTGGCATGACATCACCGCCCTTTGACAACACACACGGTCAGCAACGTCGGGCGTGCAATGCCATCACCTCCCTTGTATTTCACACACGGCCGGACGACGTCAGGCGTGGCATTATATAACCGCCCTTGGACAGTACATACGGTCAAACGACGTCGAGCGTGGCATGCCATCATCGCCTTTGGGCAGCAAAAACGATCGAATGACATCGAGCGTGGCATGACATCACGGCCCTTGGACTACACGCACGGTCAGACAATGTCGGGCATGGCATGATATCACCGCCCTTGGACAACTCACACGGTCGGTCGATGTTGGGCGTGGCATGACATCACCGCCCTGGGACGGCAAACATAGTCGAACGACGTCGGGCCTAGCATGCCATCACTGCCTTTGGACAGCATACACAGTCGAACAACATTGGGCGTGGCTTGACATAACCATCCTTGGACTGCACGCACGGTCAGACGATATCGGGCGTGGCATGACATCACCGCCATTGGACAGCACACATGGTCGGCAACGTCGGGCGTGGCATTACATCACCGCCCTTGGACAACACATACGGTCGGCAACATAAGGTGTGGCATGCCATCGGCGCCCTTGGATAACACATACGGTCGGCAACGTCAGGCGTGGCATGACATTTCCGCCCTTGGACAGCACACACGATTGGCAACGTCGGGCGTGGCATGACATCATCGCCCTTGTACGGCACACACGGTCGGCAACGTCAGGCGTGGCATGACATCAGCTCCCTTGGACAGTACACACGGTTGGACAACATCGGGCGTGGCATGAAATCACCGCCCTTGGGCAGCACACACGAGCGAACGACGTCAAGCGTGGCAGGCCATCATCGCCTTTGGGCAGCAAAAACAATCGAACGACGTCGAGCGTGGCATGACATCACGACCCTTGGACTGCACACACGGTCAGACAACGTCGGGCATGGCATGATATCACCTCCCTTGGACAACTCACACGGTCAGTCGATGTCGGGCGTGGCATGACATCACCGCCCTTGGACGGCAAACATAGTCGAACGACGTCGGGCCTAGCATGACATCACTGCCTTTGGACAGCATACACAGTCGAACGACGTTGGGCGTGACTTGACATTAGCATCCTTGGACTGCACGTAAGGCAGACTATGTCGGGCGTGGCATGACATCACTGCCATTGGACAGCACACATGGTCGGCAACGTCGGGCATGGCATTACATCACCGCCCTTGGACAACACATACGGTCGGCAACGTAAGGCGTGTAATGCCATCACCGCCCTTGGATAACACATACGGTCGGCAACGTCAGGCGTGGCATGACATCACCGCCCTTGGACAGCACACACGGTCGGCAACGTCGGGCGTGGCATGACATCATTGCCCTTGGACGGCACACACGGTCGGCAACATCAGGCGTGGCATGAAATCAGCTCCCTTGGACAATACACATGGTTGGACAACATCGGGCGTCACATGCAATCATCGCCTTTGGAAAGCACACAAGGTCAAACGACATCGGGCGTGGAATGACATCACCGACTTTGGACAGCTCACACGGTTGAACAACGTCGGATGTGACATTTCTCACTGCCTTTGGAAAGCAAACACGGTCGAGCGACGTCGGGCTTGGAATGCCATCATCGCGTTTGGGTAGCACACACTGTAAAACGACGTCGGGCGTGGCATGCAATCATCGCCTTTGGGTAGCATAAACGGTTGAACGACATTGGGCGTGGCATGACATAATCGCCCTTGGACAACACACACGGTCGAATGACGTAAGGCATGGTATGACATCATCTCCCTTGGATTACACGCACAATCGGCAAGGTCGGGCTTTGCATGACATCACCGCCCTTGGACTGCACGCACGGTCGATTGATGTCGGGCGTGGCATGACATCACCACCCTGGGACAACACATATGGTCGGCAACGTAAGGTGTGGCATGCAATCACCGCTCTTGGACAGCACACACGGTCGGACACGTCGGGCGTTGCATGACATCACCGCCCTTGGACAACAGACACGGTTGAACGACGTCGGGCATGGCATGACATCACCACCCTTGGACAGCACACACGGTCGGACGATGCTGGCGTAGCAGGACATCATAGCCCTTAGACTGCACACACGGTCGGCAAGGTCGGGCGTGGCATGACATCATTGCCCTTGGACAGCACACACGGTCGGCAACTTGAGGCAAGGCATGACAACACCGCCCTTGGACAGTTCTCACGATGTAACAACGTTGGGCGTGGCATGACATCACAGATCTTGGGCAACACCCACGGTCGGACTATATCGGGCGATGCATGAAATCACCGCCTTTGGACAGCACAAACGGTCGAACCACGTCGAGCGTAGCATGCAATCATCGCCTTTGGGCAGCACACACAGTCGAACGACGTCGGGCGTGGCATGCCATCATATCCCTTGGATGGCAAACACGTTCGAACAACGTCAGGCATGATATGCCATCATCGCCTTTGGACAACACACACGGTTGAACGACGTCAGGCGTGGCATGCCATCATCGCCTTTGGGCAGCAAAAACGGTTGAACGACATCGGGCGTGGCATGACATCACCGCCCTTGGACAGCACACAGAGTCAAACGACGTCGATCGTGGCATGACATCACCGATCTTGGACAGTACACAAGGTCGAATGATGCGGGCATTGCAGGAAATCATCGCCGTTGGACTGCACACACGGTTGGCATGGTCGGGCGTGGCATGACATCATCTCCCTTGGACAACATACACGGTCGGCAACTTTAAGCAAGGCATGAAAATACCGCCATTGGACAGTACTCACGATCTGACAACGTTGGGCGTGGCATGACATCATTGCCCTTGGGCAACACACACGGTCGGAGTACGTCGGGCAATGCATGAAATAACCGCCTTTGGACAGCACAAACGGTCGAACCAAGTCAGGCGTAGCATGCCATCATCGCCTTTGGGCAGCACACACAGTCGAATGACGTCGGGCGTGGTAGGCCATCATAGCCCTTGGACGGCAAACACGATCGAACAACGTCAGGCATGACATGCCATCATCGCCTATGGGCAGCACACACGATCGAATGACGTTGGGCGTTGCATGACATCACCGCCTTTGGACAGCACACACGGTCGAACGACGTCGGACGTGGCATGCCATCACCGCCTTTGGACAGCACACACGATTGAGCGACGTCGGGCGTGGCATGCCACCATCGCGTTTGAGTAGCACACACGGTCGAACGACGTCGAGCGTGGCCTGCCATCATCGCCTTTGGGCAGCACAAATGGTAGAACGACAACGAGCGTGGCATGACATCACCGCCCTTGGACTGCACGCACGGTCGTTACCGCCCTTGGACAACACACACTGTCGAACGAAGTCAGGCATGGTATGACATCATCACCCTTGGATTACACACACGATCAGCAAGGTCGGTCGTGGCATGACATCATCTCCCTTGGACTGCACGCACAGTCGGTTGACATTGGGCGTGGCATGATATCACCGCCCTTGGACAACATATGTGGTCGGCAACTTAAGGTGTGACATGCAATCACCGCCCTTGGACAGCACACACGGTCGGACACGTCTAGCGTGGCATGACATCACCGCCCTTGGACAGCACACACGGTTGAACGACGTTGGGTGTGGTATGACTTCACCACCCTTGGACAGCACACACGGTTGAACGACGTCGGGCATGGCATGCCTTCATCGCCTTTGGGCAGCACACACGGTCGGCAACATCGGGCGTGGCATGAAATCACCGCTCTTGGACAGTACACACGGTCGGACGATGCAGGAGTTGCAGGACATCATCGCCCTTGGACTGCACACACGGTCGGCAAGGTCGGGCGTGGCATGACATCATTGCCCTTCGACACCACACACGATCGGCAACTTCAGCCAAGGCATGACAACACCACCCTTGGACAATACTCACAATCTAACAACGTTGGGCGTGGCATGACATCACAGCCCTTGGGCAACACCCACGGTCGGACTATGTCGGCCGATTCATGAAATCACTGCCTTTGGACATCACAAACGATCGAACCACGTCGGGCGTAGCATGCCATCATCGCCTTTGGGCAGCATACACAGACGAACGACGTCGGGCGTGGCATGCCATCATAGCCCTTGGATGGCAAACACGTTCGAACAACATCAGGAATGACATGCCATCATCGCTTTTGGACAGCACACACGGTAGAACGACGTCGGGCGTGGCATGCCATCATCGCCTTTGGACAGCAATAACGATCGAACGATGTCGAGCGTGGCATGACATCACGGCCCTTGGACTACACGAACGGTCAGACGACGTCGGGCGTGGCATGACATCACCGTCCTTGGACAGCCCACACGGTCGGTCGACGTCGAGCGTGGCATGACATCACCGCCCTTGTACAGCAAACACAGTCGAACGACGTCGGGCCTGGCAAGCCATCACCGCCTTTGGACAGCATACACGGTCGAACGACGTTGGGCGTGGCTTGACATCACCGTCCTTGGACTGCACGCATGGTCAGACGACGTCGGGCGTGGCATGACATCACCGCCACTGGACAACACACACGGTCGGCAACGTCGGGCGTGGCATGACATCACCTCCCTTGGATAACAAACATGGTCGAACGACGTCGGGCGTGGCATGACATCACCGCCCTTAGAGAGCACGCACAGTCGGACGACGTTGGGCGTGGCATGAAATCACCGCCTTTGGACAGCACACACGGTCGGCAACGTCACGCATGGCATGACATTACTACCCTTGGACAGCACATACGGTCGACAACGTAAGGTGTGGCATGCCATCACCGCCCTTAGACAGCACACACGATCGGACGACGTCAAGCGTGGCATGACATCACCGACCTTTGACAGCACGCACGATCGAACGACGTCGGGCATGGCATGCCTTCATTGCCATTGGGCAGCACACACGGTCAGCAACGTCGGGCGTGGCATCACATCACCGCTCTTGGACTGTACACACGGTCAGACGATGCGGGCGTGGTATGACATCATCGCCCTTGGACTACACGCACGATCGGCAAGGTCGGGCGTGGCATAACATCATCGCCCTTGGACAACACACACAGTCGACAACATCCGGCGTGGCATGAGATAACCGCCCTTGGATAGTACACACGATCAGACAACGTCTGGTGTGGCATGAAATCACCGCCCTTGGGCTGCACACACGGTCGGACTACGTCGGGCGGTGCTTTACGTAATGCCTTTGGACAGCACACACGGTCGAACGACGTCAGGCGTGGCATGCCATCATAGCCCTTAGATGGAAAATACGGTCGAACGGCGTTAGGCGTGACATGCCGTCATCGCCTTTGGACAGCACACACGATCGAACGACATCGGGCGTGGCATGCCATCATCCCCTTTGGGCAGCACACACGGTCGAACAACGTCGGGTGTTTCATGACATCAACGCCTGTGGACAGCACACATGGTCCAACGATATTGGACGTGACATGCCATCACCATCTTTTGACAACACACACGGTCGAGCAACGTCAGGCGTGGCATTCCATCATCGCATTTGGGTTTCACACTCGGTCGGACGACGTCGGGCGTGGTATGACATCACCACTATTAAGAAGCACACACGGTCGGACTACGTCGGGCGTGGCATGATATCACCGCCTTTGGGCAGCACACACGGTCGAACAACGTCGGGCATGGCATTCCATCATCGCCATTGGGCAGCACACACGGTCTAACGACGTCAGGCGTGGCATGCTATCATCGCCTTTGGGCAACACAAACAGTTGAACGACATCGGGCATGACATCATCGCCCTTGGAATGCACGCACGGTCGGTTGACGTCGGGCGTGGCATGACATCACCGCCTTTGGACAACACACATGATCGGCAACGTCAGGCGTGGCATGATATCACCGCCCTTGGACAATACATACGGTCGGCAACGTAAGGAGTGGCATGCCCTCACCGCCCTTGGACAACACACACGGTCGACAACGTAAGGGGTGGAATACCATCACCGCCCTTGGAGAGCACACAAGGTCGGACGACGTCAGGCGTGGCATGACATCACCGACCTTTGACAGCACACACAATCGAACGACGTCGGGCATGGCATGACATCAATTCCATTGGACAGCACACACGGTCGAACGACGTCAGGAGTTGCATGACATCACCACATTTGGGCAGCACACACGGTCGGACTACGTCAGGCGTAGCATGGCATCACCGCCCTTGGACAGCACACATGGTCGGCAACGTCGGGCGTGGCATTACATCACCGCCCTTGGACAGCACACACGATCGAACGACGACGGGCGTGGCATGTCATCACCGCCTTTGGACAACATACACAGTCAAACGACGTTGGGCGTGACATTTCTTAATCGCCTTTGGACGGCACACACGGTCGAATGACATCACCGCCCTTGCAGCACATACGGTTGGCAATGTAAGGCGTGGCATGCAATCACCACCCTTGGAAAACATACACGGTCGAACGACGTCAGGCGTGGCATGACATCACCGCCCTTGGACTTCACGCACGGTAGGACGATGTCGGGCAATGCATGCCATCACCGCCTTTGGACAACACATACGGTCGTCAACGTCGGGCGTGGCATGACATCACCGCCCTTGGACAGCACATACGGTCGGCAACGTATAGCGTGGCATGCCATCACCTCCCTTGGACAGCACACACGCTCGGCAATGTCGGGTGTGGCATGACATCACTGCCATTGGACATCACACACGGTCGGCAACGTCGGGAGTGGCATGACATCACCGCCCTTGCTCAACAGACCCAGTCGGACGACATCGGGCTTGGCATGAAATCACCGCCATTAAGAAGCACACACGGTCGGACTACGTCGGGCGTGGCATGACATCACCGCCATTGGGCTGCACACACGGTCGAACAACATCGGGCGTGGCATCCATCATCGCCTTTGGGCAGCACACACGGTCTAATGACATCGGGCGTGGCATGCCATCATTGCCTTTGGGCAACACAAACGGTTGAACGACATCGGGCGTGGCATGACATCGCCGCCCTTGGACTGCACGCACGGTTGGTTGACGTCAGGCGTGGCATGACATCACCGCCTATGGACAACACACATTGTCGGCAACGTCAGGCGTGGTATGACATCACCGCCCTTGGAAAGCACACACGGTCGATAATGTAAGGGGTGGCACGCCATCACCGCCCTTTGACAACAAACAAGGTCGGACGACGTTAGGCGTGGCATGATATCACTATCGTTTGACAGCACACACTGTCGAGCGATGTCAGGCATGGCATGCCTTTATCGTCTTTTGGCAGCACGCACGATCGGCAAGGTCGGGCGTGGCATGATATCATCGCCCTTGGACAGCACACTCAGTCGACAACATCAGGCGTGACATGCCATCTTCGCCTTTGGACAGCATACACGGTCGAACGACGTTGGGCGTGGCTTGATATCATCGTCCTTTGACTGCACACACGGTCAGACGACGTAGCGCGTGGCATGACATCATCGCCATTGGACAGCAAACACAGTTAAACGACGTCGGGCGTGGCATGACATCACGCCCTTGGACTGCACGCATGGTCGTTTAACGTCGAGCGTGGCATGACATCACCGCCTTTGAACAACACAGACGTTCCGCAATGTCGGGCGTGGCATGACATCACCGCCCTTGGATAGCACATACGGTCCGCAACGTATAGCGTGGCATGCCATCACCGCCCTTGGATAGCATACACGCTCGGCAACGTCGGGTGTGGCATGACATCACCGCCATTGGACAACAAACACGGTCGACAATGTCGTGCGTGGTATGAAATCACCGCCCTTGGAAAACACACTCGGTTGGACGACGTCGGGCGTGGTATGACATCACCGCTATTAAGAGGCACACACGGTCGGACTACGTCGGGCGTGGCATGACATCACCGCCTTTGGGCAGCACACACGGTCTAACGACGTCGGGCGTGGCATGCTATCATCGCCCTTGGGAAAAACAAACAGTTGAACGACAACGGGCGTGGCATGACATCATCGCCCTTGGAATGCACGCACGGTCGGTTGACGTCGGGCGAGGCATGACATCATTACCTTTGGACAACACACATGGTCGGCAACGTCAGGCGTGGCATGATATCACTGCCCTTAAACAATACATACGATCGGCAACGTAAGGAGTGGCATGCCCTCACCGCCCTTGGACAACACACACGGTCGACAACTTAAGGCGTGGCATGCCATCACCGCCCTTGAAAAGCACACAAGGTCGGCAACATCAGGCGTGGCATGACATAACCTCCCTTGGACAGTACACACAGTTGGACAACATCGGGCGTGGCATGACATCACCGCCCTTGTGCAGCACACACAGTCTGACTACATCGAGCGATGCATGACAGCACCGCCTTTGGACAGCACACACGCTCAAACGAAATCGGGCGTGGCATGACATCACCGCCATTAAACAGCTCACAGGGTTGAACGACGTCGGACGTGATATGCCATCACCGCCTTTGGACAGCACACACGGTCCAACGATATTGGACGTGACATGCCATCACCATCTTTTGACAACACACACGGTCGAGCAACGTCAGGCGTGGCATTCTATCATCGCATTTGGGTTTCACACTCGGTCGGATGACGTCGGGCGTGGTATGACATCACCACTATTAAGAAGCACACACGGTCAGACTACGTCGGGCGTGGCATTACATCACCGCCTTTGGGCAGCACACACGGTCGAACAACGTCGGTCGTGGCATTCCATCATCGCCTTTGGGCAGCACACACGGTCTAACGACGTCGTGCGTGGCATGCTATCATCCCCTTTGGGCAACACAAACAGTTGAACGACATCGGGCGTGGAATGACATCATCGCCCTTGGAATGCACGCACGGTCGGTTGACGTCGGGCGTGGCATGACATCACCGCCTTTGGACAACACACAAGATCGGCAACGTCAGGCGTGGCATGATATCACCGCCCTAGGACAATACATACGGTCGGCAACGTAAGGAGTGGCATGCCCTCACCGCCCTTGGACAACACACACGGTCGACAACGTAAGGCGTGGCATGCCATCACTGCCCTTGGAAAGCACACAAGGTCGAATGACGTCAGGCGTGGCATGACATCACCGCTCTTTGACAGCACACACAGTCGAACGAGGTCGGGCATGGCATGACATCACCACCATTGGACAGCACACACGGTCGGACGACGTCAGGCGTTGAATGACATCACCACATTTGGGCAGCACACACGGTCGGACTACGTCAGGCGTGGCATGACAACACCGCCCTTGGACAGCACATACGGTCGACAATGTAAGGCGTGGCATGCAATCACCACCCTTGGAAAAAACACACGGTCAAACGACGTCAGGCGTGGCATGACATCACCGCCCTTGGACTGCACGCACGGTAGGACGATGTCGGGCGTGGCATGACATCACCGCCTTTGGACAACACATACGGTCGGCAACGTCAGGTGTGGCATAACATCACCGCCTTTGGATAGCACATACGGTCGGCAACGTATAGCATGGCATGCCATCACCGCCCTTGGACAGCACACACGCTCGGCAATGTCGGGTGTGGCATGACATCACCGCCATTGGACAGCACACACGGTCGGCAACGTCGGGAGTGGCATGACATCACCGCCCTTGCTCAACAGACCCAGTCAGACGACATCGGGCATGGCATGAAATTACCGCCATTAAGAAGCACACACGGTCGGACGACATCGGGCATGGCATGACATCACCGCCATTGGGCAGCACACACGGTCGAACAACATCGGGCGTGGCATCCATCATCGCCTTTGGGAAGCACACACGGTCTAACGACATCAGGCGTGGCATGCCATCATTGCCTTTGGGCAATACAAACGGTTGAACGACATCGGGCGTGGCATGACATCACCGCCCTTGGACTGCACGCACGGTCGGTTGACGTCGGGTGTGGCATGACATCACCGCCTTTGGACAACACACATTGTCGGCAACGTCAGGTGTGGTATGACATCACCGCCCTTGGAAAGCACACACAGTCGACAACGTAAGGGGTGGCACGCCATCACCGCCCTTTGACAACACACAAGGTCGGACGACGTCAGGCGTGGCATGATATCACTGTCGTTTGACAGCACACACAGTCGAGTGATGTCAGGCATGGCAAGCCTTTATCGCCTTTTGGCAGCACGCACGATCGGCAAGGTCGGGCGTGGCATGATATCATCGCCCTTGGACAGCACACACAGTCGACAACATCAGGCGTGACATGCCATCTTCGCCTTTGGACAGCATACACGATCGGACGACGTTGGGCGTGGCTTGATATCACCGTCCTTGGACTTCACGCACGGTCGGACGACGTCGGGCGTGGCATGACATCACCGCCATAAGACAGCACACACGGTCGAACGATGTCGGGCGTGGCATGACATCACGCCCTTGGACTGCATGCACGGTCGGTTGACGTCAAGCGTGGCATGACATCACCGCCTTTGGACAACACACACGTTTCGCAAAGTCGGGCGTGGCATGACATCACCGCCCTTGGACAGCACATACGGTCGGCAACGTATAGCGTGGCATGCCATCACCGCCCTTGGATAGCATACACACTCGGCAACGTCGGGTGTGGCATGACATCACCGCCATTGGACAACACACACGGTCGATAATTTCGGGCGTGGCATGAAATCACCGCCCTTGGATAACACACTCGGTCGGACGACGTCGGACGTGGTATGACATCACCGCTATTAAGAAGCACACACGGTCGGACTACGTCGGGCGTGGCATGACATCACCGCCTTTGGGCAGCACACACAGTCGAACAACGTCGGGCGTGGCATTCTATCATCGCCTTTGGGCAGCACACACGGTCTAACGACGTCGGGAGTGGCATGCTATCATCGCCTTTGGGAAACACAAACAGTTGAACGACATCGGCCATGGCATGACATCATCGCCCTTGGAATGCACGCACGGTCGGTTGACGTCGGGCGTGGCATGACATCACCACCTTTGGACAACACACATGGTCGGCAACGTCAGGCGTGGCATGATATCACCGCCCTTGGACAGTACATACGGTCGGCAACGTATGGAGTGGCATGCCCTCACCGCCCTTGGACAACACACACGATCGACATCGTAAGGCGTGGCATGCCATCACCGCCCTTGAAAAACACACAAGGTCGACAACATCAGGCGTGGCATGACATAACCTCCATTGGACAGTACACACAGTTGGACAACATCGGGCGTGGCATGACATCACCGCCGGGCAAAGACACACGCCTTACTACATCGAAGCGATGCATGACATCACCGCTTTTGACGACACACCGCGGTCAAACGACATCGGGTGTGGCATGACATCACCGCCTTTGGACAGCTTACACGGTTGAACGACGTCGGACGTGATATGCCATCACCGCCTTTGGACAGCACACACAGTCGAGCGACGTCGGGCGTGGAATGCCATCATCGCATTTGGGTAGCACACACTATCGAACGACGTTGGGCGTGGCATGCAATCATCGCCTTTGGGTAGCACAAATGGTTGAAGGACATCGGGCGTGGCATGACATCACCACCCTTGGACAACACACGCGGTCGAACGACGTTAGGCATGGTATCACATCATCGCCCTTGGACTACACGCACGATCGCCAAGGTCGGGCATGGCATGACATCACCGCCCTTGGACTGCATGCAGGGTCGGTTGACGTCGGGCGTGGCATGACATCACCGCCCTTGGACAACACATATGGTCGGCAACATAAGGTGTGGCCTGCCATCACCGCCCTTGGACAGCACACACGGTCGGAGACGTCGCGCGTGGCATGACATCACCGCCCTTGGACAGCACACACGGTCGAACGACATCGGGCGTGGCATGACATCACCGCCATTGGACAGCACGCACGATCGAACGACGTCAGGCATGGCATGCCTTCCTAGCCTTTGGGCAGCACACACGGTCGGCAACATCGGGCGTGGCATGACATCGCCGCTCTTGGACAGTACACACGATCGGCAATGTCGGGCGTGGCATGACATCATCACCCTTGGACAGCACACACAGTCGACAACATCAGGTGTGGCATGACATCACCACCCTTGGATATTACACACGGTCGAATGACATCAGGAGTGGTATTTCATCATAACTTTTGGGCAGCACACACGGTCGAACGACGTCGGGCGTGGCATGCCATCACAGACCTTGGATGCCAAACACGGTCGAACGACGTCAGGTGTGACATGCCATCACCACCTTTGGACAGCACACACGGTCGAACAACGTCGTGCATGGCATGCCATCATCGCCTTTGGGAAGCACACACGGTAGAATAACGTCAGGCGTGGTATGCCATCATAGACCTTGGGCGGCAAACACGATCGAACGACGTAAGTCGTAGCATGCCATCAATGCCCTTGGACAGCGCACACGGTCAGACACGTCGGGCGTGGCATGACATAACTGCCCTTGGACAGCACACATGGTCGAACGACGTCGGGCGTGGCATGACATCACTACCTTTGGATAACACACACGATCGAATGACGTCGGACGTGACATGCCATCACCACGTTTTGACAGCACACACGGTCAAGCGACGTCGAGCGTGGCATTCCATCATTGCGTTTGGGTATCACACACGGTCGAACGACGTCGGGCGTGGCATGCCATCATCGCATTTGGGCAGCACAAACGGTTGAACGACATCGAGCGTGGTATGACATCACCGCCCTTTGACTGCACGCACAGTTGGACGACGTCAAGTGTGGCATGACATGACACCCTTGGACAGCACACACGATTGAACAACGTCGGGCGTGGCATGACATCACCGCCCTTGGATTGCACGCACGGTCGGTTGACATCGGGTGTGGCAGGACATCCCTTCCTTTGGACAACACACACGGTCGGCAACGTCAGGTGTTGCATGACATCACCGCACTTGGATAGCACATACGGCCAGCAACGTATGGCGTGGCATGCCATCACCGCCCTTGGACAACACACACGGTCTGACGACATTAGCGTGGCACTACATCGCCGCCCTTGGACTGCACGCACGGTCGGTTGACGTTGGGAGTGCAATGACATCACCGCCTTTGGACAACACACACGGTCGGCAACGCCGGGCGTGGCATTACATCACCGCCCTAGGTAAAACATACGGTCGGCAACGTAAGGCATGGCATGCCATCAACGCCCTTGGACAGCGCACACGGTCAGACACGATGGGCGTGGCATGACATCACCGCCCTTGGACAGCACACATGGTCGAATGACGTCGGGCATGGAATGACATCACTACCTTAGGACAACACACACGGTCGGTAACGTCGAGCGTGGCATGACATCACCGCCCTTGGACAGAACATACGGTCGGCAACGTATAGCGTGGCATGCCATCACCTCCTTAGACAACACACACGCTCGGCAACGTCGGGTGTGGCATTACATCACCGCCTTTGGACAACACACACGGTCGAACGATGTCACGCATGGCATGACATCACCGCCCTTGGACTGTATGCACGGTCGGTTGTCATCGGGCGTGGCATGACATCACCGCCTTTGGACAACACACATGGTCGACAACGTCATGCGTGGCATGCCATTAGCGCCCTTGGACAGCACTCACGGTCGGACACGTTGAGCATGGCATGACATCACCGCCCTTGGACAACACACACGGTCGAATGACGTCAAGCGTGGCATGACATCACCGCCCTTGGACTGCATGCACGATCGTTTGACGTCGGGCGTGGCATGACATCACCGCCTTTGGACAACACACATGGTCGACAACGTCATGCGTTGCATGACATCACTGCCCTTGGACAACACATACGGTCGGCAACGTAAGGCGTGGCATGCCATCAGCGCCCTTGGACAGCACTCACGGTCGGACATGTCGGGCGTGGCATGACATCACCGCCCTTGGACAACACACACGGTCGAACGACGACGAGCGTGGCATGACCTCACCACCCTTGGATAGTACACACGGTCGAACGACGTCTGGCGTGGCTTGACATCACCGCCCTTGGATAGCACAAACGATCGTCAACGTCAGGCGTGGCATGACATCACCGCCCTTGGACTGCACGCACGGTCGGACGACGTCAAGCGTGGCATGACATCACCGCCCTTGGACATCACAAATGATCGAACGACATTGGGCATGGCATTCCATCACCGCCCTTGGACTGCACACACGGTCGAACGACGTCGGGCGTGGCATGACATCACCACACTTGTACATCACACATGGTCGACAACATCGAGCGTGGCATGACATCACCACCCTTGGACAGTACACACGGTCGAACGACGTATAGCGTGGCTTGACATCACCGCCCTTGGACCGCACAAACGTTTGGCAACGTCGGGCGTGGCATGAAATCACCGCCCTTGGATAGCACACACAGTCGAACACGTCGGGCGTGGCATGACATCACCGCCCTTGGATAGCACACACGGTCGAACGATGTCGGGCGTGGCATGACATCACCTCCCATGGACAGCACGCACGCTTGGACGACGTTGGGCATGGCATGACATCACCGCCTTTGGACAGCACACACGATCGGCAACGTCGGGCGTGGGATTACATCACCGCCCTTGGACAACATATATAGTCGACAACGTAAGGTGTGGCATGCCATAACCGTCCTTGGACAGCACACTCGGTCGGACGACGTCAGGAGTGGCATGATATCACCGACCTTTGACAGCACACACGATTAAACGACGTCGGGCATTGTATGCCTTCATCGCCTTTGGGTTGCACACACAGTCGGCAACGTCGGGCATGGCATGACATCACCGCTCTTGGACAGTACACACGGTCGGACTATGCGGGCGTGGTTTGACATCATCGCCCTTGGACTATTTGTACGATCGGCAAGGTCGGGCGTGGCATTACATCATCGCCCTTGGAAAGCACACACAGTCGACAACATCCGGCGTGGCATGACATAACCGCCCTTGGATAGTACACACGGTCGGACAACGTCAGGCGTGGCATGACATCACCGCCATTGGGCAGCACACTCGCTCAATTACGCCAGACGATGCATGACATAACGCCTTTGGACAAAGACAAATGGTCGAACAACGTCGGGCGTGGCATGTTATCACCGCCATTGGGCAGCACACACAGTCAAACGACGTCGGGTGTGGCATGTTATCATAGCCCTTGGACGGCAAATACGGTCGAACGACGTAAGGCGTGACATGCCATCACAGCCTTTGGACAGCACACACGGTCAAACGACGTCGGGCGTGGCATGTTATCACCGCCTTTTGACAGCACACACGGTCGAGCGACGTTGGACGTGACATGCCATCACCGCCTTTTGACAGCAGACACGGTCAAGCGACGTCGAGTGTGGCATTCTATCATCGCGTTTGGATATCACACACAGTCGAACAACGTCGGGCGTCGCATGCCATCATCGTATTTGGACAGCACAAACGGTTGAACGACATCGAGCATGGAATGATATCACCGCCCTTGGTTTGCATTCACGGTCGGACGACGTAGGGCGTGGCATGCCATCACGCCCTTGGAAAGCAAACACGATCGAACAACATCAGGCATGGCATGACATCACTGCCCTTGGACTGCACGCACGGTCAGTTGATAGTGAGCGTGGCATGACATCCCTGCCTTTGGACAACACACATGGTCGGCAACGTCAGGTGTGGCATGACATCGCCGCCCTAGGACAGCACATACGGCCGACAACGTCATGCGTGGCATGCCATTAGCGCCCTAGGACAACACTCACGGTCGGACACGTCGAGCATGGCATGACATCACCGCCCTTGGACTGCACACACGATCGAACAACGTCAGGCGTGGCATGACATCACCACTCTTGGACTGCACGCACGGTAGGTTGACGTTGGGCGTGGCATGACATCACCGCCTTTGGACAACACACACGGTCGGCAATGCCGGGCACGACATGACATCACCGCCCTTGGACAACACACTCGGTCAGACGACGTCAGGCGTGGCATGATATCACCGACCTTTGACAGCACACACGGTCAAACGACGTCGGGCATGGCATGCCTTCATCGCCTTTGGAAAGTACAGACGATCGGCAACGTCGGGCGTGGCATGACATCACCGCTCTTGGATAGTACACACGGTCGGACTATGCGGGCGTGGTATGACATCATCGCCCTTGGACTATTCGCACGATCGGCAAGGTCGGGTGTGGCATGACATCAACGCCCTTGGAAAGCACACACAGTCGAGAACATCCGGCGTGGCATGACATTACCGCCCTTGGATAGTACAAACGGTCGGACAACGTCAGGCGTGGCATTACATCACCGCCCTTGGGTAGCACACTCGTTCGGATTACGTCGTGCGATACATGACATAACGCCTTTGGGCAGCACACACGGTCAAATGACGTCGGGTGTGGCATGTTATCATAGCCCTTGGACGGCAAATACGGTCAAACGACGTAAGGCGTGACATGCCATCACCGCCTTTGGACAGCACACACGGTCAAACGACGTCGAGCGTGGCATGCCATCATCGCCTTTGGGCAGCACACACGGTCGAACAACATCGGGTGTGGCATGACATCACCGCCTTTGGACAGCACACACGGTCGAACGACGTCGGACGTGACATTCCATCACCGCCTTTTGACAGCACACACGGTCGAGCGACATCGGGTGTGGCATTCTATCATCGCGTTTGGATATCACACACGGTCGCACAACGTCGGGCGTCGCATGCCATCATCGCATTTGGGCAGCACAAACGGTTGAACGACATCGAGCGTTGAATGATATCACCGCCCTTGGACTGCATTCACGGTCGGACGACGTCGGGCGTGGCATGACATCACGCCCCTGGAAAGCACACACGATCGAACAACGTCGGGCATGGCATGACATCACCGCTTCGATCGCGACGCATGGTCGATTGACATCGAGCGTGGCATGACATCACTGCCTTTGGACAAGACACATGGTCGGCAACGTCAGGTGTGGTATGACCTCACTGCCCTTGGACAGCACATACGGCCGACAACGTAAGGCGTGGCATGCCATCACCACCATTGGACAACACACATGGTCGAACGACATAAGGCGTGGCATGACATCACCGCCCTTGGACTGCACACACGATCGAACGACGTCAGGCGTGGCATGACATCACCACTCTTGGACTGCACGCACGGTCGGTTGACGTTGGGCGTGGCATGACATCAACGCCTTTGGACAACACACACGGTCGGCAATGCCGGGCACGACATGACATCACCGCCCTTGGCAGCACATACGGTCGGTAACATAAGGCGTGGCATGCCATCAACGCCCTTGGACAACACACATGGTAGGACACGTCAAGCGTGGCATGACATCACCACCCTTGGACAGCACACACGGTCGAACGACGTCGGGCGTGGCATGACATCACCGCTTCGATCGCACGCGCCTGATCGGAAACATTGGGCGTGGCATGACATCACCGCTTTGACAAAGACACACGACGATGGCGCGCGGGCGTGGCATGACATCACCGCCCTAGATAGTACACACGGTCGGACAACGTCGGGCATGGCATGACATCACCACCCAAGGGTAGCACACACGGTCGGAATACGTCGGGCGATGCATGACATAACGCCTTAGGACAACACAAAACGTCGAACATTGTCGGGCGTGGCATGCCATCATCGCCTTTGGGCAGCACACACGGTCGAACGACGTCAGGCGTGGCATGCCATCATCGCCTTTCAGCAGCACACATTATTGAACAACGTCGGTCGTGGCATTCCATCATCGCCTTTGGGCAGCAAAAACAGTCGAACGATGTTGAGCGTGGAATGACATCACGGCCCTAGTACTTCACGCACGGTCAGGCGACGTCGGGCATGGCATGACATCATCGCCCTTGGACAGCACAAACGGTCGGACGACATCGGGCGTGGCATGACATCACAGCCCTTGGACAGCACACACGGTGAAACAACATCGGGCGTGGCATGCCATCATATCCCTTAGACGGCAAACACAATCGAACGATGTCAGGCTTGACATGCAATCACTGCCTTTGGACAACATACACGGTCGAACGATGTTAGGCGTGGCTTGACATCACCGTCGTTTGACTGCACGCACGGTCAGACGACATCGGGCGTGGCATGACATCACCGCCATTGGAAAGCACACACGGTCGTCAACGTCGGGCATGGCATTACATCACCGCCCTTGGACAGCACATACGGTCAGCAACGTAAGGCGTGGCATGCCATCACCGCCCTTGGACAGCACATACGGTCGGCAACATCGCACGTGGCATGACATCTCCGCCCTTGGACAACACACACGGTCGGCAACGTCGGGCGTGGCATGACATCATCACCCTTGGACGGCACACACGGTCGGCAACGTGAGGCGTGGCATTACATCACTTCCCTTAGACAGTACACACGGTCTGACAACACGGGCGTGGCATGACATCACCGCCCTTGGGCAACACACACGGTCTGACTACGTCAGGCGATGCATGACATCACCGCCTTTGCACAGCACACATGGTCGACCGACGTAAGGCGTGGCAGGCATCATCGCCTTTGAGCAACACACACGATCGAACGATGTCGTGCGTAGAATGCAATCATCGCCTTTAGGTAGCACACACGGTCGAACGACGTCGGGGGTGGTATAACATCACCGTCTTTGGACAGCTCACCCGGTCGAATGACGTCGGACGTGACATGCCATCACCGCCTTTGGACAGCACACACGGTCGAGCGACGTCGAGCGTGGAATGCCATCATTGCCTTTGGGGAGCACAAATGGTTGAAAGACTTAGGGCGTGGCATGACATCACCGCCCTTGGACTGCACGCACGATCGGACGATGTCGGGCGTGGCATGACATCTCTCCCCTTGGACAGCACACACGGTCAAACGACATCAGGCGTGGCATGACATCATCGCTTTGATCGCACGCACGGTCGGATGACATCAGGCATGGCATGACATCACAGCCTTTGGAAAGCACACACGGTCGGCAACGTCAGGCGTGGCATTACATCACCGCCCTTGGACAGCACATACGGTCGGCAACATCGGGCATGGTATGACATCACCGCCCTTGGCATGCACACACGGTCCAACGACGTCAGGCGTGGCATGCCATCATGACCCTTAGACAGCAAACATAGACGAACGATATCAGGCGTGACATGCCATCATCGCCTATGGACAACAGACACGGTCGACAACGTCGGGCGTGGCATGACATCATCGCCCTTGGACGGCACACTCGTTCTGCAATGTCAGGCGTGGCTTGACTTCACCGCCCTTGGACAGTACACACGGTCGGACAACGTTGGGCGTGGCATGACATCACAGCCCTAGGGCAGCACACACGGTCTGACTACGTCGGGCGATGCATGAAATCACCGCCTTTGGACAGCACACAAAGTCGAACGACGTAGGGCGTCGCAGCCATTATCGCCTTTGGGAAGCACACACGGTCGAACGACGTCTAGCGTAGCATGCAATAATCGCCTTTGGTTAGCACACACGGTCGAACGACGTCGAGCGTGGCATGACATCACCGCTTTCGGACAGCTCACATGGTCGAACGACGTCAGACGTGACATGCCATCACTGCCATTAGACATCACACACGGTCGAGCGACGTCGGGCGTGGAATTCCATCATCACCCTTGGGCAACACAAACGGTTGAACGACTTAGGGCATGGCATGACATCACCACCCTTGGACTGCACGCACGATCGGACGATGTCGGGCGTGGCATGACATCAACCCCCTTGGACAGCACACACGGTCAAATGACATCGGGCGTGGCATGACATCACCGCCCTTGAACTACACACACGGTCGGATGACGTCGGGTGTGGTATAACATCACCGCCTTTGGTTAAAACACACACGGTCGGCAACTTCAGGCATGGCATTACATCACCGCCCTTGGACAGCACATACGGTCGAAAACGTAAGGCGTGGCATTCCATCAACGCCCTTGGACAACACACGCGATCGACAACGTCGGGCGTGGTAGGACATCACCGCCCTTGGCTTGCACACACGGTCGAACGTCGTCAAGCGTGGAATGCCATCATTACCCTTAGAGTGCAAACACAGTCGAATGATATCAGGCGTGACATGCCATCACAGCCAGTGGACAACACACACAGTCAGCAACGTCGGGCGTGGCATGACATCATCGCCCTTGGATGGCACACTCGGTTGGCAATGTCAGGCGTGGCATGACATCACCGCCCATGGACAAAACATACGGTCGACAACGTAAGGTGTGGCACGCCATCACCACCCTTGGACAGCACACACGGTCGGACACGTTGGGCGTGGCATGACATCACGGCGCATGGACAGCACACACGGTCGAACGACGATAGCGTGGCATGATGTCACCGCCTCGACACACACACGGTCGAACGACATCGGGCATAACATGCCTTCATCGCCTTTGGGTAGCACACACGTCGGTCGGCAACATCGGGCGTGACATGACATCACCGCTTGGGCCGATACACACGGTCGGACGACGTCGGGCGTTGCATGACATCATCGCCTCGATCGCACACATGTTCCACAATGTCGCGTGGCATGACATCGCCGGCTTTGGCGGCAAAGACACACGGACGGCAACTACAGTGCAAGGCATGACAACATCGCCTTTGGGCAGCATACACGGTCTAACAACGCCAGCGTGGCATGCCATCATTGTCTTTGGTCATTACAAACGGTTGAACGACGTAGGGCGTGGCATGACATCACCTCCCTTAGACTTCACGCACGGTCAGGCGACGTCGGGCGTGGCTTGACATCACCGCCCTTGGACAGAATACATAATGAAACAACGTCGGGCGTGGCATGCCATCATAGCTCTTAGACGGCAAACACAATCGAACGATGTCAGGCGTGACATGCCATCACCGCCTTTGGATAGCATACACGGTCGAACGACGTCAGGCGTGGCTTGACATAACCGTCCTTGGACTGCACGCATGGTCAGACGACGTCGGGCGTGGCATGACATCACCGCCATTGGACAGCACACACGGTCGGCAACGTAAGGTGTGGCACGCCATCACCACCCTTGGACAGCACACACGGTCGGACACGTTGGGCGTGGCATGACATCACCGCCCTTGGACAGCACACACGGTCGAACGACGTCGGGCATGGCATGTCTTCATCGCCTTTTGGTAGCACACACGGTCGGCAACATCGGGCGTGGCATGACATCACTGCCCTTGGACAGTACACATGGTCGAACGACGTCGGGCATTGCATGACATGATCGCCCTGGGACTTCACACACGGTCGGCAAGGTCAGGCGTGGCATGACATCACCGCCTTTGGGTAGCACACACGATCGGCAACTTCAGGCAAGGCATGACAACATCGCCTTTGGGAAGCACACACGGTTAAACGACGTCGGGCGTGGCATGCGATCATTGCCTTTGGGCAGCACACACGGTCGGACTACGTCGGGCGATGCATGACATAATGCCTTTGGATAGCACAAACGGTCGAACAACGTCGAGCGTGGCATACTATCATCGCCTTTGGGCAGCACACACAGTCGAACAACGTCGGGCGTGGAATGCCATCATAGCCCTTGGACGGGAAATAGAGTCGAACGACGTCAGGCGTGACATGCCAAAGACCACCTCGACAAAGACACACGCCGGACACGCCGTCGGCGTGGCATGACATCACCGTCGTTGGACAAGACACACGATCGAATGACGTCGTGCGTGGCATGACATCACCACCTTGGACAGCACGCACGGTCGGAGGACGTTAGGTGTGGCATGACATCACCGCCTTTGGACAACACACACGGTCGAACGATGTCAGGCATGGCATGACATCACCGCCCTTGGACAGCACATACGGTCGAACGATGTCAGGCATGGCATGACATCACCGCCTTTGGACAACACACACGGTCGAACGATGTCAGGCATGGCATGACATCACCGCCCTTGGACAGCACACACGGTCGGCAACTTAAGGAGTGGCATGACATCACCGCCCTTGGACAACACACACGGTCGACAAAGTAAGGCGTGGCACGCCATCAGCGCCGTTGGACAATACACAAGGTCGAACGACGTTAGGCGTGGCATGATATCACCGCATTTTGACAGCACAAACAATCGAATGATGTCGGGCATTGCATGCCTTCATCGCCTTTGGGTAGCACGTACGATCAGCAAGGTCGAGCGAGGCATGATATCATCTCCCTTGGACAGCACACACTGTCGACAGCATCAGGCGTGACATGCGATCTTCGCCTTTGGACAGGATACAGGGTCGAACGACGTCAGGCATGGCTTGACATCACCGCCTTGATCGCCCGCACGGCCGGACAACGTCGGGCGTGGCATGACATCACCGCCATAGGACAAGACAAATGGTCAACAACGCCGGCGCGGCATGATATCACCGCCTTCGACAGACACACGGTCGAACGACGTCGGGCGTGGCATGACATCACGCCCTTGGACTGCACGCACGGTCGGTTGACGTCGGGGGTTGCATGACATCACCGCCTTTGGACAACACACACGGTTGGCAACATCGGGCGTGGCATGAAATCACCGCCCTTGGACAACACATTCGGTCGGACGACGTCGGGCGTGGTATGACATCACCGCCATTAAAAAGCACACACGGTCGGACTAGGTCGGGCGTGGCATGACATCACCGCCTTTGGGCAGCACACAAGGTCGAACAACGTCGGGCGTGGCATTCCATCATCGCCTTTGGGCAGTACACACGGTCTAACGACGTTGGGCGTGGCATGCCATCATCGCCTTTGGGCAACACAAATAATTGAATGACATCGGGCGTGGCATGACATCATCGCCCTTGGAGTGCATGCTCGGTTGGTTGACGTCGGGCGTGGCATGACATCACCGCCTTTGGACAACACACATGGTCGGCAATGTCAGGCGTGGCATGACATCACCGCCTTTGGATGCGACATACGGTCGGTAACGTAGCGGAGTGGCATGCCCTCACCGCCATTGACAACACACACGGCCGACAACGTATGGCGTGGCATGCCGCCACCGCTCTTGGAAAGAACACAAGGTCGGATAACGTTAGGCATGGCATGATATCACCGCTTGGACAACACAAACCGCCGAACGACGCCGTCGGGCGTGGCATTCCATCATCGCTTTGATCTGCATGCACGGTCGGATGACGCCGAGCGTGGCATGACATCACCACACTAGGACATCACACACGGCCGACAACGTCGGGCATGACATGACAACAACACCCTTGGACAGTACACGGTCGAACGACGTTGGGCGTGGCATGCCATCATAGCCCTTGGATGGCAAACATGGTAGAACGACGTCAGGAGTGACATACAATCACCGCCTTTGGGCAGCACACACGGTCGAACGACGTCGGTCTTGACATCACCGCACATGGACTGCACGCACGGTTGGATGACGTCAGGTGTTGCATGACATCACCGCCCTTGGACAACACACATGATCGGCAACGTCGGGCGTGTCATGAAATCACCGGCCATTGGCAGCACACACGGTCGGACTACATCGGGCGTGGCATGCCATCACCGCCCTTGGACAGCACAAACGATCGAACGATGTCAGGCTTGGCATGAAATCACCGCCCTTGGACAGCACATACGGTCGGCAACAGAAGGCGTGGCATGCCCTCACCGCCTTGGACAAAGCACACACGGTCAAACACGCCGGGCGTGGCATCACATCACCGCCCTTCGACAGCAAACACGGTCCAACGACGCCGGGCGTGGAATGACATCACCGCTGATAGCACACACGATCGCAACGCCTGCGGGTGGCATGCCATCATCGCTTTGGGAAGCACAAATGATCAAACGATGTCGGGCTTGGCAAGCCATCATAGCCCTTGGTCGGCAAACACGATGGAACCACATTAGGCGTGACATGCCATCACCGCCTTTGGATTGCACGCTGGTAGGACGACTTTGGGCATGGCATGACATCACCGCCCTTGGACAACACACACGATCGGCAACGTCGGGCGTGCCATGCAATCACCGCCCTTGGAATTCACACACGGTCGGACGATGTTAAGCGTGGCATTACATAACAGCCTCGACAACACACACGGTCGAACGACGCCGGAGTGGCATGCCATCATCGCCTTTGGGCAGCACACGGTCGAACGACGCCGGGCGTGGCATGCCATCAAAGCCCGTGGATGGAAAACATGGTCGACAACGTCGGGCGTGGCATGACATCACCACCCTTGGACAAAGACAAATGGTCGGTCGATGTCGGGCGTGGCATGACATCACCGCCTCTTGGACGGCAAACAAAGTTGAACGACGTCGCCTAGCATGCCATCACCGACTTTGGAAAGCATACACGCTCAATGACGCCGGGCGTGGCATTACATCACCGCCATTAGACAGCACATACGGTCGGCGACGTCGGGCGTGGCATTACATCACCGCCCTTGGACAACACATACGGTCAGCAACGTAAGGCATTGCATGCTATCACCTCCCTTGGATAGCACATACGGTCGGACGACGCGGGTGTGGTATGACATCATCGCCCATGGACTACACGCACAATCGGCAAGGTCGGGCGTGGCATGACAATATCTCCCTTGGACAGCACACATTGTCGACAACATACGGCGTAGCATGACATAACCGCCCATGGATAGTACACACGGTCGGACAACGTCGGGTGTGGCATGACATCACCGCCTCGGGCAAAGACACACGGGTCGACTACGTTAGGCGGTGCATGACTTAACGCCTTTGGGCAGCACACACGGTTGAACACCGTCCGGCATGGCATTCCATCACCACCCTTGGATAGCACACACGGTCGAACGACGTCGGGCATGGCATACTATCATCGCCTTTGGGCAGCACACACAGTCGAACAACGTCGGGCGTGGAATGCCATCATAGCCCTTGGACGGCAAATAGAGTCGAACGACGCCAGCGTGACATGCCAAAGACAACCCTTGACAAGACACACGCCGGGACACGCCGCGGCGTGGCATGACATCACCGCCGCTGACAAAGACACACGATCGAATGACGCCGCGGCGTGGCATGACATCACCACCTTGACAGCACGCACGGCCGCGGTCGAGACGTTAGGTGTGGCATGACATCACCGCCTTTGGACAACACACGGCCGAACGATGTCGCATGGCATGACATCACCGCCTCGACAAAGACATACGGTCGGCAACTTAAGGAGTGGCATGACATCACCGCCCTTGGACAACACACACGGTCGACAAAGTAAGGCGTGGCACGCCATCAGCGCCGTTGGACAACACACAAGGTCGAACGACGTTAGGCGTGGCATGATATCACCGCATTTTGACAGCACAAACAATCGAATGATGTCGGGCATTGCATGCCTTCATCACCTTTGGGTAGCACGTACGATCGGCAAGGTCGGGCGAGGCATGATATCATCGCCCTTGGACAGCACACACTATCGACAGCATCAGGCGTGACATGCGATCTTCGCCTTTGGACAGGATACAGGGTCGAACGATGTCAGGCATGGCTTGACATCACCGTCCTTGATCGCCCGCGACGGCCGACAACGCCGGGCGTGGCATGACATCACCGCCATAGACAAAGACAAATGGTCAACAACATCGGCGCGGCATGATATCTCCGCCCTTCGACAAAGACACACGGTCGAACGACGCCGGGCGTGGCATGACATCACGCTGATCGCGACGCGACGGTCGGTTGACGTCGGGCGTTGCATGACATCACCGCCTTTTGACAACACACACGGTTGGCAACATCGGGCGTGGCATGAAATCACCGCCCTTGGACAACACATTCGGTCGGACGACGTCGGGCGTGGTATGACATCACCGCCATTAAAAAGCACACACGGTCGAACTAGGTCGGGCGTGGCATGACATCACCGCCTTTGGGAAGCACACAAGGTCGAACAACATTGGGCGTGGCATTCCATCATCGCCTTTGGGCAGTACACACGGTCTAACGACGTTGGGCGTGGCATGCCATCATCGCCTTTGGGCAACACAAATAATTGAATGACATCGGGCGTGGCATGACATCATCGCCCTTGGAGTGCATGCTCGGTTGGTTGACGTCGGGCGTGGCATGACATCACCGCCTTTGGACAACACACATGGTCGGCAATGTCAGGCGTGGCATGACATCACCGCCTTTGGACAGTACATACGGTCGGCAACGTAAGGAGTGGCATACCCTCACCGCCATTGACATCACACACGGTCGACAACGTATGGCGTGGCATGCCGTCACCGCCTCGAAAGCACACAAGGTCGGACAACGTTAGGCATGGCATGATATCACCGCCTTGGACAACACAAACCGCCGAACGACGCCGGGCGTGGCATTCCATCATCGCTTCGATCTGCATGCACGGTCGGATGACGCCGAGCGTGGCATGACATCACCATACTAGGACATCACACACGGCCGACAACGCCGGGCATGACATGACAACAACACCTTGACAAGTACACACGGTCGAACGACGTTGGGCGTGGCATGCCATCATAGCCCTTGGATGGCAAACATGGTAGAATGACGCCAGAGTGACATACAATCACCGCTTTGGGCACACACACGGTCGAACGACGCCGGTCTTGACATCACCGCGACATGGATCGCACGCGACGGTTGGATGACGCCAGGTGTTGCATGACATCACCGCCTCGGACAACACACATGATCGCAACGCCGGGCGTGTCATGAAATCACCGCCATTGGCAGACACACGGTCGGACTACATCGGGCGTGGCATGCCATCACCGCCTTGGACAGCACAAACGATCGAACGATGTCGCTTGGCATGAAATAACCGCCTTGGACAGCACATACGATTCGGCAATAGAAGGCGTGGCATGCCCTCACCGCCTCTTGACAAAGACACACGGTCAAACACGTCGGGCGTGGCATCACATCACCGCCCTTGGACAGCAAACACGGTCGAACAACGTCGTGCGTGGAATGACATCACCGCTGGATAGCACACACGATCGGCAACGTCTGGAGTGGCATGCCATCATCGCCTTTGGGAAGCACAAATGATCAAACGATGTCGGGCTTGGCAAGCCATCATAGCCCTTGGACGGCAAACACGATGGAACCACATTAGGTGTGACATGCCATCACCGCCTTTGGATTGCACGCTGGTAGGACGACTTTGGGCATGGCATGACATCACCGCCCTTGGACAACACACACGATCGGCAACGTCGGGCGTGCCATGCAATCACCACCCTTGGATTTCACACACGGTCGAACGATGTTAAGCGTGGCATTACATAACAGCCCTTGGACAACACACACGGTCGAACGACGTCGGGAGTGGCATGCCATCATCGCCTTTGGGCAGCACACACGGTCGAACGACGTCGGGCGTGGCATGCCATCAAAGCCCGTGGATGGAAAACATGGTCAGACAACGCCGGGCGTGGCATGACATCACCACCTCGACAAAGACATATGGTCGGTCGACGCCGGGCGTGGCATGACATCACCGCCTTGGACGGCAAACAAAGTCGAACGACGCCGCCTAGCATGCCATCACCGACTTTGGAAAGCATACACGCTCAACGACGCCGGGCGTGGCATTACATCACCGCCATTAGACAAAGACATACGGCCGGCGACGTCGGGCGTGGCATTACATCACCGCTTGGACAACACATACGGTCAAGAACGTAAGGCATTGCATGCAATCACCGCTCTTGGATTGTACACACGGTCGGACGACGCGGGTGTGGTATGACATCATCGCCCATGGACTACACGCGACAATCGGCAAGGTCGGGCGTGGCATGACAATATCTCCTTGGACAAAGACACATTGTCGACAACATACGGCGTAGCATGACATAACCGCCCATGGATAGTACACACGGTCGGACAACGTCGGGTGTGGCATGACATCACCGCCCTTGGGCAGCACACACGGTCAGACTACGTTAGGCGGTGCATGACTTAACGCCTTTGGGCAGCACACACGGTCGAACGCCGTCCGGCATGGCATTCCATCATAGCCCTTGGACGGCAAATACAGTCAAACGGCGATAGGCGTGACATGCCATCACCGCCTTTGTACAGCACACACGGTCGAACGACGTTAGGAGTGGCATGCCATCATCGCCTTTGGGCAGCACACACGGTAGAACAACGTCGAGTGTGGCATGACATCATTGTCTTTCGACAGCACACACGATCGAACGATATCGGACGTGACATGCCATCACCGCCTTTTAACAACACACACGGTCGAGCGACGTCGGGCGAGGCATTCCATCATCACTATTGGGTTTTACACACGGTCGAACGACGTCGGGCGTGGCATGCCATCATCGCATTTGGGCAGCACAAACGGTTGAACGATATCGAGTGTGGCTTGACATCACCGCCCTGGGACTGCACGCACGATCGGACGACGTTGGGCGTGGCATGACATCACGCCCTTGGACAGCACACACGATCGAACAACGTCTGGCATGGCATGACATCAGCTCCCTTGGACTGCACGCACGGTTGGTTGACATCGGGCGTCTCATGACAACACTGACTTTGGACAACACACACGGTCGGCAACGTCAGGCGTGGCATGACATCACCTCCCTTGGATAGCACATACGGCCGGCAACGTAAGGCGTGGCATCCCATCACTGCCCTTGGAAAACACACACGGTCGGACGGCATTGGGCATGGCATGACATCACCCCCCTTGAACAGCACACACGATCGAACGACGTCGGGCGTGGCATGACTTCACCGCCCTTGGACTAAACGCAGGTTCGGTTGATGTCGGGTGTGGCATGACATCACCGCCTTTGGACAACACACACGGTCAGCAACGCCGGGCCTGGCATTAAATCACCGCCCTTGGCAGCATATACGGTCGGCAACGTAAGGCGTGGCATGACATCACCGCCCTTGGACAGCACACATGGTCGAACGACGTCAGGCGTGGCAAGACCTCACTGCCTTAGGTTAACACACACGGTCGGCAACGTCGGGCGTGGCATAACATCACCGCCCTTGGACAGCACACATGATCGGCAACTTCACGCAAGGCATGACAACAACACCCTTGGACAGTACTCACGATCTAACAACGTTGGGCGTGGCATGACATCACACTTCGGGCAACACCCACGGTCGGACTATGTCGGGCGATGCATGAAATCACCGCCTTTGGACATCACAAACGGTCGAACCACGTCGGGCGTAGCAAGCCATCCTCGCCTTTGGGCAGCATACACAGTTTAACGACGTAGGGCTTGGCATGCCATCATAGCCCTTGGATGGCAAACACGTTCGAACAACATCAGGAATGACATGCCATCATCGCTTTTGGACAGCACACACGGTAGAACGACGTAGGGCGTGGCATGCCATCATCGCCTTTGGGCAGCAAAAACGATCGAACGATGTCGAGCGTGGCATGACATCACGGCCCTTGGACTACACGAACGGTCAGACGATGTCGGACGTGGCATGACATCACCGCCCTTGGACAGCCCACACGGTCGGTCGACGTCGAGCGTGGCATGACATCACCGCCCTTGTACAGCAAACACAGTCGAACGACGTCGGGCCTGGCATACCATCACCGCCTTTGGACAGCATACACGGTCGAACGATGTTGGGCGTGGCTTTACATCACCGTCCTTGGACTGCACGCATGGTCAGACGACGTCGGGCGTGGCATGACATCACCGCCATTGGACAACACACACGGTCGGCAACGTCGGGCGTGGCATGACATCACCTCCCTTGGACAACACACATGGTCGAACGACGTCGGGCGTGGCATGACATCACCGCCCTTAGAGAGCACGCACGGTCGGACGACGTTGGGCGTGGCATGAAATCACCGCCTTAGACAGCACACACGATCGGACGACGTCTGGCGTGGCATGACATCACCGACCTTTGACAGCACGCACGGTCGAACGACGTCGGGCATGGCATGCCTTCATTGCCATTAGGCAGCACACACGGTCAGCAACGTCGGGCGTGGCATCACATCACCGCTCTTGGATCGTACACGGCCGACGACGCGGGCGTGGTATGACATCATCGCTTGGACTACATGCACGATCGGCAAGGTCGGGCGTGGCATAACATCATCGCTTCGACAACACACACAATCGACAACATCCGGGCGTGGCATGAGATAACCGCCCTTGGATAGTACACACGATCGACAACGCCGGGTGTCATGAGAACACCGCCTCGGGCTGCACACGGTCGGACTACGCCGGGCGGTGCTTTACGTAACGCTTTGGACAGCACACATGGTCGAACGACGTCGGGCGTGGCATGCCATCATAGCCCTTAGATGGAAAATACGGTCGAACGGCGTTAGGCGTGACATGCCGTCATCGCCTTTGGACAGCACACACGATCGAACGACATCGGGCGTGGCATGCCATCATCCCCTTTGGGCAGCACACACGGTCGAACAACGTCGGGTGTTTCATGACATCAACGCCTTTGGACAGCACACATGGTCCAATGATATTGGACGTGACATGCCATCACCATCTTTTGACAACACACACGGTCGAGCAACGTCAGGCGTGGCATTCCATCATCGCATTTGGGTTTCACACTCGGTCGGACGACGTCGGGCGTGGTATGACATCACCACTATTAAGAAGCACACACGGTCGGACTACGTCGGGCATGGCATGACATCACCGCCTTGGGGCAGCACACACGGTCGAATAACGTCGGGTGTGGCATTCCATCATCGCCTTTGGGCTGCACACACGGTCAAATGACGTCGGGCGTGGCATGCTATCATCGCCTTTGGGCAACACAAACAGTTGAACAACATCGGGCATGACATCATCGCTTTGAATGCACGCGACGGTCGGTTGACGCCGGGCGTGGCATGACATCACCGCCTTTGGACAACACACATGATCGGGCAACGCCAGCGTGGCATGATATCACCGCCTTGGACAATACATACGGTCGGGTAACGTAAGGAGTGGTATGCCTCACCGCCCTTGGACAACACACACGGTCGACAACGTAAGCCGTGGAATACCATCACCGCCCTTGGAGAGCACACACGGTCGAGCGACGTCGGGCGTGGAATGCCATCATCACGTTTGGGTAGCACACACTATTGAACGACGTTGGGCGTGGCATGCAATCATCGCCTTTGGGTAGCACAAATGGTTGAAGGACATCGGGCGTGGCATGACATCACCGCTTCGACAACACGCACGATCGCCAAGGTCGGGCATGGCATGACATCACCGCTTTGATCGCGACGCATGGTCGGTTGACGTCGGGCGTGGCATGACATCACCGCTTGGACAACACATGGTCGGCAACATAAGGTGTGGCCTGCCATCACCGCCCTTGGACAGCACACACGGTCGGACACGTCGCGCGTGGCATGACATCACCGCCCTTGGACAGCACACACGGTCGAACATCGTCGGGCGTGGCATGACATCACCGCCCTTGGACAGCACGCACGGTCGATTGACGTCGAGCATGGCATGCCTTCATAGCCTTTGGGCAGCACACACGGTCAGCAACATCGGGCGTGGCATGACATCACCGCTTCTTGGACAAGACACACGGTCGGACGACGCGGGCGTTGTAGGACATCATCGCTTCGGATCGCAAGCACGATCGGCAAGGTCGGGCATGGCATGACATCATCACCCTTGGACAAAGACACACAATCGGCAACATCAGCGTGGCATTACATCACCACCCTTGGATAGTACACTCGGTCGAACGACATCGAGTGGCATTTCATCATAACTTTTGGGCAGCACACACGGTCGAACGACGTCGGGCGTGGCATGCCATCATAGACCTTGGATGGCAAACACGTTCGAACGATGTCAGGCGTGACATGCCATCAACAACTTTGGATAGCACACACGGTCGATCGATGTCGGGCGTGGCACGACATCACCGCCTTTTGACAACACACATGGTCGGTAATGTCAGGCGTGGCATGACATCACCGCCCTTGGACAGCACATATGGTCGCCAACATAAGGAGTGGCATGCCATCACCGCCCTTGGACAACACACATGGTCGATCGATGTCGGGCGTGGCACGACATCACCGCCTTTGGACAACACACATTGTCGGTAATGTCAGGCGTGGCATGACATCACCGCCCTTGGACAGCACATATGGTCGGCAACATAAGGAGTGGCATGCCATCACCGCCCTTGGACAACACACACGGTCGACAACATAAGGGGAGGCACGCCATCACCGCCCTTGGAAAACCCACAAGATTGGACGACGTCAGGCGTGGCATGATAGCACCGCCCTTTGACAGCACACACAGTCCAACAATGTCAGGCATGGCACACCTTCATCGCCTTTGGGCAGCACGCACGATCGGCAAGGTCGGGCGTGGCATGATATCATCGCCATTGGACAGAACATGGTCGACAACATCAGGCGTGACATGCCATCTTCGCCTTTCGACAGCATACACGATCGAACAACGTTCGACGTGGCTTGATATCACCGTCCTTGGCCTGCAGGCACGGTCAGACGACGTCAGGCGTGGCATGACATCACCGCCATTGGACAGCACAAACGGTCAACAACGTCGGGCGTAGCATGATATCACCGCCCTTGGACAGTACACACAGTCGAACAACGTCAGGCGTGGCAAGACATCACGCCCATGGACTGCACGCACGGTCGGTAGACGTCGGGCTTGGCATGACATCACCGCCTTTGGACAACACACACAGTCCGCAACATCGGGCGTGGCATGATATCACCGTCCTTGGACTGCACGCACGATCGGACGACATCGGGCGTAGCATGACATCACCGCCATTGGTCAACACAAACAGTCGGAAATGTCGGGCGTGGCATGACATCACTGCCCTTAGATAGCACACACGATCGAACGACGTCGGGCGTGGCATGACATCACCGCTTGGACAAAGACGCGACGCGGTCGGTTGACGCCGGGCGTGGCATGACATCACCGCTTTGGACAACACACACAGTCGTCAACATCGGGCGTGGCATGATATCACCGCCATTGGATAGCACATACTGTCGGCAACGGAAGGCGTTGCATGCCATCACCTCCCTTTGAAAGCGCACATGGTCGGACGACTTCGAGCATGGCATCATCACCGCCCTTGGACAGCACACACGGTCGAACGACGTCGGGCATGGCATGACATCACCACCCTTTGACTGCACGCACGGTCGGTTGACGTCGGGCGTGGCATGACATCACCGCCTCTGGACAACACACATGGTCCGCAACGCCAGGCGTGGCATGACATAACCGCCCTTGGACAGTAAATACAGTCGGCAACGTAAGGAGTGGCATGCCCTAACAGCCCTTGGACAAAACACACGGTCGACAACGTAAGGTGTGGCATGCAATCACCGCCCTTGGAAAGCACACAATGTCGGACGACGTTAGGCGTGGCATGACATCACCGCCCTTTGACAGCACACACAGTCGAACGATGTCGGGCATGGCATGCCTTCATCACCTTTGGGCAGCAGGCACGATCATCAAGGTCGGGCGTGGCATGATATCATCGTCCTTGGTATGCACGCACAGTAAGACGACTTTGGGCATGGCATGCCATTATGGCCTTTGGGAAGCACAAACGGTCGAACGATGTCGGGCGTGGCATGCCATCATAGCGCTTGGTCGACAAACACGGTCGAACCACATCAGGCGTGAAATGCCATCACCGCGTTAGACAAAGACACACGGTGGAACGACGCTGGGCGTGGCTTGACATCACCGCTTCGAATGCACGCGTGATGGGACGACTTTGGGCGTGGCTTGACATCACCGCCTCTTTGACAACACACACGGTCGACAACGTCGGGCGTGCATGCCATCACCTCCTTGCATTTCACACACGGCCGGACGACGCCAGCGTGGCATTATATAACCGCCCTTGGACAGCACACACGGTCGAACGACGTCGTGCGTGGCATGCCATCATCGCCTTTGGGCAGCAAAAATGATCGAATGACATCGAGCGTGGCATGACATCACGACCCTTGGACTACACGCACGGTCAGACAACGTCGGGCATGGCATGATTTTACCGCCCTTGGACAACATACACGGTCGGTCGATGTTGGGCGTGGCATGACATCACCGCCCTTGGACGACAAACATAGTCGAACGACTTCGGGCCTACCATGCCATCATCGCTTATGGACAAGATACATACCGAACGACGGCGTTGGCGTGGCTTGACATTACCGCCTCGATCTGCACGCACGGCCGACGACGTCGGGCGTGGCATGACATCACCGCCATTTGACAAAGACACATGGTCGGGTAACGGCGGGCGTGGTATTACATCACCGCCCTTGGACAACACATACGGTCGGCAGCGTAAGGCGTGGCATGCCATCGGCGCCCTTGGCTAACACATACGGTCGGCAACGTCAGCGTGGCATGACATCACCGCTTCTTGACAAAGACACACGGTCGGCAACATCGGGCGTGGCATGACATCATCGCCCTTGAACGGCACACACGGTCGGCAACGTCAGGCGTGGCATGACAATGAGCTCCCTTGGATAGTACACACGTTTGGACAACATCGGGCGTGGCATGATATCACCGCCCTTGGCAAAGACACATGGTTCGATTACGCCGGGCGATGCATGACATCACCGCTTTTGGACAAAGACACACGCCAAACGACATCGGGCGTGGAATGACATCACCGCTTTGGACACCACACGCGGTTGAACGACATCGGACGTGACATGCCATCACCGCTTTTGGACAGACACACGGCCGAGCGACGCCGGGCTTGGAATGCCATAATCGCGTTTGGGTAGCACACATCGCCGAACGACGCCGGGCGTGGCATGCAATCATCGCTTTGGGTAGCATAAACGGTTGAACAACATCGCGGCGTGGCATGAAATAACCTCCTTGGACAAAACACACCGCCGAACGATGTCGCATGGTATGAAATCATCGCCCTTGGAAAACATACACGGTCAAACGACGTCAGGCATGACTTGCCATCACCGCCTTTGGACAGCACACACGGTCAAACGATGTCAGGCGTGGCATGCCATCATTGCCTTTGGGCAGCACACATGGTCGAACGACGTTGGGCATGGCAGGACATCACCGCCTTTGGACAGCACATCCGGTCGTGCGACGTCGGGTGAGGAATGCCATCATCGCCTTTCGGCAGCACAAACGGTTGAATGACTTAGGGCGTGGCATGACATCACCGCCCTTGGACTGCACGCACGATCGGACGATGTCGGGCGTGGCATGGCATCACCCCCCTTGGAAAGCACACACAATCAAATGACATCGGGCGTGACTTGACTTCACCGCTTTGGATCGACGCGACGGTCGGATGTCGCCAGGCGTGGGTATAACATCACCGCTTTTGACAGACACACGCTCGCAACGCCGGGCATGACATTACATCACCGCTTGGACAACACATGCGTCGGGCAACGTAAGGCGTGGCATTCCATCATCGCTTAAACAAAGACACACGATCGGCAATGTCGAGCGTGGCATGACATCACCGCTTGGCATGCACACGGTCAAATAATGTCAGCGTGGCATGCCATCATAACCCTTAGACGGTAAACACAGATAAATGATATCAGCGTGATATGCCCTCACCGCCTATGGACAACACACACGGTTGGCAACGCGTCGGGCGTGGCATGACATTATCGCCTCGAGAGCACACTCGGTTGGCAATGTCAGGCGTGGCATGACATCACCGCTCTTGGACAGTACACATGATCGGACAACGTCGGGCGTGGCATGACATCACTGCCCTTGGGTTGCACACACGATCGAACGACGTCGGGCGTGGTAGCCATCATCGCCTTTGGGCAGCACACAGGGTCAAACGACGCCGAGCGTAGCATGAAATCATCGCCTTTGGGTAACACACACGGTCGAACGACGTCGGGCGTGGCATGACATCACCGCCGGACAAATTTCACATGGTCGAACGACTACAAATGTGACATGCCATCACCGCTTTGGATAGCACACACGATCAAGTGACGTCGGGCGTGGAATGCCATCATCGCTTTTAGGCAAAGACAAACGGTTGAATGACTTAGGCGTGGCATGACATCACCGCCGCTGATCGCGACGCGATCGGACGATGTCGGGCGCTGCATGACATCACCCTCGACAAAGACACAAGGTCAAATGACATCAGGTGTGGCATGACATCACCGCTTCGATCGCACGCACGGTCGGATGACGCCGGGTGTGGCATGACATCACCGCTTTTGGACAAAGACACACGGTCGGGTAACGTCGGGCGTGGCATTACATCACCGCTTGGAGAACACATACGGTCAAGAACGTAAGGCGTGGCATTCCATCACCGCTTCTTGGATAGCACTCCACGATCGGCAATGTCAGGCGTTACATGACATCACCGCCCTTGGCATGCACACACGGTCGAACGTCGTTGGGCGTGGAATGACATCATAACCCTTAGACGGCAAACACAGTCGAACGATATCAGGCGTGACAAGCCATCACCGCCGGTGGACAACACACATGGTCGCGAACGCCGGGCTTGGCATGAAATCATCGCCCTTGGACGGCACACTGGCCGGCAATGTGAGGCGTGGCATAACATCCCCGCCCTTGGACAACACATATGATCGGCAACGTAAGGTGTGGCACGCCATCACCGTCCTTGGACTGCACACACAGTCGGACACGTTGGGCGTGGCATAACATCACCACCTTGGACAAAGACACACGCCGAACGACGATAGCGCGTGGCATGACATCACCGCTTCGACAAAGACACACGGTCGAACGACGCCGGGCATGGCATGCCTTCATCGCTTTTGGGTAGCACACACGGTCGGCAACATCGGGCGTGACATGACATCACCACCCTTGGACAGTACACACGGTTGGACGATGTCAGTCGTTGCATGACATCATCGCCCTTGGACAAGGTCAGGCGTGGCATGACATCACCACCTTTGGGCAGCACACACGATAGGCAACTTCAGGCAAGGCATGACAACATTGCCTTGGGCCAGCACACACGGTCTAACGACATTGGGCGTGGCATGCCATCATTGCCTTTGGGCAACACAAACGGTTGAACGACATCAGGCGTGGCATGACATCACCGCCCTTGGACTTCACGCACGGTCGGACGACGTCGGGTGTGGCATTACATCACCGCTTCTTGACAAAGACACACAGTGAAACGACGTCGGGCATGGCATGCCATCAAAGCCCTTAGACGGCAAACACAATCGAACGATGTCAGGCGTGACATGCCATCACCGCCTTTGGAAAGCATACACGGTCGAACGACGTCAGGCATGGCTTGACATCACCATCCTCGACTACACACACGGTCGACGACGTCGGGCGTGGCATGACATCACGCCCATCGGACAAAGACACACGGTCAAGAACGTAAGGTGTGGCATGCCATCATCGCCTCTTGACAAAGACACACGCCGGACACGTTGGGCGTGGCATAACATCACCGCTCTTGACAAAGACACACGGTCGAACGACGATGGAGTGGCAAGACAAAGACCGCCTCGACAAAGACACACGGTCGAACGACGCCGGGCATGGCATGTCTTCTTCGCCTTTAGGTAGCACACACGACGCAACATCGGGCGTGGCATGACATCACCGCTTCGACAAGTACACGATCGAAATACATCAGCGTTGCATGACATTATCGCCCTTGGACAAAGACACACGGTCGGCAAGGTCAGGCGAGACATTACATCACTTCCTTTGGGCAGCATACGCGATCGGCAACTTCAGACAAGGCATGACAACATCGCCTTTGGGCAAGACACACGATCTAACGATGTCGGGCGTAGCATGCCATCATTGCCTTTGGACAACACAAATGGTTGAACAACATCGGCGTGGCATGACATCGCCGCCGACTACACTCTCGGTCGATCAACGCCAGCGTGGCACGACATCACCGCCTTTGGACAACACATGGTCGGCAATGTAAGGCGTGGTATGACATCACCGCTTGGACAACACATATGGTCGGCAACGTAAGGAGTGGCATGCCATCACCGCCTCGGACAACACACACGGCCGACAACATAAGGGTGGCACGCCATCACCGCCCTTGGACAACACAAAAGGTCGAACGAGGTCAGGCATGGCATGATAGCACTGCCCTTTGACAGCACAGACAGTCAAACAATGTCAGGCATGGCATGCCTTCATCGCCTTTGGGCAGCGCGCACGATCGGCAAGGTCGGGCGTGGCATGGTATCATCGCCCTTGGACAAAACACAGCCGACAACATCAGGCGTGACATGCCATCTTCGCCTTTTGACAGCATACACGGTCGAACGACGCGTTGGCGTGGCTTGATATCACCGCCCTTGGATCGCACGCGACGGTCGACGACGCCGGGCATGGCATGACATCATCGCCATTGACAAAGCACAAATTATCTACGACGCCGGGTGTGGCATGATATCACCGCCCTTGGATAGCACACACGGTCGAACGACGCCGGGCGTGGCATGACATCACGCCGATCGCACGCGCGTCGGTTGACGTCGGGCGTGGCAAGATATCACCGCTTATGGACAACACACCGATCCGCAACGCCAGGCATGGCATGATATCACCGCCTCGATCGCACGCACGATCGGACGACGTGGGCGTGGCATGACATCACCGCCATCGACAAAGACAAATCGCCGGAAATGTCGGGCGTGGCATTACATCACAGCCCTTGGACAACAAACACGATCGAACGACGTCGGGCGTGGCATGACATCACCGCCCTTGGACAGCACGCACGGTCAGTTGACGTCGGGCGTGGCATGACATCACCGCCTTTGGACGACACACACGGTTGGAAACCTCGGGCGTGGCATGATATCACCGCCATTGGATAGCACATACCGTAAGCAACGGAAGGCGTTGCATGCCATCACCTCTATTGGAAAGCACACATCGTCGAACTACTTCGGGCATGGCATCATCACCGCCCTTGGACATCACACACGGTCGAACGACGTCGGGCGTAGCATGCCATCAATTCCTTTGGACCACACAAACGGTTGAACGACATCGGGCGTGGCATGACATCGCCGCCCTTGGACTACACACACGGTCGATCGACGTCAGGCGTGGCACGACATCACCGCCTTTGGACAACACACATGGTCGGCAATTGCAGGCGTGGCATGACATCACCGCCCTTGGACAAAACATATGGTCGGCAATGTAAGGAGTGGCATGCCATCACCGCCCTTGGACAACACACACGATCGACAACATAAGGGGTGGCACGCCATCACCGCCCTTGGACAACACACAAGGTCGAACGACGTCAGGCGTGGCATGATAGCACCGCCCTTTGACAGCACACACAGTCGAACAATTTCAAGCATGGCATGCCTTCATAGCCTTTGGGTAGCACGCACGATCGGCAAGGTCGGGCGTGGCATGATATCATTGCCCTTAGACAGAACACAGTCGACAACATCAGGCGTGACATGCCATCTTTGCCTTTCGACAGCATACACGATAGAATGACGTTGGGCGTGGCTTGATATCACCGTCCTTAGACTGCACTCACGGTCAGACGACGCCGGGCGTGGCATGACATCACCGCCATTGAACAAAGACAAACGGTCAACGACGCCGGGTGTGGCATGATATCACGCCCATGGACAAAGACACACGGTCGAACGACGCCGGGCGTGGCATGACATCACGCCTTGGACTTCACGCACGGTCGGTTGACGCCGGGCGTGGCATGACATCACCACCTTTGGACAACATACACACTCAAGAACGCCAGGCGTGGCATGATATCACCGCCCTGACAAAGACGCACAATCGGACGACGTCGGGCGTGGCATGACATCACAGCCATTGGACAGCACAAATGGTCAAAAATGTCGGGCGTGGCAGGACATCACCGCCCTTGGACAGCACACACGATCGAACGACGTTGGGCGTGGCATGACATCACCGCCCTTGGACAGCACGCACGGTCGGTTGACGTCGGGCGTGGCATGAAATCACCGCCTTTGGACAACACACCCGATCGGCAACGTCGGGCGTGGCATGATATCACCGCCATTGGATAGCACATACCGTCGGCAACGGAAGGCGTTGCATGCCATCACCTCCCTTTGAAAGCGCATATGGTCGGACGACTTCGGGCATGGCATCATCACCGCCCTTGGACAGCACACACGGTCGAACGACGTCGGGCATGGCATGACATCACCACCCTTTGACTGCACGCACGGTCGGTTGACATCGGGCATGGCATGACATCACCGACTCTGGACAACACACATGGTCGGCAACGTCAGGCGTGGCATGCCATAACCGCCCTTGGACAGTAAATACCGTCAGCAACGTAAGGAGTGGCATGCCCTCAACGCCCTTGGACAACACACACGATCGACAACTAAGGCTTGGCATGCCATCACCGCCCTTGGAAAGCACACAAGGTCGGACGATGTTAGGCGTGGCATGACATCACCTCCCTTTCACAAAGACACACAAATAACGATGTTGGGTATGGCATGCCTTAATCGCCTTTGGGCAGCAGGCACGATCATCAAGGTCGGGCGTGGCATGATATCATCGTCCTTGGACTGCATGCACAGTAGGACGACTTTGGGCGTGGCATGCAATTATGGCCTTTGGGAAGCACAAATTGTCGAACGATGTCGGGCGTAGCATGCCATCATAGCTCTTGGACGACAAACACGGTCGAACCACATCAGGCGTGAAATGCCATCACCGCGTTAGGACATCACACACGGTGGAACGACGTTGGGTGTGGCTTGACATCACCGCCCTTGGACTGCACGCAATGTAGGACGACTTTGGGTGTGGCATGATATCAGCGCCCTTGGACAACACACACGGTCGGCAACGTCGGGCGTGTAATGCCATCACCGCCCTTGTATTTCACACACGGACGGACGACGTCAGGCGTGGCATTACATAACCGCCCTTAGACAGCACACACGATCGAACGACGTCGAGCGTGGCATGCCATCATCGCCTTTGGGCAGCAAAAATGATCGAACAACGTCGAGCGTGGCATGACATCACAACCCTTGGACTACAGGCACGGTCAGACAACGTCGGGCATGGCATGATATCACTGCCCTTGGACAACACACACGGTCAGTCGATGTAAGGCGTGGCATGACATCACCGCCTTGGACGGCAAACATAGTCGAACGACGTCGGGCCTAGCATGCCATCACTTCCTTTGGACAGCATACACAGTCGAACGACGTTGGGCGTGGCTTGACATTAGCGTCCTTGGACTTCACGCACGGCAGATGACGTTGGGCGTGGCATGACATCACTGCCATTTGACAGCACACATAATCGGCAACGTCGGGCGTGGCATTACATCACCGCCCATGGACAACACATACGGTCGGCAACGTAAGGCGTTGCATGCCATCACTACCCTTGGATAACACATACTGTTGGCAACGTCAGGCGTGGCATAACATCACCGCCCTTGGACAAAGACACACGGCCGATTAACGCGTCGGGCGGGCTCGACATCATCGCCTCGACGGCATTACGTGGTCGGCAACGTCAGGCGTGGCATGAAATCAGCTCCCTTGGACAATACACATGGTTTGAAAACATCGGGCGTCGCATGCAATCATCGCCTTTGGAAAGCACACAAGGTCAAACGACATCGGGCGTGGAATGACATCACCGCCTTTGGACAGCTCAAACGGTTGAACGACGTCGGACGTGACTTGCCTTCACTGCCTTTGAACAGCAAACACGGTCGAGCGACGTCGGGCTTGGAATGCCATCATCGCGTTTGGGTAGCACACATCGCCGAACAACGTCGGGCGAGCATGCAATCATCGCTTTGGGTAGCATAAACGGTTGAACGACATTTGGCGTGGCATGACATAACCGCCCTTGGCCAACACACACGGTCGAATGAAGTCAGGCATGGTATGAGATCATGGCCCTTGGTTTTCACGCACGGTCGACAAGGTTGGTCGTGGCATGACTTCACCGCCCTTGATCGCACGCGGATCGGTTGACATCGGGCGTGGCATGATATCACCGCCTCGACAACATATGTGGTCGGCAACTTAAGGTGTGGCATGCAATCACCACCCTTGGACAAAGACACACGGTCGGACATGTCGGGCGTGGCATGACATCACCGCCTCGACGCAAACACGATTGAACGACGCCGGGCGTGGCATGACTTCACCACCTCGACAGCACACACACGGCGAACGACGCCGGGCATGGTATGCCTTCATCAACTTTGGGCAAGACACACGGTCGGCAACATCGGGCGTGGCATGAAATCACCGCTCTTGACAAGATACACGGTCGGACGATGCAGCGTTGCAGGACATAATCGCTTCTTCGCACACACGGTCGGCAAGCTCGGGCGTGGCATGACATCATTACCCTTCGATAGCACACACGATCGGCAACTTCAGGCAAGGCATGACAACACCGCCCTTGGACAGTACTCACGATCTAACAACGTTGGGCGTGGCATGACATCACAGCCCTTGGGCAACACCCACCGCCGGGCTATGTCAGCGATGCATGAAATCACCGCTTTGGACAAAGACAAACGGTCGAACCACGCCGGGTGTAGCATGCCATCATCGCGCTTTGGGCAGCATACGGTCGAGCGACGCCGGGCGTGGCATGCCATCATAGCCCTTGGACGGCAAACACGTTCGAACAACGTCAGGCATGACATGCCATCATCGCCTTTGGACAGCACACACGGTAGAACGACGTCGGGCGTGGCATGCCATCATCGCCTTTGGGCAGCAAAAACGATCGAACAATGTCGACCGTGGCATGAAATCAAGGCCCTTGGACTACACGCACGGTCAGACGACGTCAGGTGTGGCATGACATCACCGCCCTTGGACAGCCCACACGGTCGTTCGACGTCGAGCGTGGCATGACATCACCGCCCTTGTACAGCAAACACAGTCGAACGACGTCGGGCCTGGCATGCCATCACCGCTTTGGACAAAGATACACGGTCGAACGACGCTTGGCGTGGCTTGACATCACCGCCTCGATCGCGACGCGACGATCGACGACGTCGGACGTGGCATGACATCACCGCCATTGAACAGCACACACGGTCGGCAATGTCGGGCGTGGCATGACATCACCTCTCTTGGACAACACACATGGTCGAACGACGTAGGGCGTGGCATGACATCACCGCCCTTAGAGAGCACGCACGGTCGGACGACGCTGGGCGTGGCATGAAATCACCGCTTTGGACAAAGACACACGGTCTAACGCCACGCGTGTGACATGACATTACTGCCCTTGGACAGCACATACGGTCGACAACGTAAGGTGTGGCATGCCATCACCGCCCTTAGACAGCACACACGATCGGACGACGTTTGGCGTGGCATGACATCACCGACCTTTGACAGCACGCACGGTCGAACGACGTCGGGCATGGCATGCCTTCATTGCCATTGGGCAGCACACACGGTCAGCAACGTCGGGCGTGGCATCACATCACCGCTCTTGGACTGTACACACGGTCAGACGATGCGGGCGTGGTATGACATCATCGCCCTTGGACTACACGCACGATCGGCAAGGTCGGGCGTGGCATAACATCATCGCCCTTGGACAGCACACACAGTCGACAACATCCGGCGTGGCATGAGATAACCGCCCTTGGATAGTACACACGATCAGACAACGTCGGGTGTGGCATGACATCACCGCCCTTGGGCTGCACACACGGTCGAACTACGTCGGGCGGTGCTTTAGGTAACGCCTTTGACAAAGACACACGGTCGAACGACATCGGGCGTGGCATGCCATCATAGCCCTTAGATGGAAAATACGGTCGAACGGGCGTTAGGCGTGACATGCCGTCATCGCCTTTGGACAAAGACACACGATCGAACGACATCGGGCGTGGCATGCCATCATCCCCTTTGGGCAGCACACACGGTCGAACAACGTCGGGTGTTTCATGACATCAACGCCTTTGGACAGCACACATGGTCCAATGATATTGGACGTGACATGCCATCACCATCTTTTGACAACACACACGGTCGAGCAACGTCAGGCGTGGCATTCCATCATCGCATTTGGGTTTCACACTCGGTCGGACGACGTCGGGCGTGGTATAACATCACCACTATTAAGAAGCACACACGGTCGGACTACGTCGGGCATGGCATGACATCACCGCCTTTGGGCAGCACACACACGGTCGAATAACGCCGGGTGTGGCATTCCATCATCGCTTTGGGCTGCACACACGGCCAAACGACGCCGGGCGTGGCATGCTATCATCGCTTTGGGCAACACAAACAGTTGAACAACATCGGGCATGACATCATCGCTTGGAATGCATGCACGGTCGGTTGACGTCGGGCGTGGCATGACATCACCGCCTTTGGACAACACACATGATCGGCAACGTCAGGCGTGGCATGATATCACCGCCCTTGGACAATACATACGGTCGGCAACGTAAGGAGTGGCATGCCCTCACCGCCCTTGGACAACACACACGGTCGACAACGTAAGCCGTGGAATACCATCACCGCCCTTGGAGAGCACACAAGGTCGGACGACGTCAGGCGTGGCATGACATCACCGCCCTTTGACAGCACACACAATCGAACGACGTCGGGCATGGCATGAAATCAATTCCATTGACAAAGACACCGCGGTCGAACGACGCCAGCGTTGCATGACATCACCACATTTGGGCAAAGACACACGGTCGGACTACGCCAGGGCGTGGCATGACATCACCGCCTCGGCAAGACACATGGTCGGTAACGCGTCGCTGCGTGGCATTACATCACCGCTTGGACAAGACACACGATCGAACGACGACGGGCGTGGCATGTCATCACCGCTTTGGACAAGATACGGTCGAACGACGTTGGGCGTGACATTTCTTCATCGCTTTGGACGGCACACACGGTTGATCGACGTTGGGTGTGGCATGACATCACCGCCCTTGGACAGCACATACGGTCGGCAATGTAAGGCGTGGCATGCAATCACCACCCTTGGAAAACATACACGGTCGAACGACGTCAGGCGTGGCATGACATCACCGCCCTTGGACTGCATGCACGGTAGGACGATGTCGGGCGTTGCATGCCATCACCGCCTTTGGACAACACATACAGTCGGCAACTTCGGGCGTGGCATGACATCACCGCCCTTGGACAGCACATACGGTCGGCAACGTATAGCGTGGCATGCCATCACCGCCCTTGGACAGCACACACGCTCGGCAATGTCGGGTGTGGCATGACATCACCGCCATTGGACATCACACACGGTCGGCAACGTCGGGAGTGGCATGACATCACCGCCCTTGCTCACCGTACCCGGCCGGACGACATCGGGCTTGGCATGAAATCACCGCCATTAAGAAGCACACCCGGCCGGACTAGGTCGGGCGTGGCATGACATCACCGCCATTGGGCTGCACACATGGTCGAACAACATCGGGCGTGGCATCCATCATCGCCTTTGGGCAGCTCACACGGTCTAACGACATCGGGCGTGGCATGCCATCATTGCCTTTGGGCAACACAAACGGTTGAATGACATCGGGCGTGGCATGACATCGCCGCCCTTGGACTGCACGCACGGTCGGTTGACGTCGGGCGTGGCATGACATCTCCGCCTATGGACAACACATTGTCGGCAACGTCAGGTGTGGTATGACATCACCGCCCTTGGAAAGCACACACGGTCGACAAAGTAAGGGGTGGCACGCCATCACCGCCCTTGGACAACACACAAGGTTGACGACGCCAGCGTGGCATGATATCACCGCTGCTTGACAAAGACATTACGCCGATCGGCGATGTCGCATGGCATGCCTTTATCGCCTTTTGGCAGCACGCACGATTAGCAAGGTCGGGCGTGGCATGATATCATCGCCCTTGGACAGCACACTCAGTCGACAACATCAGGCGTGACATGCCATCTTCGCCTTTGGACAGCATACACGGTCGAACGACGTTGGGCGTGGCTTGATATCATCGTCCTTGGACTGCACGCACGGTCGGACAACGTCGCGCGTGGCATGACATCACCGCCATTGGATAACACACACGGTTAAACGACGTTGGGCGTGGCATGACATGACGCCGTTGGACTGCACGCATTGTCGGTTGACGTCGACCGTTGCATGACATCACCGCCTTTGGACAACACACACGTTCCGCAACGTCGGGCGTGGCATGATATCACCGCCCTTGGATAGCACATACGGTCGGCAACGTATAGCGTGGCATGCCATCACCGCCCTTGGATAGCATACATGCTCGGCAACGTCGGGTGTGGCATGACATTACCGCCATTGGACAACAAACACGGTCGGCAATGTCGTGCGTGGCATGAAATCACCGCCCTTAGAAAACACACTCGGTTGGACGACGTCGGGCGTGGTATGACATCACCGCTATTATGAAGCACACACGGTCGGACTACATCGGCCGTGGCATGACATCACCACCTTTGGGCAGCACACACGGTCGAACAACGTCGAGCGTGGCATTCCATCATCGCCTTAGGGCAGCACACACGGTCTAACGACGTCGAGCGTGGCATGCTATCATCGCCCTTGGGAAAAACAAACAGTTGAACGACATCGGGCGTGGCATGACATCATCGCCCTTGGAATGCACGCACGGTCGGTTGACGTCGGGCGTGGCATGACATCATTACCTTTGGACAACACACATGGTCGGCAACGTCAGGCGTGGCATGATATCACCGCCCTTGGACAATACATACCACAAGAACGTAAGGAGTGGCATGCCCTCACCGCCCTTGCACAACACACACGGTCGACAACTTAAGGCGTGGCATGCCATCACCGCCCTTGAAAAGCACACAAGGTCGGCAACATCAGGCGTGGCATGACATAACCTCCCTTGGACAGTACACACAGTTAGACAACATCGGGCGTGGCATGAGATCACCGCCCTTGTGCAGCACACACAGTCTGACTACATCGAGCGATGCATGACATCACCGCCTTTGGACAGCACACACGGTCAAACGACATCGGGCATGGCATGACATCACCGCCATTAAACAGCTCACAGGGTTGAACGACATTGGACGTGATATGCCATCCCAGCCTTTGGACAGCACACACGGTCGAGCGACGTCGGGCGTGGAATGCCATCATCACGTTTGGGTAGCACACACTATCGAACGACGTTGGGCGTGGCATGCAATCATCGCCTTTGGGTAGCACAAATGGTTGAAGGACATCGGGCGTGGCATGACATCACCGCCCTTGGACAACACGCACGATCGCCAAGGTCGGGCATGGCATGACATCACTGCCCTTGGACTGCACGCACGGTCGGTTGACGTCGGGCGTGGCATGACATCACTGCCCTTGGAGAACACACATGGTCGGCAACAAAAGGTGTGGCCTGCCATCACCGCCCTTGGACAGCACACACGGTCGGACACGTCGCGCGTAGCATGACATCACCGCCCTTGGACAGCACACACGGTCGAACATCGTCGGGCGTGGCATGACATCACCGCCCTTGGACAGCACGCACGGTCGATTGACGTCGAGCATGGCATGCCTTCATAGCCTTTGGGTAGCACACACGGTCAGCAACATCGGGCGTGGCATGACATCACCGCTCTTGGACAGTACACACGGTCGGACGATGCGGGCGTTGTAGGACATCATCGCCCTTGGACTGCAAGCACGATCGGCAAGGTCGGGCATGGCATGACATCATCACCCTTGGACAGCACACACAGTCGGCAACATCAGGCGTGGCATTACATCACCACCCTTGGATAGTACACTCGATCGAACGACATCAGGAGTGGCATTTCATCATAACTTTTGGGCAGCACACACGGTCGAACAACGTCGGGCGTGGCATGCCATCATAGACCTAGGATGGCAAACACGTTCGAACGACGTCAGGCGTGACATGCCATCAACAACTTTGGATAGCACACACGATCCAACGACGTCGTGCATGGCATGCCATCATTGCCTTTGGGCAGCAAACACGGTCGATCGATGTCGGGCGTGGCACGACATCACCGCCTTTGGACAACACACATGGTCGGTAATGTCAGGCGTGGCATGACATCACCGCCCTTGGACAGCACATATGGTCGGCAACATAAGGAGTGGCATGCCATCACCGCCCTTGGACAACACACACGGTCGACAACATAAGGGGAGGCACGCCATCACCGCCCTTGGAAAACACACAAGATTGGACGACGTCAGGCGTGACATGATAGCACCGCCCTTTGACAGCACACACAGTCCAACAATGTCAGGCATGGCACACCTTCATCGCCTTTGGGCAGCACGCACGATCGGCAAGGTCGGGCGTGGCATGATATCATCGCCATTGGACAGAACATGGTCGACAACATCAGGCGTGACATGCCATCTTCGCCTTCTGACAGCATACACGGTCGAACAACGTTCGACGTGGCTTGATATCACCGTCCTTGGCCTGCAGGAACGGTCAGACGACGTCGGGCGTGGCATGACATCACCGCCATTGGACAGCACAAACGGTGAACAACGTCGGGCGTGGCATGATATCACCGCCCTTGGACAGCACACACAGTCGAACAACGTCGGGCGTGGCAAGACATCACGCCCTTGGACTGCACGCACGGTCGGTTGACGTCGGGCGTGGCGTGACATCACCGCCTTTGGACAACACACACAGTCCGCAACATCGGGCGTGGCATGATATCACCGTCCTTGGACTGCACGCACGATCGAACGACGTCGGGCGTGGCATGACATCACCGCCATTGGACAGCACAAACGGTCGGAAATGTCGGGCGTGGCATGACATCACCGCCCTTAGATAGCACACACGATCGAACGACGTCGGGCGTGGCATGACATCACCGCCCTTGGACAGCACGCACGGTCGGTTGACGTCGAGCGTGGCATGACATCACCGCCTTTGGACAACACACACGGTCGTCAACATCGGGCGTGGCATGATATCACCGCCATTGGATAGCACATACCGTCGGCAACGGAAGGCGTTGCATGCCATCACCTCCCTTTGGAAGCGCACATGGTCGGACAACTTCGGGCATGGCATCATCACCGCCCTTGGACAGCACACACGGTCGAACGACGTCGGGCATGGCATGACATCACCACCCTTTGACTGCACGCACGGTCGGTTGACGTCGGGCGTGGCATGACATCACCGCCTCTGGACAACACACATGGTCCACAACGTCGGGCGTGGCATGACATCATCGCCCTTGGACGGCACACTCGTTCTGCAATGTCAGGCGTGGCTTGACTTCACCGCCCTTGGACAGTACACACGGTCGGACAACGTTGGGCGTGGCATGACATCACAGCCCTAGGGCAGCACACACGGTCTGACTACGTCGGGCGATGCATGAAATCACCGCCTTTGGACAGCACACAAAGTCGAACGACGTAGGGCGTCGCAGCCATTATCGCCTTTGGGAAGCACACACGGTCGAACGACGTCTAGCGTAGCATGCAATAATTGCCTTTGGTTAGCACACACGGTCGAACGACGTCGAGCGTGGCATGACATCACCGCTTTCGGACAGCTCACATGGTCGAACGACGTCAGACGTGACATGCCATCACTGCCATTAGACATCATACACGGTCGAGCGACGTCAGGCGTGGAATTCCATCATCACCCTTGGGCAACACAAACGGTTGAACGACTTAGGGCATGGCATGACATCACCACCCTTGGACTGCACGCACGATCGGACGATGTCGGGCGTGGCATTACATCAACCCCCTTGGACAGCACACACGGTCAAATGACATCGGGCGTGGCATGACATCACCGCCCTTGAACTACACACACGGTCGGATGACGTCGGGTGTGGTATAACATCACCGCCTTTGGTTAAAACACACACGGTCGGCAACGTCAGGCATGGCATTACATCACCGCCCTTGGACAGCACATACGGTCGGAAACGTAAGGCGTGGCATTCCATCAACGCCCTTGGACAACACACGCGATCGACAACGTCGGGCGTGGTAGGACATCACCGCCCTTGGCTTGCACACACGGTCGAACGTCGTCAAGCGTGGAATGCCATCATTACCCTTAGAGTGCAAACACAGTCGAATGATATCAGGCGTGACATGCCATCACAGCCAGTGGACAACACACACAGTCAGCAACGTCGGGCGTCGCATGACATCATCGCCCTTGGATGGCACACTCGGTTGGCAATGTCAGGCGTGGCATGACATCACCGCCCATGGACAAAACATACGGTCGACAACGTAAGGTGTGGCACGCCATCACCACCCTTGGACAGCACACACGGTCGGACACGTTGGGCGTGGCATGACATCACCGCCCATGGACAGCACACACGGTCGAACGACGTATAGCGTGGCATGATGTCACCGCCCTTGGACAGCACACACGGTCGAACGACATCGGGCATAACATGCCTTCATCGCCTTTGGGTAGCACACACGGTCGGCAACATCGGGCGTGACATGACATCACCGCCCTTGGACAGTACACACGGTCGGACGACGTCGGGCGTTGCATGACATCATCGCCCTTGGACTGCACACATGTTCCACAATGTCAGGCGTGGCATGACATCGCTGGCTTTGGGCAGCACACACGGACGGCAACTACAGGCAAGGCATGACAACATCGCCTTTGGGCAGCATACACGGTCTAACAACGTCAGGCGTGGCATGCCATCATTGTCTTTGGTCATTACAAACGGTTGAACGACGTAGGGCGTGGCATGACATCACCTCCCTTAGACTTCACGCACGGTCAGGCGACGTCGGGCGTGGCTTGACATCACCGCCCTTGGACAGAATACATAATGAAACAACGTCGGGCGTGGCATGCCATCATAGCTCTTAGACGGCAAACACAATCGAACGATGTCAGGCGTGACATGCCATCACCGCCTTTGGATAGCATACACGGTCGAACGACGTCAGGCGTGGCTTGACATAACCGTCCTTGGACTGCACGCATGGTCAGACGACGTCGGGCGTGGCATGACATCACCGCCATTGGACAGCACACACGGTCGGGTAACGTAAGGTGNGGCACGCCATCACCACCCTTGGACAGCACACACGGTCGGACACGTTGGGCGTGGCATGACATCACCGCCCTTGGACAGCACACACGGTCGAACGACGTCGGGCATGGCATGTCTTCATCGCCTTTTGGTAGCACACACGGTCGGCAACATCGGGCGTGGCATGACATCACTGCCCTTGGACAGTACACATGGTCGAACGACGTCGGGCATTGCATGACATGATCGCCCTGGGACTTCACACACGGTCGGCAAGGTCAGGCGTGGCATGACATCACCGCCTTTGGGTAGGACACACGATCGGCAACTTCAGGCAAGGCATGACAACATCGCCTTTGGGAAGCACACACGGTTAAACGACGTCGGGCGTGGCATGCGATCATTGCCTTTGGGCAGCACACACGGTCGGACTACGTCGGGCGATGCATGACATAATGCCTTTGGATAGCACAAACGGTCGAACAACGTCGAGCGTGGCATACTATCATCGCCTTTGGGCAGCACACACAGTCGAACAACGTCGGGCGTGGAATGCCATCATAGCCCTTGGACGGCAAATAGAGTCGAACGACGTCAGGCGTGACATGCCAAAGACCACCGCGACAAAGACACACCGGTCGGACACGCCGCGTGCGTGGCATGACATCACCGTCGTTGGACAGCACACACGATCGAATGACGTCGTGCGTGGCATGACATCACCACCTTGGACAGCACGCACGGTCGGAGGACGTTAGGTGTGGCATGACATCACCGCCTTTGGACAACACACACGGTCGAACGATGTCAGGCATGGCATGACATCACCGCCCTTGGACAGCACACACGGTCGGCAACTTAAGGAGTGGCATGACATCACCGCCCTTGGACAACACACACGGTCGACAAAGTAAGGCGTGGCACGCCATCAGCGCCGTTGGACAACACACAAGGTCGAACGACGTTAGGCGTGGCATGATATCACCGCATTTTGACAGCACAAACAATCGAATGATGTCGGGCATTGCATGCCTTCATCGCCTTTGGGTAGCACGTACGATCAGCAAGGTCGAGCGAGGCATGATATCATCTCCTCGACAAAGACACATCGCCGACAAAGATCAGCGTGACATGCGATCTTCGCCTTTGGGCGGATATCTGGTCGAACGACGTCAGGCATGGCTTGACATCACCGTCCTTGGACTGCCCGCACGGTCAGACAACGTCGGGCGTGGCATGACATCACCGCCATAGGACAGCACAAATGGTCAACAACGTCGGGCGCGGCATGATATCACCGCCCTTGGACAGCACACACGGTCGAACGACGTCGGGCGTGGCATGACATCACGCCCTTGGACTGCACGCACGGTCGGTTGACGTCGGGGGTTGCATGACATCACCGCCTTTGGACAACACACACGGTTGGCAACATCGGGCGTGGCATGAAATCACCGCCCTTGGACAACACATTCGGTCGGACGACGTCGGGCGTGGTATGACATCACCGCCATTAAAAAGCACACACGGTCGGACTACGTCGGGCGTGGCATGACATCACCGCCTTTGGGCAGCACACAAGGTCGAACAACGTCGGGCGTGGTATTCCATCATCGCCTTTGGGCAGCACACACGGTCTAACGACGTTGGGCGTGGCATGCCATCATCGCCTTTGGGCAACACAAATAATTGAATGACATCGGGCGTGGCATGACATCATCGCCCTTGGAGTGCATGCTCGGTTGGTTGACGTCGGGCGTGGCATGACATCACCGCCTTTGGACAACACACATGGTCGGCAATGTCAGGCGTGGCATGACATCACCGCCTTTGGACAGTACATACGGTCGGCAACGTAAGGAGTGGCATGCCCTCACCGCCATTGACAACACACACGGTCGACAACGTATGGCGTGGCATGCCGTCACCGCCCTTGGAAAGAACACAAGGTCGGACAACGTTAGGCATGGCATGATATCACCGCCCTTGGACAACACAAACCGTCGAACGACGTCGGGCGTGGCATTCCATCATCGCCCTTGGACTGCATGCACGGTCGGATGACGTCGAGCGTGGCATGACATCACCACACTAGGACATCACACACGGTCGACAACGTCGGGCATGACATGACAACAACACCCTTGGACAGTACACACGGTCGAACGACGTTGGGCGTGGCATGCCATCATAGCCCTTGGATGGCAAACATGGTAGAACGACGTCAGGAGTGACATACAATCACCGCCTTTGGGCAGCACACACGGTCGAACGACGTCGGTCTTGACATCACCGCACATGGACTGCACGCACGGTTGGATGACGTCAGGTGTTGCATGACATCACCGCCCTTGGACAACACACATGATCGGCAACGTCGGGCGTGTCATGAAATCACCGGCCATTGGCAGCACACACGGTCGGACTACATCGGGCGTGGCATGCCATCACCGCCCTTGGACAGCACAAACGATCGAACGATGTCAGGCTTGGCATGAAATCACCGCCCTTGGACAGCACATACGGTCGGCAACAGAAGGCGTGGCATGCCCTCACCGCCCTTGGACAGCACACACGGTCAAACACGTCGGGCGTGGCATCACATCACCACCCTTGGACAGCAAACACGGTCGAACAACGTCGTGCGTGGAATGACATCACCGCTTTTGGATAGCACACACGATCGGCAACGTCTGGAGTGGCATGCCATCATCGCCTTTGGGAAGCACAAATGATCAAACGATGTCGGGCTTGGCAAGCCATCATAGCCCTTGGACGGCAAACACGATGGAACCACATTAGGCGTGACATGCCATCACCGCCTTTGGATTGCACGCTGGTAGGACGACTTTGGGCATGGCATGACATCACCGCCCTTGGACAACACACACGATCGGCAACGTCGGGCGTGCCATGCAATCACCGCCCTTGGAATTCACACACGGTCGGACGATGTTAAGCGTGGCATTACATAACAGCCCTTGGACAACACACACGGTCGAACGACGTCGGGAGTGGCATGCCATCATCGCCTTTGGGCAGCACACACGGTCGAACGACGTCGGGCGTGGCATGCCATCAAAGCCCGTGGATGGAAAACATGGTCAGACAACGTCGGGCGTGGCATGACATCACCACCCTTGGACAGCACAAATGGTCGGTCGATGTCGGGCGTGGCATGACATCACCGCCCTTGGACGGCAAACAAAGTTGAACGATGTCGGGCCTAGCATGCCATCACCGACTTTGGAAAGCATACACGTTCGAATGACGTCGGGCGTGGCATTACATCACCGCCATTAGACAGCACATACGGTCGGCGACGTCGGGCGTGGCATTACATAACCGCCCTTGGACAACACATACGGTCAGCAACGTAAGGCATTGCATGCAATCACCGCCCTTGGATTGTACACACGGTCGGACGATGCGGGTGTGGTATGACATCATCGCCCATGGACTACACGCACAATCGGCAAGGTCGGGCGTGGCATGACAATATCTCCCTTGGACAGCACACATTGTCGACAACATACGGCGTAGCATGACATAACCGCCCATGGATAGTACACACGGTCGGACAACGTCGGGTGTGGCATGACATCACCGCCCTTGGGCAGCACACACGGTCAGACTACGTTAGGCGGTGCATGACTTAACGCCTTTGGGCAGCACACACGGTCGAACACCGTCCGGCATGGCATTCCATCACCGCCCTTGGATAGCACACACGGTCGAACGACGTCGGGCATGGCATACTATCATCGCCTTTGGGCAGCACACACAGTCGAACAACGTCGGGCGTGGAATGCCATCATAGCCCTTGGACGGCAAATAGAGTCGAACGACGTCAGGCGTGACATGCCAGCACAACCCTTGGACAGCACACACAGTCGGACACGTCGTGCGTGGCATGACATCACCGTCGTTGGACAGCACACACGATCGAATGACGTCGTGCGTGGCATGACATCACCACCTTGGACAGCACGCACGGTCGGAGGACGTTAGGTGTGGCATGACATCACCGCCTTTGGACAACACACACGGTCGAACGATGTCAGGCATGGCATGACATCACCGCCCTTGGACAGCACATACGGTCGGCAACTTAAGGAGTGGCATGACATCACCGCCCTTGGACAACACACACGGTCGACAAAGTAAGGCGTGGCACGCCATCAGCGCCGTTGGACAACACACAAGGTCGAACGACGTTACGCGTGGCATGATATCACCGCATTTTGACAGCACAAACAATCGAATGATGTCGGGCATTGCATGCCTTCATCACCTTTGGGTAGCACGTACGATCGGCAAGGTCGGGCGAGGCATGATATCATCGCCCTTGGACAGCACACACTATCGACAGCATCAGGCGTGACATGCGATCTTCGCCTTTGGGCGGAGATCTGGTCGAACGATGTCAGGCATGGCTTGACATCACCGTCCTTGGACTGCCCGCACGGTCAGACAACGTCGGGCGTGGCATGACATCACCGCCATAGGACAGCACAAATGGTCAACAACATCGGGCGCGGCATGATATCTCCGCCCTTGGACAGCACACACGGTCGAACGACGTCGGGCGTGGCATGACATCACGCCCTTGGACTGCACGCACGGTCGGTTGACGTCGGGCGTTGCATGACATCACCGCCTTTTGACAACACACACGGTTGGCAACATCGGGCGTGGCATGAAATCACCGCCCTTGGACAACACATTCGGTCGGACGACGTCGGGCGTGGTATGACATCACCGCCATTAAAAAGCACACACGGTCGAACTAGGTCGGGCGTGGCATGACATCACCGCCTTTGGGAAGCACACAAGGTCGAACAACATCGGGCGTGGCATTCCATCATCGCCTTTGGGTAGTACACACGGTCTAACGACGTTGGGCGTGGCATGCCATCATCGCCTTTGGGCAACACAAATAATTGAATGACATCGGGCGTGGCATGACATCATCGCCCTTGGAGTGCATGCTCGGTTGGTTGACGTCGGGCGTGGCATGACATCACCGCCTTTGGACAACACACATGGTCGGCAATGTCAGGCGTGGCATGACATCACCGCCTTTGGACAGTACATACGGTCGGCAACGTAAGGAGTGGCATACCCTCACCGCCATTGACAACACACACGGTCGACAACGTATGGCGTGGCATGCCGTCACCGCCCTTGGAAAGCACACAAGGTCGGACAACGTTAGGCATGGCATGATATCACCGCCCTTGGACAACACAAACCGTCGAACGACGTCGGGCGTGGCATTCCATCATCGCCCTTGGACTGCATGCACGGTCGGATGACGTCGAGCGTGGCATGACATCACCACACTAGGACATCACACACGGTCGACAACGTCGGCGCGACATGACAACAACACCCTTGGACAGTACACACGGTCGAACGACGTTGGGCGTGGCATGCCATCATAGCCCTTGGATGGCAAACATGGTAGAATGACGTCAGGAGTGACATACAATCACCGCCTTTGGGCAGCACACACGGTCGAACGACGTCGGTCTTGACATCACCGCACATGGACTGCACGCACGGTTGGATGACGTCAGGTGTTGCATGACATCACCGCCCTTGGACAACACACATGATCGGCAACGTCGGGCGTGTCATGAAATCACCGGCCATTGGCAGCACACACGGTCGGACTACATCGGGCGTGGCATGCCATCACCGCCCTTGGACAGCACAAACGATCGAACGATGTCAGGCTTGGCATGAAATAACCGCCCTTGGACAGCACATACGGTCGGCAATAGAAGGCGTGGCATGCCCTCACCGCCCTTGGACAGCACACACGGTCAAACACGTCGGGCGTGGCATCACATCACCGCCCTTGGACAGCAAACACAGTCGAACAACGTCGTGCGTGGAATGACATCACCGCTTTTGGATAGCACACACGATCGGCAACGTCTGGAGTGGCATGCCATCATCGCCTTTGGGAAGCACAAATGATCAAACGATGTCGGGCTTGGCAAGCCATCATAGCCCTTGGACGGCAAACACGATGGAACCACATTAGGTGTGACATGCCATCACCGCCTTTGGATTGCACGCTGGTAGGACGACTTTGGGCATGGCATGACATCACCGCCCTTGGACAACACACACGATCGGCAACGTCGGGCGTGCCATGCAATCACCACCCTTGGATTTCACACACGGTCGAACGATGTTAAGCGTGGCATTACATAACAGCCCTTGGACAACACACACGGTCGAACGACGTCGGGAGTGGCATGCCATCATCGCCTTTGGGCAGCACACACGGTCGAACGACGTCGGGCGTGGCATGCCATCAAAGCCCGTGGATGGAAAACATGGTCAGACAACGTCGGGCGTGGCATGACATCACCACCCTTGGACAGCACATATGGTCGGTCGACGTCGGGCGTGGCATGACATCACCGCCCTTGGACGGCAAACAAAGTCGAACGACGTCGGGCCTAGCATGCCATCACCGACTTTGGAAAGCATACACGTTCGAACGACGTCGGGCGTGGCATTACATCACCGCCATTAGACAGCACATACGGTCGGCGACGTCGGGCGTGGCATTACATCACCGCCCTTGGACAACACATACGGTCAGCAACGTAAGGCATTGCATGCAATCACCGCCCTTGGATTGTACACACGGTCGGACGATGCGGGTGTGGTATGACATCATCGCCCATGGACTACACGCACAATCGGCAAGGTCGGGCGTGGCATGACAATATCTCCCTTGGACAGCACACATTGTCGACAACATACGGCGTAGCATGACATAACCGCCCATGGATAGTACACACGGTCGGACAACGTCGGGTGTGGCATGACATCACCGCCCTTGGGCAGCACACACGGTCAGACTACGTTAGGCGGTGCATGACTTAACGCCTTTGGGCAGCACACACGGTCGAACGCCGTCCGGCATGGCATTCCATCATAGCCCTTGGACGGCAAATACAGTCAAACGGCGGTAGGCGTGACATGCCATCACCGCCTTTGAACAGCACACACGGTCGAACGACGTTAGGAGTGGCATGCCATCATCGCCTTTGGGCAGCACACACGGTAGAACAACGTCGAGTGTGGCATGACATCATCGTCTTTCGACAGCACACACGATCGAACGATATCGGACGTGACATGCCATCACCGCCTTTTAACAACACACACGGTCGAGCGACGTCGGGCGAGGCATTCCATCATCACTATTGGGTTTTACACACGGTCGAACGACGTCGGGCGTGGCATGCCATCATCGCATTTGGGCAGCACAAACGGTTGAACGATATCGAGTGTGGCTTGACATCACCGCCCTGGGACTGCACGCACGATCGGACGACGTTGGGCGTGGCATGACATCACGCCCTTGGACAGCACACACGATCGAACAACGTCTGGCATGGCATGACATCAGCTCCCTTGGACTGCACGCACGGTTGGTTGACATCGGGCGTCTCATGACAACACTGACTTTGGACAACACACACGGTCGGCAACGTCAGGCGTGGCATGACATCACCTCCCTTGGATAGCACATACGGCCGGCAACGTAAGGCGTGGCATCCCATCACTGCCCTTGGAAAACACACACGGTCGGACGGCATTGGGCATGGCATGACATCACCCCCCTTGAACAGCACACACGATCGAACGACGTCGGGCGTGGCATGACTTCACCGCCCTTGGACTAAACGCAGGTTCGGTTGATGTCGGGTGTGGCATGACATCACCGCCTTTGGACAACACACACGGTCAGCAACGCCGGGCGTGGCATTAAATCACCGCCCTTGGCAGCATATACGGTCGGCAACGTAAGGCGTGGCATGACATCACCGCCCTTGGACAGCACACATGGTCGAACGACGTCAGGCGTGGCAAGACCTCACTGCCTTAGGTTAACACACACGGTCGGCAACGTCGGGCGTGGCATAACATCACCGCCCTTGGACAGCACACATGATCGGCAACTTCACGCAAGGCATGACAACAACACCCTTGGACAGTACTCACGATCTAACAACGTTGGGCGTGGCATGACATCACAGCCCTTGGGCAACACCCACGGTCGGACTATGTCGGGCGATGCATGAAATCACCGCCTTTGGACATCACAAACGGTCGAACCACGTCGGGCGTAGCAAGCCATCCTCGCCTTTGGGCAGCATACACAGTTGAACGACGTAGGGCTTGGCATGCCATCATAGCCCTTGGATGGCAAACACGTTCGAACAACATCAGGAATGACATGCCATCATCGCTTTTGGACAGCACACACGGTAGAACGATGTAGGGCGTGGCATGCCATCATCGCCTTTGGGCAGCAAAAACGATCGAACGATGTCGAGCGTGGCATGACATCACGGCCCTTGGACTACACGAACGGTCAGACGATGTCGGACGTGGCATGACATCACCGCCCTTGGGCTGACCCCACACGGTCGGTCGGCGTCGGCGTGGCATGACATCACCGCCAGACAAAGAACACAGTCGAACGACGTCGGGCCTGGCATACCATCACCGCCTTTGGACAGCATACACGGTCGAACGATGTTGGGCGTGGCTTTACATCACCGTCCTTGGACTGCACGCATGGTCAGACGACGTCGGGCGTGGCATGACATCACCGCCATTGGACAACACACACGGTCGGCAACGTCGGGCGTGGCATGACATCACCTCCCTTGGACAACACACATGGTCGAACGACGTCGGGCGTGGCATGACATCACCGCCCTTAGAGAGCACGCACGGTCGGACGACGTTGGGCGTGGCATGAAATCACCGCCTTAGACAGCACACACGATCGGACGACGTCTGGCGTGGCATGACATCACCGACCTTTGACAGCACGCACGGTCGAACGACGTCGGGCATGGCATGCCTTCATTGCCATTAGGCAGCACACACGGTCAGCAACGTCGGGCGTGGCATCACATCACCGCTCTTGGACTGTACACACGGTCAGACGATGCGGGCGTGGTATGACATCATCGCCCTTGGACTACATGCACGATCGGCAAGGTCGGGCGTGGCATAACATCATCGCCCTTGGACAACACACACAGTCGACAACATCCGGCGTGGCATGAGATAACCGCCCTTGGATAGTACACACGATCAGACAACGTCGGGTGTGGCATGACATCACCGCCCTTGGGCTGCACACACGGTCGGACTACGTCGGGCGGTGCTTTACGTAACGCCTTTGGACAGCACACACGGTCGAACGACGTCGGGCGTGGCATGCCATCATAGCCCTTAGATGGAAAATACGGTCGAACGGCGTTAGGCGTGACATGCCGTCATCGCCTTTGGACAGCACACACGATCGAACGACATCGGGCGTGGCATGCCATCATCCCCTTTGGGCAGCACACTGGGTCGAACAACGTCGGGTGTTTCATGACATCAACGCCTTTGGACAGCACACATGGTCCAATGATATTGGACGTGACATGCCATCACCATCTTTTGACAACACACACGGTCGAGCAACGTCAGGCGTGGCATTCCATCATCGCATTTGGGTTTCACACTCGGTCGGACGACGTCGGGCGTGGTATGACATCACCACTATTAAGAAGCACACACGGTCGGACTACGTCGGGCATGGCATGACATCACCGCCTTGGGGCAGCACACACGGTCGAATAACGTCGGGTGTGGCATTCCATCATCGCCTTTGGGCTGCACACACGGTCAAATGACGTCGGGCGTGGCATGCTATCATCGCCTTTGGGCAACACAAACAGTTGAACAACATCGGGCATGACATCATCGCCCTTGGAATGCACGCACGGTCGGTTGACGTCGGGCGTGGCATGACATCACCGCCTTTGGACAACACACATGATCGGCAACGTCAGGCGTGGCATGATATCACCGCCCTTAGACAATACATACGGTCGGCAACGTAAGGAGTGGCATGCCCTCACCGCCCTTGGACAACACACACGGTCGACAACGTAAGCCGTGGAATACCATCACCGCCCTTGGAGAGCACACACGGTCGAGCGACGTCGGGCGTGGAATGCCATCATCACGTTTGGGTAGCACACACTATTGAACGACGTTGGGCGTGGCATGCAATCATCGCCTTTGGGTAGCACAAATGGTTGAAGGACATCGGGCGTGGCATGACATCACCGCCCTTGGACAACACGCACGATCGCCAAGGTCGGGCATGGCATGACATCACCGCCCTTGGACTGCACGCATGGTCGGTTGACGTCGGGCGTGGCATGACATCACTGCCCTTGGACAACACACATGGTCGGCAACATAAGGTGTGGCCTGCCATCACCGCCCTTGGACAGCACACACGGTCGGACACGTCGCGCGTGGCATGACATCACCGCCCTTGGACAGCACACACGGTCGAACATCGTCGGGCGTGGCATGACATCACCGCCCTTGGACAGCACGCACGGTCGATTGACGTCGAGCATGGCATGCCTTCATAGCCTTTAGGCAGCACACACGGTCAGCAACATCGGGCGTGGCATGACATCACCGCTCTTGGACAGTACACACGGTCGGACGATGCGGGCGTTGTAGGACATCATCGCCCTTGGACTGCAAGCACGATCGGCAAGGTCGGGCATGGCATGACATCATCACCCTTGGACAGCACACACAGTCGGCAACATCAGGCGTGGCATTACATCACCACCCTTGGATAGTACACTCGGTCGAACGACATCAGGAGTGGCATTTCATCATAACTTTTGGGCAGCACACACGGTCGAACGACGTCGGGCGTGGCATGCCATCATAGACCTTGGATGGCAAACACGTTCGAACGATGTCAGGCGTGACATGCCATCAACAACTTTGGATAGCACACACGGTCGATCGATGTCGGGCGTGGCACGACATCACCGCCTTTGGACAACACACATGGTCGGTAATGTCAGGCGTGGCATGACATCACCGCCCTTGGACAGCACATATGGTCGCCAACATAAGGAGTGGCATGCCATCACCGCCCTTGGACAACACACATGGTCGATCGATGTCGGGCGTGGCACGACATCACCGCCTTTGGACAACACACATTGTCGGTAATGTCAGGCGTGGCATGACATCACCGCCCTTGGACAGCACATATGGTCGGCAACATAAGGAGTGGCATGCCATCACCGCCCTTGGACAACACACACGGTCGACAACATAAGGGGAGGCACGCCATCACCGCCCTTGGAAAACCCACAAGATTGGACGACGTCAGGCGTGGCATGATAGCACCGCCCTTTGACAGCACACACAGTCCAACAATGTCAGGCATGGCACACCTTCATCGCCTTTGGGCAGCACGCACGATCGGCAAGGTCGGGCGTGGCATGATATCATCGCCATTGGACAGAACATGGTCGACAACATCAGGCGTGACATGCCATCTTCGCCTTTCGACAGCATACACGATCGAACAACGTTCGACGTGGCTTGATATCACCGCCTCGGCTGCCAGGAACGCGGTCCAGACGACGTCAGGCGTGGCATGACATCACCGCCATTGGACAGCACAAACGGTCAACAACGTCGGGCGTAGCATGATATCACCGCCCTTGGACAGCACACACAGTCGAACAACGTCGGGCGTGGCAAGACATCACGCCCTTGGACTGCACGCACGGTCGGTAGACGTCGGGCTTGGCATGACATCACCGCCTTTGGACAACACACACAGTCCGCAACATCGGGCGTGGCATGATATCACCGTCCTTGGACTGCACGCACGATCGGACGACATCGGGCGTAGCATGACATCACCGCCATTGGTCAACACAAACAGTCGGAAATGTCGGGCGTGGCATGACATCACTGCCCTTAGATAGCACACATGATCGAACGACGTCGGGCGTGGCATGACATCACCGCCCTTGGACAGCACGCACGGTCGGTTGACGTCGGGCGTGGCATGACATCACCGCCTTTGGACAACACACACGGTCGTCAACATCGGGCGTGGCATGATATCACCGCCATTGGATAGCACATACTGTCGGCAACGGAAGGCGTTGCATGCCATCACCTCCCTTTGAAAGCGCACATGGTCGGACGACTTCGAGCATGGCATCATCACCGCCCTTGGACAGCACACACGGTCGAACGACGTCGGGCATGGCATGACATCACCACCCTTTGACTGCACGCACGGTCGGTTGACGTCGGGCGTGGCATGACATCACCGCCTCTGGACAACACACATGGTCCGCAACGTCAGGCGTGGCATGACATAACCGCCCTTGGACAGTAAATACAGTCGGCAACGTAAGGAGTGGCATGCCCTAACAGCCCTTGGACAAAACACACGGTCGACAACGTAAGGTGTGGCATGCAATCACCGCCCTTGGAAAGCACACAATGTCGGACGACGTTAGGCGTGGCATGACATCACCGCCCTTTGACAGCACACACAGTCGAACGATGTCGGGCATGGCATGCCTTCATCACCTTTGGGCAGCAGGCACGATCATCAAGGTCGGGCGTGGCATGATATCATCGTCCTTGGTATGCACGCCGCAAGAAGGCGACTTTGGGCATGGCATGCCATTATGGCCTTTGGGAAGCACAAACGGTCGAACGATGTCGGGCGTGGCATGCCATCATAGCGCTTGGTCGACAAACACGGTCGAACCACATCAGGCGTGAAATGCCATCACCGCGTTAGGACAGCACACACGGTGGAACGACGTTGGGCGTGGCTTGACATCACCGCCCTTGGAATGCACGCACAGTAGGACGACTTTGGGCGTGGCTTGACATCACTGCCCTTTGACAACACACACGGTCGACAACGTCGGGCGTGCCATGCCATCACCTCCCTTGCATTTCACACACGGCCGGACGACGTCAGGCGTGGCATTATATAACCGCCCTTGGACAGCACACACGGTCGAACGACGTCGTGCGTGGCATGCCATCATCGCCTTTGGGCAGCAAAAATGATCGAATGACATCGAGCGTGGCATGACATCACGACCCTTGGACTACACGCACGGTCAGACAACGTCGGGCATGGCATGATTTTACCGCCCTTGGACAACATACACGGTCGGTCGATGTTGGGCGTGGCATGACATCACCGCCCTTGGACGACAAACATAGTCGAACGACTTCGGGCCTACCATGCCATCACTGCCTATGGACAGCATACACAGTCGAACGACGTTGGGCGTGGCTTGACATTACCGTCCTTGGACTGCACGCACGGTCAGACGACGTCGGGCGTGGCATGACATCACCGCCATTTGACAGCACACATGGTCGGCAACGGCGGGCGTGGCATTACATCACCGCCCTTGGACAACACATACGGTCGGCTGCGTAAGGCGTGGCATGCCATCGGGGCCCTTGGCTAACACATACGGTCGGCAACATCAGGCGTGGCATGACATCACCGCCCTTGGACAGCACACACGGTCGGCAACATCGGGCGTGGCATGACATCATCGCCCTTGAACGGCACACACGGTCGGCAACGTCAGGCGTGGCATGACAATGAGCTCCCTTGGATAGTACACACGTTTGGACAACATCGGGCGTGGCATGATATCACCGCCCTTGGGCAGCACACATGGTCTGACTACGTCGGGCGATGCATGACATCACCGCCTTTGGACAGCACACACGCTCAAACGACATCGGGCGTGGAATGACATCACCGCCTTTGGACAGCTCACACGGTTGAACGACATCGGACGTGACATGCCATCACCGCCTTTGGACAGCACACACGGTCGAGCGACGTCGGGCTTGGAATGCCATAATCGCGTTTGGGTAGCACACACTGTCGAACGACGTCGGGCGTGGCATGCAATCATCGCCTTTGGGTAGCATAAACGGTTGAACAACATCGCGCGTGGCATGAAATAACCTCCCTTGGACAAAACACACTGTCGAACGATGTCAGGCATGGTATGAAATCATCGCCCTTGGAAAACATACACGGTCAAACGACGTCAGGCATGACTTGCCATCACCGCCTTTGGACAGCACACACGGTCAAACGATGTCAGGCGTGGCATGCCATCATTGCCTTTGGGCAGCACACATGGTCGAACGACGTTGGGCATGGCAGGACATCACCGCCTTTGGACAGCACATCCGGTCGTGCGACGTCGGGTGAGGAATGCCATCATCGCCTTTCGGCAGCACAAACGGTTGAATGACTTAGGGCGTGGCATGACATCACCGCCCTTGGACTGCACGCACGATCGGACGATGTCGGGCGTGGCATGGCATCACCCCCCTTGGAAAGCACACACAATCAAATGACATCGGGCGTGACTTGACATCACCGCCCTTGGACTGCACGCACGGTCGGATGTCGTCAGGCGTGGCATAACATCACCGCCTTTGGACAGGACACACGTTCGGCAACGTCGGGCATGACATTACATCACCGCCCTTGGACAACACATGCGGTCGGCAACGTAAGGCGTGGCATTCCATCATCGCTTTAAACAAAGACACACGATCGGCAATGTCAAGCGTGGCATGACATCACCGCCCTTGGCATGCACACACGGTCAAATAATGTCAGGCGTGGCATGCCATCATAACCCTTAGACGGTAAACACAGACAAATGATATCAGGCGTGACATGCCCTCACCGCCCATGGACAACACACACGGTTGGCAACGTCGGGCGTGGCATGACATTATCGCCCTTGGAGAGCACACTCGGTTGGCAATGTCAGGCGTGGCATGACATCACCGCTCTTGGACAGTACACATGATCGGACAACGTCGGGCGTGGCATGACATCACTGCCCTTGGGTTGCACACACGATCGAACGACGTCGGGCGTGGTAGCCATCATCGCCTTTGGGCAGCACACAGGGTCAAACGACGCCGAGCGTAGCATGAAATCATCGCCTTTGGGTAACACACACGGTCGAACGACGTCGGGCGTGGCATGACATCACCGCCTTCGGACAGCTCACATGGTCGAACGACTACAAATGTGACATGCCATCACCGCCTTTGGATAGCACACACAGTCAAGTGACGTCGGGCGTGGAATGCCATCATCGCCTTTAGGCAGCACAAACGGTTGAATGACTTAGGGCGTGGCATGACATCACCGCCGTTGGACTGCACGCACGATCGGACGATGTCGGGCGTTGCATGACATCACCCCCCTTGGACAGCACACAAGGTCAAATGACATCAGGTGTGGCATGACATCACCGCCCTTGGACTGCACGCACGGTCGGATGACGTCGGGTGTGGCATGACATCACCGCCTTTGGACAGCACACACGGTCGGCAACGTCGGGCGTGGCATTACATCACCGCCCTTGGAGAACACATACGGTCAGCAACGTAAGGCGTGGCATTCCATCACCGCCCTTGGATAGCACCCACGATCGGCAATGTCAGGCGTTACATGACATCACCGCCCTTGGCATGCACACACGGTCGAACGTCGTTGGGCGTGGAATGACATCATAACCCTTAGACGGCAAACACAGTCGAACGATATCAGGCGTGACAAGCCATCACCGCCGGTGGACAACACACATGGTCAGCAACGTCGGGCTTGGCATGAAATCATCGCCCTTGGACGGCACACTCGGTCGGCAATGTGAGGCGTGGCATAACATCCCCGCCCTTGGACAACACATATGATCGGCAACGTAAGGTGTGGCACGCCATCACCGTCCTTGGACTGCACACACAGTCGGACACGTTGGGCGTGGCATAACATCACCACCCTTGGACAGCACACACGCTCGAACGACGTATAGCGTGGCATGACATCACCGCCCTTGGACAGCACACACGGTCGAACGACGTCGGGCATGGCATGCCTTCATCGCCTTTGGGTAGCACACACGGTCGGCAACATCGGGCGTGACATGACATCACCACCCTTGGACAGTACACACGGTTGGACGATGTCAGTCGTTGCATGACATCATCGCCCTTGGACAAGGTCAGGCGTGGCATGACATCACCACCTTTGGGCAGCACACACGATAGGCAACTTCAGGCAAGGCATGACAACATTGCCTTGGGCCAGCACACACGGTCTAACGACATTGGGCGTGGCATGCCATCATTGCCTTTGGGCAACACAAACGGTTGAACGACATCAGGCGTGGCATGACATCACCGCCCTTGGACTTCACGCACGGTCGGACGACGTCGGGTGTGGCATTACATCACCGCCCTTGGACAGCACACACAGTGAAACGACGTCGGGCATGGCATGCCATCAAAGCCCTTAGACGGCAAACACAATCGAACGATGTCAGGCGTGACATGCCATCACCGCCTTTGGAAAGCATACACGGTCGAACGACGTCAGGCATGGCTTGACATCACCATCCTTGGACTACACACACGGTCTGACGACGTCGGGCGTGGCATGACATCACAGCCATTGGACAGCACACACGGTCAGCAACGTAAGGTGTGGCATGCCATCATCGCCCTTGGACAGCACACACAGTCGGACACGTTGGGCGTGGCATAACATCACCGCCCTTGGACAGCACACACGGTCGAACGACGTATGGAGTGGCAAGACAGCACCGCCCTTGGACAGCACACACGGTCGAACGACGTCGGGCATGGCATGTCTTCTTCGCCTTTAGGTAGCACACACGGTACGCAACATCGGGCGTGGCATGACATCACTGCCCTTGGACAGTACACACGATCGAAATACATCAGGCGTTGCATGACATTATCGCCCTTGGACAGCACACACGGTCGGCAAGGTCAGGCGAGACATTACATCACTTCCTTTGGGCAGCATACGCGATCGGCAACTTCAGACAAGGCATGACAACATCGCCTTTGGGCAGCACACACGATCTAACGATGTCGGGCGTAGCATGCCATCATTGCCTTTGGACAACACAAATGGTTGAACAACATCGGCGTGGCATGACATCGCCGCCCTTGGACTACACTCTCGGTCGATCGACGTCAGGCGTGGCACGACATCACCGCCTTTGGACAACACACATGGTCGGCAATGTAAGGCGTGGTATGACATCACCGCCCTTGGACAACACATATGGTCGGCAACGTAAGGAGTGGCATGCCATCACCGCCCTCAGACAACACACACGGTCGACAACATAAGGGGTGGCACGCCATCACCGCCCTTGGACAACACAAAAGGTCGAACGAGGTCAGGCATGGCATGATAGCACTGCCCTTTGACAGCACAGACAGTCAAACAATGTCAGGCATGGCATGCCTTCATCGCCTTTGGGCAGCGCGCACGATCGGCAAGGTCGGGCGTGGCATGGTATCATCGCCCTTGGACAAAACACAGCCGACAACATCAGGCGTGACATGCCATCTTCGCCTTTTGACAGCATACACGGTCGAACGACGTTGGGCGTGGCTTGATATCACCGTCCTTGGACTGCACGCACGGTCAGATGACGTCGGGCATGGCATGACATCATCGCCATTGGACAGCACAAATTATCTACGACGTCGGGTGTGGCATGATATCACCGCCCTTGGATAGCACACACGGTCGAATGACGTCGGGCGTGGCATGACATCACGCCCTTGGACTGCACGCGCGGTCGGTTGACGTCGGGCGTGGCAAGATATCACCGCCTATGGACAACACACACAGTCCGCAACGTCAGGCATGGCATGATATCACCGTCCTTGGACTGCACGCACGATCGGACGACGTGGGCGTGGCATGACATCACCGCCATTGGACAACACAAACTGTCGGAAATGTCGGGCGTGGCATTACATCACAGCCCTTGGACAACAAACACGATCGAACGACGTCGGGCGTGGCATGACATCACCGCCCTTGGACAGCACGCACGGTCAGTTGACGTCGGGCGTGGCATGACATCACCGCCTTTGGACGACACACACGGTTGGAAACCTCGGGCGTGGCATGATATCACCGCCATTGGATAGCACATACCGTAAGCAACGGAAGGCGTTGCATGCCATCACCTCTATTGGAAAGCACACATCGTCGAACTACTTCGGGCATGGCATCATCACCGCCCTTGGACATCACACACGGTCGAACGACGTCGGGCGTAGCATGCCATCAATTCCTTTGGACCACACAAATGGTTGAACGACATCGGGCGTGGCATGACATCGCCGCCCTTGGACTACACACACGGTCGATCGACGTCAGGCGTGGCACGACATCACCGCCTTTGGACAACACACATGGTCGGCAATTGCAGGCGTGGCATGACATCACCGCCCTTGGACAAAACATATGGTCGGCAATGTAAGGAGTGGCATGCCATCACCGCCCTTGGACAACACACACGATCGACAACATAAGGGGTGGCACGCCATCACCGCCCTTGGACAACACACAAGGTCGAACGACGTCAGGCGTGGCATGATAGCACCGCCCTTTGACAGCACACACAGTCGAACAATTTCAAGCATGGCATGCCTTCATAGCCTTTGGGTAGCACGCACGATCGGCAAGGTCGGGCGTGGCATGATATCATTGCCCTTAGACAGAACACAGTCGACAACATCAGGCGTGACATGCCATCTTTGCCTTTCGACAGCATACACGATAGAATGACGTTGGGCGTGGCTTGATATCACCGTCCTTAGACTGCACTCACGGTCAGACGACGTCGGGCGTGGCATGACATCACCGCCATTGAACAGCACAAACGGTCAACGACGTCGGGTGTGGCATGATATCACGCCCATGGACAGCACACACGGTCGAATGACGTCGGGCGTGGCATGACATCACGCCCTTGGACTTCACGCACGGTCGGTTGACGTCGGGCGTGGCATGACATCACCACCTTTGGACAACATACACACTCAGCAACGTCAGGCGTGGCATGATATCACCGTCCTTGGACAGCACGCACAATCGGACGACGTCGAGCGTGGCATGACATAACAGCCATTGGACAGCACAAACGGTGGAAAATGTCGGGCGTGGCAGGACATCACCGCCCTTGGACAGCACACACGATCGAACGACGTTGGGTGTGGCATGACATCACCACCCTTGGACAGCACGCACGGTCGGTTGACGTCGGGCGTGGCATGAAATCACCGCCTTTGGACAACACACCCGATCGGCAACGTCGGGCGTGGCATGATATCACCGCCATTGGATAGCACATACCGTCGGCAACGGAAGGCGTTGCATGCCATCACCTCCCTTTGAAAGCGCATATGGTCGGACGACTTCGGGCATGGCATCATCACCGCCCTTGGACAGCACACACGGTCGAACGACGTCGGGCATGGCATGACATCACCACCCTTTGACTGCACGCACGGTCGGTTGACATCGGGCGTGGCATGACATCACCGCCTCTGGACAACACACATGGTCGGCAACGTCAGGCGTGGCATGACATAACCGCCCTTGGACAGTAAATACCGTCGGCAACGTAAGGAGTGGCATGCCCTCAACGCCCTTGGACAACACACACGATCGACAACGTAAGGCGTGGCATGCCATCACCTCCCTTGGAAAGCACACAAGGTCGGACGATGTTAGGCGTGGCATGACATCACCTCCCTTTCACAGCACACACAGTCGAACGATGTCGGGTATGGCATGCCTTCATCGCCTTTGGGCAGCAGGCACGATCATCAAGGTCGGGTGTGGCATGATATCATCGTCCTTGGACTGCATGCACAGTAGGACGACTTTGGGCGTGGCATGCAATTATGGCCTTTGGGAAGCACAAATGGTCGAACGATGTCGGGTGTAGCGTGCCATCATAGCTCTTGGACGACAAACACGGTCGAACCACATCAGGCGTGAAATGCCATCACCGCGTTAGGACATCACACACGGTGGAACGACGTTGGGTGTGGCTTGACATCACCGCCCTTGGACTGCACGCAATGTAGGACGACTTTGGGTGTGGCATGATATCAGCGCCCTTGGACAACACACACGGTCGGCAATGTCGGGCGTGTAATGCCATCACCGCCCTTGTATTTCACACACGGACGGACGACGTCAGGCGTGGCATTACATAACCGCCCTTAGACAGCACACACGATCGAACGACGTCGAGCGTGGCATGCCATCATCGCCTTTGGGCAGCAAAAATGATCGAACGACGTCGAGCGTGGCATGACATCACAACCCTTGGACTACAGGCACGGTCAGACAACGTCGGGCATGGCATGATATCACTGCCCTTGGACAACACACACGGTCAGTCGATGTAAGGCGTGGCATGACATCACCGCCTTGGACGGCAAACATAGTCGAACGACGTCGGGCCTAGCATGCTATCACTGCCTTTGGACAGCATACACAGTCGAACGACGTTGGGCGTGGCTTGACATTAGCGTCCTTGGACTGCACGCACGGCAGATGACGTTGGGCGTGGCATGACATCACTGCCATTTGACAGCACACATAATCGGCAACGTCGGGCGTGGCATTACATCACCGCCCATGGACAACACATACGGTCGGCAACGTAAGGCGTTGCATGCCATCACTGCCCTTGAATAACACATACTGTCGGCAACGTCAGGCGTGGCATGACATCACCGCCCTAGGACAGCACACACGGTCGGCAACGTCGGGCGGGGCCTGACATCATCGCCCTTGGACGGCACACAGGGTCGGCAACGTCAGGCGTGGCATGAAATCAGCTCCCTTGGACAATACACATGGTTGGAAAACATCGGGCGTCGCATGCAATCATCGCCTTTGGAAAGCACACAAGGTCAAACGACATCGGGCGTGGAATGACATCACCGCCTTTGGACAGCTCAAACGGTTGAACGACGTCGGACGTGACTTGCCTTCACTGCCTTTGAACAGCAAACACGGTCGAGCGACGTCGGGCTTGGAATGCCATCATCGCGTTTGGGTAGCACACACTGTCGAACAACGTCGGGCGTAGCATGCAATCATCGCCTTTGGGTAGCATAAACGGTTGAACGACATTTGGCGTGGCATGACATAACCGCCCTTGGACAACACACACGGTCGAATGAAGTCAGGCATGGTATGACATCATCGCCCTTGGATTACACGCACGATCGACAAGGTTGGTCGTGGCATGACATCACCGCCCTTGGACTGCACGCACAGTCGGTTGACATCGGGCGTGGCATGATATCACCGCCCTTGGACAACATATGTGGTCGGCAACTTAAGGTGTGGCATGCAATCACCACCCTTGGACAGCACACACGGTCGGACATGTCGGGCGTGGCATGACATCACCGCCCTTGGACAGCAAACACGATTGAACGACGTCGGGCGTGGCATGACTTCACCACCCTTGGACAGCACACACGGCCGAACGACGTCGGGCATGGTATGCCTTCATCAACTTTGGGCAGCACACACGGTCGGCAACATCGGGCGTGGCATGAAATCACCGCTCTTGGACAGTACACACGGTCGGACGATGCAGGCGTTGCAGGACATAATCGCCCTTGGACTGCACACACGGTCGGCAAGCTCGGGCGTGGCATGACATCATTGCCCTTCGACAGCACACACGATCGGCAACTTCAGGCAAGGCATGACAACACCGCCCTTGGACAGTACTCACGATCTAACAACGTTGGGCGTGGCATGACATCACAGCCCTTGGGCAACACCCACGGTCGGACTATGTCAGGCGATGCATGAAATCACCGCCTTTGGACAGCACAAACGGTCGAACCACGTCGGGTGTAGCATGCCATCATCGCCTTTGGGCAGCATACACAGTCGAACGACATCGGGCGTGGCATGCCATCATAGCCCTTGGACGGCAAACACGTTCGAACAACGTCAGGCATGACATGCCATCATCGCCTTTGGACAGCACACACGGTAGAACGACGTCGGGCGTGGCATGCCATCATCGCCTTTGGGCAGCAAAAACGATCGAACAATGTCGACCGTGGCATGAAATCAAGGCCCTTGGACTACACGCACGGTCAGACGACGTCAGGTGTGGCATGACATCACCGCCCTTGGACAGCCCACACGGTCGTTCGACGTCGAGCGTGGCATGACATCACCGCCCTTGTACAGCAAACACAGTCGAACGACGTCGGGCCTGGCATGCCATCACCGCCTTTGGACAGCATACACGGTCGAACGACGTTTGGCGTGGCTTGACATCACCGTCCTTGGACTGCACGCACGATCAGACGACGTCGGACGTGGCATGACATCACCGCCATTGAACAGCACACACGGTCGGCAATGTCGGGCGTGGCATGACATCACCTCTCTTGGACAACACACATGGTCGAACGACGTAGGGCGTGGCATGACATCACCGCCCTTAGAGAGCACGCACGGTCGGACGACGTTGGGCGTGGCATGAAATCACCGCCTTTGGACAGCACACACGGTCGGCAACGTCACGTGTGGCAAGACATTACTGCCCTTGGACAACACATACGGTCGACAACGTAAGGTGTGGCATGCCATCACCGCCCTTAGACAGCACACATGATCGGACGACGTCTGGCGTGGCATGACATCACCGACCTTTGACAGCACGCACGGTCGAACGACGTCGGGCATGGCATGCCTTCATTGCCATTGGGCAGCACACACGGTCTACAACGTCGGGTGTGGCATCACATCACCGCTCTTGGACTGTACACACGGTCAGACGATGCGGGCGTGGTATGACATCATCGCCCTTGGACTACACGCACGATCGGCAAGGTCGGGCGTGGCATAACATCATCGCCCTTGGACAGCACACACAGTCGACAACATCTGGCGTGGCATGAGATAACCGCCCTTGGATAGTACACACGATAAGACAACGTCGGGTGTGGCATGACATCACCGCCCTTGGGCTGCACACACGTTCGGACAACGTCGGGCGGTGCTTTACGTAACGCCTTTGGACAGCACACACGGTCGAACGACATCGGGCGTGGCATGCCATCATAGCCCTTAGATGGAAAATACGGTCGAACGGCGTTAGGCGTGACATGCCGTCATCGCCTTTGGACAGCACACACGATCGAACGACATCGGGCGTGGCATGCCATCATCCCCTTTGGGCAGCACACACGGTCGAACAACGTCGGGTGTTTCATGTCATCAACGCCTTTGGACAGCACACATGGTCCAATGATATTGGACGTGACATGCCATCACCATCTTTTGACAACACACACGGTCGAGCAACGTCAGGCGTGGCATTCCATCATCGCATTTGGGTTTCACACTCGGTCGGACGACGTCGGGCGTGGTATAACATCACCACTATTAAGAAGCACACACGGTCGGACTACGTCGGGCATGGCATGACATCACCGCCTTTGGGCAGCACACACAGTCGAATAACGTCGGGTGTGGCATTCCATCATCGCCTTTGGGCTGCACACACGGTCAAACGACGTCGGGCGTGGCATGCTATCATCGCCTTTGGGCAACACAAACAGTTGAACAACATCGGGCATGACATCATCGCCCTTGGAATGCACGCACGGTCGGTTGACGTCGGGCGTGGCATGACATCACCGCCTTTGGACAACACACATGATCGGCAACGTCAGGCGTGGCATGATATCACCGCCCTTGGACAATACATACGGTCGGCAACGTAAGGAGTGGCATGCCCTCACCGCCCTTGGACAACACACACGGTCGACAACGTAAGCCGTGGAATACCATCACCGCCCTTGGAGAGCACACAAGGTCGGACGACGCCAGGCGTGGCATGACATCACCGCCCTTTGACAGCACACACAATCGAACGACGTCGGGCATGGCATGAAATCAATTCCATTGGACAGCACACACGGTCGAACGACGTCAGGCGTTGCATGACATCACCACATTTGGGCAGCACACACGGTCGGACTACGTCAGGCGTGGCATGACATCACCGCCCTTGGGCAGCACACATGGTAATTAAACGCGTCGCGCGTGGCATTACATCACCGCCCTTGGACACACACGATCGAACGACGACGGGCGTGGCATGTCATCACCGCCTTTGACGGCATACGGTCAAACGACGTTGGGCGTGACATTTCTTCATCGCCTTTGGACGGCACACACGGTTGATCGACGTTGGGTGTGGCATGACATCACCGCCCTTGGACAGCACATACGGTCGGCAATGTAAGGCGTGGCATGCAATCACCACCCTTGGAAAACATACACGGTCGAACGACATCAGGCGTGGCATGACATCACCGCCCTTGGACTGCATGCACGGTAGGACGATGTCGGGCGTTGCATGCCATCACCGCCTTTGGACAACACATACAGTCGGCAACTTCGGGCGTGGCATGACATCACCGCCCTTGGACAGCACATACGGTCGGCAACGTATAGCGTGGCATGCCATCACCGCCCTTGGACAGCACACACGCTCGGCAATGTCGGGTGTGGCATGACATCACCGCCATTGGACATCACACACACGATTAAACGCGTCGGGAGTGGCATGACATCACCGCCTTGCTCCAGCCAGACCCAGTCGGACGACATCGGGCTTGGCATGAAATCACCGCCATTAAGAAGCACACACGGTCGGACTACGTCGGGCGTGGCATGACATCACCGCCATTGGGCTGCACACATGGTCGAACAACATCGGGCGTGGCATCCATCATCGCCTTTGGGCAGCTCACACGGTCTAACGACATCGGGCGTGGCATGCCATCATTGCCTTTGGGCAACACAAACGGTTGAATGACATCGGGCGTGGCATGACATCGCCGCCCTTGGACTGCACGCACGGTCGGTTGACGTCGGGCGTGGCATGACATCTCCGCCTATGGACAACACATTGTCGGCAACGTCAGGTGTGGTATGACATCACCGCCCTTGGAAAGCACACACGGTCGACAAAGTAAGGGGTGGCACGCCATCACCGCCCTTGGACAACACACAAGGTTGGACGACGTCAGGCGTGGCATGATATCACTGTCGTTTGACAGCACACACAGTCGAGCGATGTCAGGCATGGCATGCCTTTATCGCCTTTTGGCAGCACGCACGATTAGCAAGGTCGGGCGTGGCATGATATCATCGCCCTTGGACAGCACACTCAGTCGACAACATCAGGCGTGACATGCCATCTTCGCCTTTGGACAGCATACACGGTCGAACGACGTTGGGCGTGGCTTGATATCATCGTCCTTGGACTGCACGCACGGTCGGACAACGTCGCGCGTGGCATGACATCACCGCCATTGGATAACACACACGGTTAAACGACGTTGGGCGTGGCATGACATGACGCCGTTGGACTGCACGCATTGTCGGTTGACGTCGACCGTTGCATGACATCACCGCCTTTGGACAACACACACGTTCCGCAACGTCGGGCGTGGCATGATATCACCGCCCTTGGATAGCACATACGGTCGGCAACGTATAGCGTGGCATGCCATCACCGCCCTTGGATAGCATACATGCTCGGCAACGTCGGGTGTGGCATGACATTACCGCCATTGGACAACAAACACGGTCGGCAATGTCGTGCGTGGCATGAAATCACCGCCCTTAGAAAACACACTCGGTCGGACGACGTCGGGCGTGGTATGACATCACCGCTATTATGAAGCACACACGGTCGGACTACATCGGGCGTGGCATGACATCACCACCTTTGGGCAGCACACACGGTCGAACAACGTCGAGCGTGGCATTCCATCATCGCCTTAGGGCAGCACACACGGTCTAACGACGTCGAGCGTGGCATGCTATCATCGCCCTTGGGAAAAACAAACAGTTGAACGACATCGGGCGTGGCATGACATCATCGCCCTTGGAATGCACGCACGGTCGGTTGACGTCGGGCGTGGCATGACATCATTACCTTTGGACAACACACATGGTCGGCAACGTCAGGCGTGGCATGATATCACCGCCCTTGGACAATACATACGGTCAGCAACGTAAGGAGTGGCATGCCCTCACCGCCCTTGCACAACACACACGGTCGACAACTTAAGGCGTGGCATGCCATCACCGCCCTTGAAAAGCACACAAGGTCGGCAACATCAGGCGTGGCATGACATAACCTCCCTTGGACAGTACACACAGTTAGACAACATCGGGCGTGGCATGAGATCACCGCCCTTGTGCAAAGACATTACCGGATCGACATCGAGCGATGCATGACATCACCGCCTTTGGACAGCACACACGGTCAAACGACATCGGGCATGGCATGACATCACCGCCATTAAGCGGCTCGAGTGGTTGAACGACATTGGGCGTGATATGCCATCCCGACCTTTGGACAAAGACACACGGCGGTCGAGCGACGTCGGGCGTCGAATGCCATCATCACGTTTGGGTAGCACACACTATCGAACGACGTTGGGCGTGGCATGCAATCATCGCCTTTGGGTAGCACAAATGGTTGAAGGACATCGGGCGTGGCATGACATCACCGCCCTTGGACAACACGCACGATCGCCAAGGTCGGGCATGGCATGACATCACCGCCCTTGGACTGCACGCACGGTCGGTTGACGTCGGGCGTGGCATGACATCACTGCCCTTGGAGAACACACATGGTCGGCAACAAAAGGTGTGGCCTGCCATCACCGCCCTTGGACAGCACACACGGTCGGACACGTCGCGCGTAGCATGACATCACCGCCCTTGGACAAAGACACACGGCGGTCGAACATCGTCGGGCGTGGCATGACATCACCGCCCTTGGACAGCACGCACGGTCGATTGACGTCGAGCATGGCATGCCTTCATAGCCTTTGGGTAGCACACACGGTCAGCAACATCGGGCGTGGCATGACATCACCGCTCTTGGACAGTACACACGGTCGGGCGATGCGGGCGTGGTAGGACATCATCGCCTCGATCGCAAGCACGATCGGCAAGGTCGGGCATGGCATGACATCATCACCCTTGACAAAGACACACAGTCGGCAACATCAGGCGTGGCATTACATCACCACCCTTGGATAGTACACTCGATCGAACGACATCAGGAGTGGCATTTCATCATAACTTTTGGGCAGCACACACGGTCGAACAACGTCGGGCGTGGCATGCCATCATAGACCTAGGATGGCAAACACGTTCGAACGACGTCAGGCGTGACATGCCATCAACAACTTTGGATAGCACACACGATCCAACGACGTCGTGCATGGCATGCCATCATTGCCTTTGGGCAGCAAACACGGTCGATCGATGTCGGGCGTGGCACGACATCACCGCCTTTGGACAACACACATGGTCGGTAATGTCAGGCGTGGCATGACATCACCGCCCTTGGACAGCACATATGGTCGGCAACATAAGGAGTGGCATGCCATCACCGCCCTTGGACAACACACACGGTCGACAACATAAGGGGAGGCACGCCATCACCGCCCTTGGAAAACACACAAGATTGGACGACGTCAGGCGTGACATGATAGCACCGCCCTTTGACAGCACACACAGTCCAACAATGTCAGGCATGGCACACCTTCATCGCTTTGGGGCAGACGCACGATCGGCAAGGTCGGGCGTGGCATGATATCATCGCCATTGGACAGAACATGGTCGACAACATCAGGCGTGACATGCCATCTTCGCCTTCTGACAGCATACACGGTCGAACAACGTTCGACGTGGCTTGATATCACCGTCCTTGGCCTGCAGGAACGGTCAGACGACGTCGGGCGTGGCATGACATCACCGCCATTGGACAGCGCAAACGGTGAACAACGTCGGGCGTGGCATGATATCACCGCCCTTGGACAGCACACACAGTCGAACAACGTCGGGCGTGGCAAGACATCACGCCCTTGGACTGCATGCACGGTCGGTTGACGTCGAGCTTGGCATGACATCTCCGCCTTTGGACAACACACACAGTCCGCAACATCGGGCGTGGCATGATATCACCGTCCTTGGACTGCACGCATGATCGAACGACGTCGGGCGTGGCATGACATCACCGCCATAGGACAGCACAAACGGTCGGAAATGTCGGGCGTGGCATGACATCACCGCCCTTAGATAGCACACACGATCGAACGACGTCGGGCGTGGCATGACATCACCGCCCTTGGACAGCACGCACGGTCGGTTGACGTCGAGCGTGGCATGACATCACCGCCTTTGGACAACACACACGGTCGTCAACATCGGGCGTGGCATGATATCACCGCCATTGGATAGCACATACCGTCGGCAACGGAAGGCGTTGCATGCCATCACCTCCCTTTGGAAGCGCACATGGTCGGACAACCGGGCATGGCATCATCACCGCCTCTTGGACAAAGACACACGGTCGAACGACGTCGGGCATGGCATGACATCACCACCCTTTGACTGCACGCACGGTCGGTTGACGTCGGGCGTGGCATGACATCACCGCCTCTGGACAACACACATGGTCCGCAACGTCAGGCGTGGCATGACATAACCGCCCTTGGACAGTAAATACAGTCGGCAACGTAAGGAGTGGCATGCCCTAACAGCCCTTGGACAAAACACACGGTCGACAACGTAAGGCGTGGCATGCAATCACCGCCCTTGGAAAGCACACAAGGTCGGACGAAGTTAGGCGTGGCATGACATCACCGCCCTTTGACAGCACACACAGTCGAACAATGTGGGGCATGGCATGCCTTCATCACCTTTGGGCAGCAGGCACGATCATCAAGGTCGGGCGTGGCATGATATCATCATCCTTGGTATGCACGCACAGTAAGACGACTTTGGGCATGGCATGCCATTATGGCCTTTGGGAAGCACAAACGGTCGAACGATGTCGGGCGTGGCATGCCATCATAGCGCTTGGACGACAAACACGGTCGAACCACATCAGGCGTGAAATGCCATCACCGCGTTAGGACAGCACACACGGTGGAACGACGTTGGGCGTGGCTTGACATCACCGCCCTTGGAATGCACGCATAGTAGGACGACTTTGGGCGTGGCATGACATCACCGCCCTTTGACAACACACACGGTCGACAACGTCGGGCGTGCCATGCCATCACCTCCCTTGCATTTCACACACGGCCGGACGACGTCAGGCGTGGCATTATATAACCGCCCTTGGACAGCACACACGGTCGAACGACGTCGAGCGTGGCATGCCATCATCGCCTTTGGGCAGCAAAAATGATCGAATGACATCGAGCGTGGCATGACATCACGGCCCTTGGACTACACGCACAATCAGACAACGTCGGGCATGGCATTATTTTACCGCCCTTGGACAACATACACGGTCAGTCGATGTTGGGCGTGGCATGACATCACCGCCCTTGAACGGCAAACATAGTCGAACGACGTCGGGCCTACCATGCCATCACTGCCTTTGGACAGCATACATAGTCGAACGACATTGGGCGTGGCTTGACATTACCGTCCTTGGACTGCACGCACGGTTAGACGACGTCGGGCGTGGCATGACATCACCGCCATTTGACAGCACACATGGTCGGCAACGTCGGGCGTGGTATTACATCACCGCCCTTGGACAACACATACGGTCGGCAGCGTAAGGCGTGGCATGCCATCGGCGCCCTTGGCTAACACATACGGTCGGCAACGTCTTGCGTGGCATGACATCACCGCCCTTCGACAGCACACACGGTCGGCAACGTCGGGCGTGGCATGACATCATCGCCCTTGGACGACACACACGGTCGGCAACGTCGGGCGTGGCATGACATCAGCTCCCTTGGATAGTACACACGGTTGGACAACATCGGGCATGGCATGACATCACCGCCCTTGGGCAGCACACACGGTCTGACTACGTCGGGCGATGCATGACATCACCGCCTTTGGACAGCACACACGCTCAAACGACATCGGGCGTGGAATGACATCACCGCCTTTGGACAGCTCACACGGTTGAACGACATCGGACGTGACATGCCATCACCGCCTTTGGACAGCACACACGGTCGAGCGACGTCGGGCTTGGAATGCCATCATCGCGTTTGGGTAGCACACACTGTCGAACGACGTCGGGCGTGGCATGCAATCATCGCCTTTGGGTAGCATAAACGGTTGAACAACATCGCACGTGGCATGAAATCACCTCCCTTGGACAACACACACGGTCGAACGACGTAAGGCATGGTATGACATCATCGCCCTTGGACAACATACACGGTCAAACAACGTCAGGCATGACTTGCCATCACCGCCTTTGGACAGCACACACGGTCAAACGATGTCAGGCGTGGCATGCCATCATCGCCTTTGGGCAGCACACATGGTCGAACAATGTTGGGCATGGCAGGACATCACCGCCTTTGGACAGCACATACGGTCGTGCGACGTCGGGTGAGGAATGCCATCATCGCCTTTGGGCAGCACAAACGGTTGAATGACTTAGGGCGTGGCATGACATCACCGCCCTTGGACTGCACGCACGATCGGACGATGTCGGGCGTGGCATGGCATCACCCCCCTTGGAAAGCACACACGATCAAATGACATCGGGCGTGACTTGACATCACCGCCCTTGGACTGCACGCACGGTCGGATGTCGTCAGGCGTTGCATAACATCACCGCCTTTGGACGGGACACACGTTCGGCAACGTCGGGCATGGCATTACATCATCGCCCTTGGACAACACATGCGGTCGACAACGTAAGGCGTGGCATTCCATCACTTCCCTTAAACAGCACACACGATCGGCAATGTCGAGCGTGGCATGACATCACCGCCCTTGGCATGCACACACGGTCAAATAATGTCAGGCGTGGCATGCCATCATAACCCTTAGACGGTAAACACAGACAAATGATATCAGGCGTGACATGCCCTCACCACCCATGGACAACACACACGGTTGGCAACGTCGGGAGTGGCATGACATTATCGCCCTTGGAGAGCACACTCGGTTGGCAATGTCAGGCGTGGCATGACATCACCGCTCTTGGACAGTACACACGATCAGACAACGTCGGGCATGGCATGACATCACTGCCCTTGGGTTGCACACACGATCGAACGACGTCGGGCGTGGCAGCCATCATCGCCTTTGGACAGCACACAGGGTCAAACGACGTCGAGCGTTGCATGCAATCATCGCCTTTGGGTAACACACACGGTCGAACGACGTCGGGCGTGGCATGACATCACCGCCTTCGGACAGCTCACATGGTCGAACGACTACAAATGTGACATGCCATCACCGCCTTTAGATAGCACACACAGTCAAGCGACGTCGGGCGTGGAATGCCATCATCGCCTTTAGGCAGCACAAACGGTTGAACGACTTAGGGCGTGGCATGACATCACCACCGTTGGACTGCACGCATGATCGGACGATGTCGGGCGTGGCATGACATCACCCTTGACGCACACAAGGTCAAATGACATCAGTGTGGCATGACATCACCGCCCTTGATCGCACGCACGGTCGGATGACGTCGGGTGTGGCATGACATCACCGCTTTGACAAAGACACACGGTCGGGTAACGTAAGGCGTGGCATTCCATCACCGCTTGGATAGCACCCACGATCGGCAACGTCAGGCGTTACATGACATCACCGCCCTTGGCATGCACACACGGTCGAACGTCGTTGGGCGTGGAATGCCATCATAACCCTTAGACGGCAAACACAGTCGAACGATATCAGGCGTGACAAGCCATCACCGCCGGTGGACAACACACATGGTCAGCAACGTCGGGCTTGGCATGAAATCATTGCCCTTGGACGGCACACTCGGTCGGCAATGTGAGGCGTGGCATAACATCCCCGCCCTTGGACAACACATACGATCGGCAACGTAAGGTGTGGCACGCCATCACCGTCCTTGGACTGCACACACAGTCGGACACGTTGGGCGTGGCTTAACATCACCACCCTTGGACAGCACACACGCTCGAACGACATATAGCGTGGCATGACATCACCGCCCTTGGACAGCACACGCGGTCGAACGACGTCGGGCATGGCATGCCTTCATCGCCTTTGGGTAGCACACACGGTCGGCAACATCGGGCGTGACATGACATCACCACCCTTGGACAGTACACACGGTTGGACGATGTCAGTCGTTGCATGACATCATCGCCCTTGGACAAGGTCATGTGTGGCATGACATCACAGCCTTTGGGCAGCACACACGATAGGCAACTTCAGGCAAGGCATGACAACATCGCCTTTGGCCAGCACACACGGTCTAACGACATTGGGCGTGGCATGCCATCATTGCCTTTGGGCAACACAAACGGTTGAACGACATCAGGCGTGGCATGACATCACTGCCCTTGGACTTCACGCATGGTCGGACGACGTCGGGTGTGGCATTACATCACCGCCCTTGGACAGCACACACAGTGAAACGACGTCGGGCGTGGCATGCCATCAAAGCCCTTAGACGGCAAACACAATCGAACGATGTCAGGCGTGACATGCCATCACCGCCTTTGGAAAGCATACACGGTCGAACGACGTCAGGCATGGCTTGACATCACCATCCTTAGACTACACACACGGTCTGACGACGTCGGGCGTGGCATGACATCACAGCCATTGGACAGCACACACGGTCAGCAACGTAAGGTGTGGCATGCCATCATCGCCCTTGGACAGCACACACAGTCGGACACGTTGGGCGTGGCATAACATCACCGCCCTTGGACAGCACACACGGTCGAACGACGTATGGCGTGGCATGACAGCACCGCCCTTTGACAGCACACACGGTCAAATGACGTCGGGCATGGCATGTCTTCTTCGCCTTTAGGTAGCACACACGGTACGCAACATCGGGCGTGGCATGACATCACTGCCCTTGGACAGTACACACGGTCGAAAGACATCGGGCGTTGCATGACATTATCGCCCTTGGACAGCACACACGGTCGGCAAGGTCTGGCGTGACATTACATCACTTCCTTGGGGCAGCATACGCGATCGGCAACTTCAGACAAGGCATGACAACATCGCCTTTGGGCAGCACACACGATCTAACGACGTCGGGCGTAGCATGCCATCATTGCCTTTGGACAACACAAACGATTGAACGACATCGGGCGTGGCATGACATCGCCGCCCTTGGACTACACTCTCGGTCGATCGACGTCAGGCATGGCACGACATCACTGCCTTTGGACAACACACATGGTCGGCAATGTCAGGCGTGGTATGACATCACTGCCCTTGGACAACACATATGGTCGGCAACGTAAGGAGTGGCATGCCATCACCGCCATCGGACAACACACACAGTCGACAACATAAGGGGTGGCACGCCATCTCCGCCTTTGGACAACACACAAGGTCGGACGAGGTCAGGCATGGCATGATAGCACTGCCCTTTGACAGCACAGACAGTCAAACAATGTCAGGCATGGCATGCCTTCATCGCCTTTGGGCAGCACGCACAATCGGCAAGGTCGGGCGTGGCATGATATCATCGCCCTTGGACAGAACACAGTCGACAACATCAGGCGTGACATGCCATCTTCGCCTTTCGATAGCATACACGGTCGAACGACGTTTGGCGTGGCTTGATATCACCGTCCTTGGACTGCACGCACGGTCAGACGACGTCGGGCGTGGCATGACATCATCGCCATTGGACAACACAAATGATCTACGACGTCGGGTGTGGCATGATATCACCGCCCTTGGACAGCACACACGGTCGAATGACGTCGGGCGTGGCATGACATCACGCCCTTGGACTGCACGCACGGTCGGTTGACGTCGGGCTTGGCAAGACATCACCGCCTATGGACAACACACAAAGTCCGCAACGTCAGGCGTGGCATGATATCACCGTCCTTGGAATGCACGCACGATCAGACGACGTCGGGCGTGGCATGACATCACCGCCATTGGACAGCACAAATGGTCGGAAATGTCGGGCGTGGCAAGACATCACCGCCTATGGACAACACACACAGTCCGCAACGTCAGGCGTGGCATGATATCACCGTCCTTGGACTGCACGCACGAACGGACGACGTCGGGCGTGGCATGACATCACCGCCATTGGGCAGCACAAACGGTCGGAAATGTCGGGCGTGGCATGACATCAAAGCCCTTGGACAACAAACACGATCGAACGACGTCGGGCGTGGCATGACATCACCGCCCTTGGACAGCACGCACGGTCAATTAACGTCGGGCGTGGCATGACATCACCGCCTTTGGACAACACACACGGTTGGCAACATCGGGTGTGGCATGATATCACCGCCATTGGATAGCACATACCGTAAGCAACGGAAGGCGTTGCATGCCATCACCTCTATTGGAAAGCACACATCGTCGGACTACTTCGGGCATGGCATCATCACCGCCTTTGGACATCACACACGGTCGAACGACGTTGGGCGTAGCATGCCATCAATTCCTTTGGACAACACAAACGGTTGAACGACATCGGGCGTGGCATGACATCGCCGCCCTTGGACTACACACACGGTCGATCGACGTCGGGCGTGGCATGACATCACCGCCTTTGGACAACACACATGGGCGGCAATTGCAGGCGTGGCATGACATCACCGCCCTTGGACAAAACATATGGTCGGCAATGTAAGGAGTGGCATGCCATCACCGCCCTTGGACAACACACACGGTCGACAACATAAGGGGTGGCACGCCATCACCGCCCTTGGACAACACACAAGGTCGAACGACGTCAGGCGTGGCATGATAGCACCGCCCTTTGACAGCACACACAGTCGAACAATGTCAAGTATGGCATGCCTTCATAGCCTTTGGGTAGCACGCACGATTGGCAAGGTCGGGCGTGGCATGATATCATCGCCCTTGGACAGAACACAGTCGACAACATCAGGCGTGACATGCCATTTTCGCCTTTCGACAGCATACACGATCGAACGACGTTAGGCGTGGCTTGATATCACCGTCCTTAGACTGCACTCACGGTCAGACGACGTCGGGCGTGACATGACATCACCGCCTTTGGACAACACACGCGATCAACGCCAGCGTGGCATGATATCACCGCCTTGACAAAGACGCACGATCGGACGACATCGGGCGTGGCATGACATCACAGCCATTGGACAGCACAAACGGTCGAAAATGTCGGGCGTGGCAGGACATCACCGCCCTTGGACAGCACACACGATCGAACGACGTCGGGCGTGGCATGACAGCACCGCCCTTGGACAGCACGCACGGTCGGTTGACGTCCGGCGTGGCATGACATCACCGCCTTTGGACAACACACCCGGTCGGCAACGTCGGGCGTGGCATGATATCACCGCCATTGGATAGCACATACCGTCGGCAACGGAAGGCGTTGCATGCCATCACCTCTCTTGGAAAGCACACATCGTCGGACGACTTCAGGCATGGCATCATCACCGCCCTTGGACAGCAAAAACGGTCGAACGACGTCGGGCGTGGCATGACATCACCACCCTTTGACTGCACGCACGGTCGGTTGACATCGGGCGTGGCATGACATCACCGCCTCTGGACAACACACATGGTCGGCAACGTCAGGCGTAGCATGACATAACCGCCCTTGGACAGTAAATACCGTCAGCAATGTAAGGAGTGGCATGCCCTTAACGCCCTTGGACAACACACACGATCGACAACTAAGGCTTGGCATGCCATCACCGCCCTTGGAAAGCACACAAGGTCGGACGATGTTAGGCGTGGCATGACATCACCTCCCTTTCACAGCACACACAGTCGAACGATGTCGGGTATGGCATGCCTTAATCGCCTTTGGGCAGCAGGCACGATCATCAAGGTCGGGCAAGGCATGATATCATCGTCCATGGACTGCACGCACAGTAGGACGACTTTGGGCGTGGCATGCAATTATGGCCTTTGGGAAGCACAAATTGTCGAACGATGTCGGGTGTAGCGTGCCATCATAGCTCTTGGACGACAAACACGGTCGAACCACATCAGGCGTGAAATGCCATCACTGCGTTAGGACATCACACACGGTGGAACGACGTTGGGATTGGCTTGACATCACCGCCCTTGGACTGCACGCACGGTACGACGACTTTGGGTGTGGCATCATATCACCGCCCTTGGACAACACACACGGTCGGCAACGTCGGGCGTGCCATGCCATCACCGCCCTTGTATTTCACACACGGCCGGACGACGTCAGGCGTGGCATTACATAACCGCCCTTGGACAGCACACACGGTCGAACGACGTCGAGCGTGGCATGCCATCATCGCCTTTGGGCAGCAAAAACGATCGAACGACGTCGAGCGTGGCATGACATCACAACCCTTGGACTACACGCACGGTCAGACAACGTCGGGCATGGCATGATATCACTGCTCTTGGACGGCAAACATAGTCGAACGACGTCGGGCCTAGCATGCCATCACTGCCTTTGGACAGCATACACAGTCAAACGACGTTGGGCGTGGCTTGACATTAGCGTCCTTAAACTGCACGCACGGCAGACGACGTTGGGCGTGGCATGACATCACTGCCATTTGACAGCACACATTGTCGGCAACGTCAGGCGTGGCATTACATCACCGCCCTTGGACAACACATACGGTCGGCAACGTAAGGCGTGGCATGCCATCACTGCCCTTGGATAACACATACGGTCGGCAACGTCAGGCTTGGCATGACATCACCGCTTCGATCGCACACACGGCCGGGTAACGTCGGGCGTGGCATGACATCATCGCCGTGGACGGCATTACTGTCGCCAACGCCGGCGTGGCATGAAATCGCCTCCTGACAATACACATGGTTGGAAAACATCGGGCGTCGCATGCAATCATCGCCTTTGGAAAGCACACAAGGTCAAACAACATCGGGTGTGGAATGACATCACCGCATTTGGACAGCTCAAACGGTTGAACGACGTCGGACGTGACTTGCCTTCACTGCCTTTGGATAGCAAACACGGTCGAGCGACGTCGGGCTTGGAATGCCATCATCGCGTTTGGGTAGCACACACTGTCGAACGACGTCGGGCGTGGCATGCAATCATCGCCTTTGGGTAGCATAAACGGTTGAACGACATCGGGCGTGGCATGACATAACTGCCCTTGGACAGCACACACGGTCGAACGAAGTTAGGCATGGTATGACATCATTGCCCTTGGATTACACGCACGATCGGCAAGGTCGGTCGTGGCATGACATCACCGCCCTTGGACTGCACGCACAGTCGGTTGACATCGGGCGTGGCATGATATCACCGCCCTTGGACAACATATGTGGTCGGCAACTTAAGGTGTGGCATGCAATCACCGCCCTTGGACAGCACACACGGTCGGACATGTCGGGCGTGGCATGACATCTCCGCCCTTGGACAGCAAACACGATCGAACGACGTCGGGCGTGGCATGACTTCACCACCCTTGGACAGCACACACGGCAGAACGACGTCGGGCATGGTATGGCTTCATCGCCTTTGGGCGGCACACACGGTCGGCAACATCGGGCGTGGCATGAAATCACCGCTCTTGGGCCGGTACACCGCGGTCGGACAATCACGGCGTTGCGGGGACATCATCGCCCTTGGACTGCACACACGATCGGCAAGCTCGGGCGTGGCATGACATCATTGCCCTTCGACAGCACACATGATCGGCAACTTCTGGCTAGGCATGACAACACCGTCTTTGGACAGTACTCACGATCTAACAACGTTGGGCGTGGCATGACATCACAACCCTTGGGCAACACCCACGGTCGGACTATGTCGGGCGATGCATGAAATCACTGCCTTTGGACAGCACAAACGGTCGAACCACGTCGGGCGTAGAATGCCATCATCGCCTTTGGGCAGCATACACAGTCGAACGACATCGGGCGTGGCATGCCATCATAGCCTTTGGACAGCAAAAACGATCGAATGATGTCGAGCGTGGCATGAAATCACGGCCCTTGCACTACACGCACGGTCAGACGACGTCGGGCATGGCATGACATCACCTCCCTTGGACAGCCCACACGGTCGTTCGACGTCGAGCGTGGCATGACATCACCGCCCTTGTACAGCAAACACAGTCGAACGACGTCGGGCCTGGCATGCCATCACCGCCTTAGGACAGCATACACGGTCGAACGATGTTGCGCATGGCTTGACATCACTGTCCTTGGACTGCACGCACGGTCAGACGACGTCGGACATGGCATGACATCACCGCCATTGGACAGCACACACGGTCGGCAACGTCTGGCGTGGCATGACATCACCTCCCTTGGACAACACACATGGTCGAACGACGTCGGGCATGGCATGACATCACCGCCCTTAGAAAGCACGCACGGTCGGACGACGTTGGGCATGGCATGAAATCAACGCCTTTGGATAGCACACACGGTCGGCAACGCCATGCGTGGCATGACATCACTGCCCTTGGACAGCACATACGGTCCACAACGTAAGGTATGGCATGCCATCACCGCCCTTAGAAAGCACACACGATCGGACGACGTTAGGCGTGGCATGACATCACCGACCTTTGACAGCACGCACAGTCGAACAACGTCGGGCATGGCATGCCTTCATCGCCTTTGGGCAGCACACATGGTCAGCAACGTCAGGCGTGACATCACATCACCGCTCTTGGACTGTACACACGGTCAGATGATGTGGGTGTGGTATGACATCATCGCCCTTGGACTACACGCACGATCGGCAAGGTCGGGCGTGGCATAACATCATCGCCCTTGGACAGCACACACTGTCGACAACATCTAGCGTGGCATGAGATAACCGCCCTTGGATAGTACACACGATCATACAACGTCGGGTGTGGCATGACATCACCGCCCTTGGGCTGCACACACGGTAGGACTACGTCGGGCGGTGCTTGACTTAACGCCTTTGGGCAGCACACACGGTCGAACGACGTCGGGCGTGGCATGCCATCATAGCCCTTAGATGGCAAATACGGTCGAACGGCGTTAGGCGTGACATGCCGTCATCGCCTTTGGACAGCACAGACGGTCGAACGACATCGGGCGTGGCATGCCATCATCCCCTTTGGGCAGCACACACAGTCGAACAACGTCGGGTGTTTCATGACATCACCACCTTTGGACAGCACACATGGTCCAACGATATTGGACGTGACATGCCATCACCATCTTTTGACAACACACATGGTCGAGCAACGTCAGGCGTGGCATTCTATCATCGCATTTGGGTTTCACACTCGGTCGGATGACGTTGGGCGTGGTATGACATCACCACTATTAAGAAGCACACACGGTAAGACTACGTCGGGCGTGGCATTACATCACCGCCTTTGGGCAGCACACACGGTCGAACAACGTCGGTCGTGGCATTCCATCATCGCCTTTGGGCAGCACACACGGTCTAACGATGTTGTGCGTGGCATGCTATCATCGCCTTTGGGCAACACAAACAGTTGAACGACATCGGGCGTGGAATGACATCATCGCCCTTGGAATGCATGCACGGTCGATTGACGTCGGGCGTGGAATGACATCACCGCCTTTGGACAACACACAAGATCGGCAACGTCAGGCGTGGCATGATATCACCGCCCTTGGACAATACATACGGTCGGCAACGTAAGGAGTGGCATGCCCTCACCGCCCTTGGACAACACACACGGTCGACAACGTAAGGCGTGGCATGCCATCACTGCCCTTGGAAAGCACACAAGGTCGAACGACGTCAGGCGTGGCATGACATCACCGCTCTTTGACAGCACTCATAGTCGAACGAGGTTGGGCATGGCATGACATCACCGCCATTGGACAGCACACACGGTCGGACGACGTCAGGCGTTGCATGACATCACCACATTTGGGTAGCACACACGATCGGACTACGTCAAGCGTGGCATGATAACACCGCCCTTAGACAGCACATACGGTCGGCAATGTAAGGTGTGGCATGCAATCACCACCCTTGGAAAAAACACAAGGTCGAATGACGTTAGGCGTGGCATTACATCACCGCCCTTGGACTGCACGCACGGTAGGACGATGTCGGGCGTGGCATGACATCACCGCCTTTGGACAACACATACGGTCGGCAACGTCGGGCTTGGCATGACATTACCGCCCTTGGACAGCACATACGGTCGGCAACGTATAGCATGGTATGCCATCACCGCCCTTGGACAGCACACACGCTCGGCAATGTCGGGTGTGGCATGACATCACCGCCATTGGACAGCACACACGGTCGGAAACGTCGGGAGTGGCATGACATCACCGCCCTTGCTCAATAGACCCAGTCGGACGACATCGGGCATGGCATGAAATCACCGCCATTAAGAAGCACACACGGTCGGACGACATCGGGCATGGCATGACATCACCGCCATTGGGCAGCACACACGGTCGAACAACATCGGGCGTGGCATCCATCATCGCCTTTGGGAAGCACACACAATCTAACGACATCAGGCGTGGCATGCCATCATTGCCATTGGGCAATACAAACAGTTGAACGACATCGGGCGTGGCATGACATCGCCGCCCTTGGACTGCACGCACGGTCGGTTGACGTCGGGCGTGGCATGACATCATCGCCTTTGGACAACACACATTGTCGGCTACGTTAGGTGTGGTATGACATCACCGCCCTTGGAAAGCACACACGGTCGACAACGTAAGGGGTGGCACGCCATCACCGCCCTTGGACAACACACAAGGTCGGACGACGTCAGGCGTGGCATGATATCACTGTCGTTTGACAGCACACACAGTCGAGCGATGTCAGGCATGGCATGCCTTTATCGCCTTTTGGCAGCACGCACGATCGGCAAGGTCGGGCGTGGCATGATATCATCGCCCTTGGACAGCACACACAGTCGACAACATCAGGCGTGACATGCCATCTTCGCCTTTGGACAGCATACACGATCGAACGATGTTGGGCGTGGCTTGATATCACCGTCCTTGGACTTCACGCACAGTCGGACGACGTTGGGCGTGGCATGACATCACCGCTATTGGACAGCACACACGGTCGAACGATGTCGGGCGTGGCATGACATCACGCCCTTGGACTGCATGCACGGTGGGTTGACGTCAAGCGTGGCATGACATCACCGCCTTAGGACAACATACACGTTTCGCAAAGTCGGGCGTGGCATGACATCACCGCCCTTGGACAGCACATACGGTCGGCAACGTATAGCGTGGCATGCCATCACCGCCCTTGGATAGCATACACACTCGGCAACGTCGGGTGTGGCATGACATCACCGCCATTGGACAACACACACGGTCGGTAATGTCGGGAGTGGCATGAAATCACCGCCCTTGGATAACACACTCGGTCGGACGACGTCGGACGTGGTATGACATCACCGCTATTAAGAAGCACACACGGTCGGACTATGTCGGGCGTGGCATGACATCACCGCCTTTGGGCAGCACACACGGTCGAACAACATCGGGCGTGGCATTCTATCATCGCCTTTGGGCAGCACACACGGTCTAACGACGTCGGGCGTGGCATGCTATCATCGCCTTTGGGAAACACAAACAGTTGAACGACATTGGGCATGGCATGACATCATCGCCCTTGGAATGCACGCACGGTCGGTTGACGTCGGCGTGGCATGACATCACCACCTTTGGACAACACACATGGTCGGCAACGTCAGGCGTGGCATGATATCACCGCCCTTGGACAGTACATACGGTCGGCAACGTATGGAGTGGCATGCCCTCACCGCCCTTGGACAACACACACGATCGACATCGTAAGGCGTGGCATGCCATCACCGCCCTTGAAAAACACACAAGGTCGGCAACATCAGGCGTGGCATGACATAACCTCCATTGGACAGTACACACAGTTGGACAACATCGGGCGTGGCATGACATCACCGCCCTTGGGCAGCACACACAGTCTTACTACATCGAGCGATGCATGACATCACCGCCTTTGGACAGCACACACGGTCAAACGACATCAGGCATGGCATGACATCACCGCCTTTGGACAGCTTACACGGTTGAACGACGTCGGACGTGATATGCCATCACCGCCTTTGGACAGCACACACAGTCGAGCGACGTCGGGCGTGGAATGCCATCATCGCATTTGGGTAGCACACACTATCGAACGACGTCGGGCGTGGCATGCAATCATCGCCTTTGGGTAGCACAAATGGTTGAAGGACATCGGGCGTGGCATGACATCACCACCCTTGGACAACACACACGGTCAAACGACGTTAGGCATGGTATCCCATCATCGCCCTTGGACTACACGCACGATCGCCAAGGTCGGGCATGGCATGACATCACCGCCCTTGGAATGCATGCACGATCGGTTGACGTCGGGCGTGGCATGACATCACCGCCCTTGGACAACACATATGGTCGGCAACATAAGGTGTGGCCTGCCATCACCGCCCTTGGACAGCACACACGGTCGGAGACGTCGCGCGTGGCATGACATCACCGCCCTTGGACAGCACACACGATCGAACAACGTCGGGCGTGGCATGACATCACCGCCATTGGACAGCACGCACGATCGAACGACGTCGGGCATGGCATGCCTTCATAGCCTTTGGGCAGCACACACGGTCGGCAACATCGGGCGTGGCATGACATCACCGCTCTTGGACAGTACACACGATCGGCAAGGTCGGGCGTGGCATGACATCATCACCCTTGGACAGCACACACAGTCGACAACATCAGGCGTGGCATGACATCACCACCCTTGGATATTACACTCGGTCGAATGACATCAGGAGTGGTATTTCATCATAACTTTTGGGCAGCACACACGGTTGAACGACGTCGGGCGTGGCATGACATCACCGCCTTTGGACAACACATGAGCCGACAACGTCGCGTCATGCCATTGCATGACATCACGCGCTCTTTGACAACACATACGGTCGAACGCGTGGCGTGGCATGCCATCGCGCGCTTTGGGGCACTCACGGTCGGACATGTCGGGCGTGGCATGACATCACCGCCCTTGGACAACACACACGGTCGAACGACGACGAGCATGGCATGACCTCACCACCCTTGGATAGTACACACGGTCGAACGACGTCTGGCGTGGCTTGACATCACCGCCCTTGGACAGCACAAACGATCGTCAACGTCAGGCGTGGCATGACATCACCGCCCTTGGACTGCACGCACGGTTGGACGACGTCAAGCGTGGCATGACATCACCGCCCTTGGATAGCACAAACGATCGAACGACATCGGGCATGGCATTCCATCGCCGCCCTTGGACTGCACACACAGTCGAACGACGTCGGGCGTGGCATGACATCACCACCCTTGTACATTACACATGGTCGACAACATTGAGCGTGGCATGAAATCACCACCCTTGGACAGTACACACGGTCGAACGACGTCTGGCGTGGCTTGACATCACCGCCCTTGGACCGCACAAACGTTTGGCAACGTCGGGCGTGGTATGAAATCACCGCCCTTGGATAGCACACACAGTCGAACACGTCGGGCGTGGCATGACATCACCGCCCCTGGACAGCACACACGGTCGAACGACGTCGGGCGTGGCATGACATCACCGCCCATGGACAGCACGCACGGTTGGACGACGTTGGGCATGGCATGACATCACCGCCTTTGGACAGCACACACGGTCGGCAACGTCGGGCGTGGCATTACATCACCGCCCTTGGACAGCATATATAGTCGACAACGTAAGGTGTGGCATGCCATAACCGCCCTTGGACAGCACACTCGGTCGGACGACGTCAGGCGTGGCATGATATCACCGACCTTTGACAGCACACACGATTAAACGACGTCGGACATTGTATGCCTTCATCGACTTTGGGTTGCACACACAGTCGGCAACGTCGAGCATGGCATGACATCACCGCTCTTGGACAGTACACACGGTCGGACTATGCGGGCGTGGTTTGACTTCATTGCCCTTGGACTATTTGCACGATCGGCAAGGTCGGGCGTGGCATTACATCATCGCCCTTGGAAAGCACACACAGTCGACAACATCCGGCGTGGCATGACATAACCGCCCTTGGATAGTACACACGGTCAGACAACGTCAGGCGTGGCATGACATCACCGCCATTGGGCAGCACACTCGTTCGAATTACGTCGTACGATGCATGACATAACGCCTTTGGACAGCACAAACGGTCGAACAACGTCGGGCGTGGCATGTTATCACCGCCATTGGGCAGCACACACAGTCAAACGACGTCGGGTGTGGCATGTTATCATAGCCCTTGGACGGCAAATACGGTCGAACGACGTAAGGCGTGACATGCCATCACAGCCTTTGGACAACACACACGGTCAAACGACGTCGAGCGTGGCATGTTATCACCGCCTTTTGACAGCACACATGGTCGAGTGACGTCGGACGTGACATGCCATCACCGCCTTTTGACAGCAGACACGGTCGAGCGACGTCGAGCGTGGCATTCTATCTTCGCGTTTGGATATCACCCACGGTCGAACAACGTCGGGCGTCGCATGCGATCATCGTATTTGGACAGCAAAAACGGTTGAACGACATCGGGCATGGAATGATTTCACCGCCCTTGGACTGCATTCACGGTCGGACGACGTCGGGCGTGGCATGCCATCACGCCCTTGGAAAGCAAACACGATCGAACAACATCGGGCATGGCATGACATCACTGCCCTTGGAATGCACGCACGGTCGGTTGACAGTGAGCGTGGATTGACATCCCTGCCTTTGGACAACACACATGGTCGGCAACGTCAGGTGTGGCATGACATCACCGCCCTAGGACAGCACATACGGCCGACAACGTCATGCGTGGCATGCCATTAGCGCCCTAGGACAACACTCACGGTCAGACACGTCGAGCGTGGCATGACATCATCGCCCTTGGACTGCACACACGATCGAACGACGTCAGGCGTGGCATGACATCACCACTCTTGGACTGCACGCACGGTCGGTTGACGTTGGGCGTGGCATGACATCACCGCCTTTGGACAACACACACGGTCGGCAATGCCGGGCACGACATGACATCACCGCCCTTGGACAACACACTCGGTCAGATGACGTCAAGCGTGGCATGATATCACCGACCTTTAACAACACACATGGTCAAACGACGTCGGGCATGGCATGCCTTCATTGCCTTTGGAAAGTACAGACGATCGGCAACGTCGGGCGTGGCATGACATCACCGCTCTTGGATAGTACACACGGTCGGACTATGCGGGCGTGGTATGACATCATCGCCCTTGGACTATTCGCACGATCGGCAAGGTCGGGTGTGGCATGACATCATCGCCCTTGGAAAGCACACACAGTCGAGAACATACGGCGTGGCATGACATTACCGCCCTTGGATAGTACACACGGTCGGACAACGTCAGGCAGGGCATTACATCACCGCCCTTGGGCAGCACACTCGTTCGGATTACGTCGTGCGATACATGACATAACGCCTTTGGGCAGCACACACGGTCAAATGACGTCGGGTGTGGCATGTTATCATAGCCCTTGGATGGCAAATACGGTCGAACGACGTAAGGCGTGGCATGACATCACCCCCTTTGGACAGCACACACGGTCAAACGAGGTCGAGCGTGGCATGCCATCATCGCCTTTGGGCAGCATACACGGTCGAACAACATCAGGTGTGGCATGCCATCACCCCCTTTGGACAGCACACACGGTCAAACGACATTGGGTGTGGCATGACATCACCGCCTTTTGACTGCACACACGGTTGAGCGACGTCGGGTGTGGCATTCTATCATCGCGTTTGGATATCACACACGGTCGAACAACGTCGGGCATCGCATGCCATCATCGCATTTGGGCAGCACAAACGGTTGAACGACATCGAGCGTGGAATGATATCACCGCCCTTGGACTGCATTCACGGTCGGACGACGTCGGGCGTGGCATGACATCACGCCCTTGGAAAGCACACACGATCGGACAACGTCGGGCATGGCATGACATCACCGCCCTTGGACTGCACGCATGGTCGATTGACATCGAGCGTGGCATGACATCACTGCCTTTGGACAACACACATGGTCGGCAACGTCAGGTGTGGTATGACCTCACTGCCCTTGGACAACACATACGGCCGACAACGTAAGGCGTGGCATGCCATCACCGCCATTGGACAACACACATGGTCGAACGACATAGGGCGTGGCATGACATCACCGCCCTTGGACTGCACACACGATCGAACGACGTCAGGCGTGGCATGACATCACCACTCTTGGACTGCACGCACGGTCGGTTGACGTTGGGCGTGGCATGACATCAACGCCTTTGGACAACACACACGGTCGGCAATGCCGGGCACGACATGACATCACCGCCCTTGGCAGCACATACGGTCGGCAATATAAGGCGTGGCATGCCATCAACGCCCTTGGACAACACACACGGTAGGACACGTCAAGCGTGGCATTACATCACCACCCTTGGACAGCACACACGGTCGAACGACATCGGGCGTGGCATGACATCACCGCCCTTGGACTGCACGCACAGTCGGAAACATTGGGCGTGGCATGACATCACCGCCCTTGGACAGCACACACGATTGGCGACGCGGGGCGTGGCATGACATCACCGCCCTAGATAGTACACACGGTCGGACAACGTCGGGCATGGCATGACATCACCACCCAAGGGTAGCACACACGGTCGGACTACGTCGGGCGATGCATTACATAACGCCTTTGGACAACACAAACAATCGAAGATTGTCGGGCGTGGCATGCCATCATCTCTTTTGGGCAGCACACACGGTCGAACGACGTCAGGCGTGGCATGCCATCATCGCCTTTTAGCAGCACACATTGTTGAACGACGTCAGTCGTGGCATTCCATCATTGCCTTTGGGCAGCAAAAACAGTCGAACAACGTTGAGCGTGGAATGACATCACGACCCTTGGACTTCACGCACGGTCAGGCGACGTCAGGCATGGCATGACATCATCGCCCTTGGACAGCACACACGGTCGGACGACGTCGGGCGTGGCATGACATCACTGCCCTTGGACAGCACACACGGTGAAACAACATCGGGCGTGGCATGCCATCATATCCCTTAGACGGCAAACACAATCAAACGATGTCAGGCTTGACATGCAATCACTGCCTTTGGACAACATACACGGTCGAACGATGTTAGGCGTGGCTTGACATCACCGTCGTTTGACTGCACGCACGGTCAGACGACGTCGGGCGTGGCATGACATCACCGCCATTGGAAAGTACACACGGTCGTCAACGTCGGGCATGGCATTACATCACCGCCCTTGGACAGCACATACGGTCGGCAACGTAAGGCGTGGCATGCCATCACCGCCCTTGGAGAGCACCTACAGTCGGCAACGTCGCACGTGGCATGACATCTCCGCCCTTGGACAACACACACGGTCGGCAACGTCGGGCGTGGCATGAAATCATCTCCCTTGGACGGCACACACGATCGGCAACGTGAGGTGTGGCATTACATCACCTCCCTTGGACAGTACACATGGTCGGACAACGTAGGGCGTGGCATGACATCCTCGCCCTTGGGTAACACACACGGTCTGACTACGTCAGGAGATGCATGACATAACCGCCTTTGGACAGCACACATGGTCGACCGACGTCAGGCGTGGCAGGCATCATCGCCTTTGGGCAGCACACACGGTCGAACAATGTCGAGCGTAGAATGCAATCATCGCCTTTAGGTAGCACACACGGTCGAACGACGTCGGGGGTGGTATAACATCACCGTCTTTGGACAGCTCACACGGTCGAATGACGTCGGACGTGACATGCCATCACCGCTTTTGGACAGCACACACGGTCGAGCGACGTCGAGCGTGGAATGCCATCATCGCCTTTGGGGAGCACAAATGGTTGAAAGACTTAGGGCGTGGCATGACATCACCGCCCTTGGACTGCACGCACGATCGGACGATGTCGGGCGTGGCATGACATCACCCCCCTTGGACAGCACACACGGTCAAACGACATCAGGCGTGGCATGACATCACTGCCCTTGGACTGCACGCACGGTCGGATGACATCAGGCATGGCATGACATCACAGCCTTTGGACAGCACACACGGTCGGCAACGTCGGGCGTGGCATTACATCACCGCCCTTGGACAGCACATACGGTCGGCAACATCGGGCATGGCATGACATCACTGCCCTTGGCATGCACACACGGTCCAACGACGTCAGGTGTGGCATGCCATCATGACCCTTAGACGGCAAACACAGACGAATGATATAAGGCGTGACATGCCATCATCGCCTGTGGACAACAGACACGGTCGACAACGTCGGGCGTGGCATGACATCATCGCCCTTGGACGGCACACTCGTTCTGCAATGTCAGGCGTGGCTTGACTTCACCGCCCTTGGACAGTACACACGGTCGGACAACGTTGGGCGTGGCATGACATCACAGCCCTAGGGCAGCACACACGGTCTGACTACGTCGGGCGATGCATGAAATCACCGCCTTTGGACAGCACACACAGTCGAATGACGTAGGGCGTCGCAGCCATTATCGCCTTTGGGAAGCATACACGGTCGAACGACGTCTAGCGAAGCATGCAATAATCGCCTTTGGTTAGCACACACGGTCGAACGACGTTGGGCGTGGCATGACATCACCGCTTTCGGACAGCTCACATGGTCGAACGACGTCAGACGTGACATGCAATCACTGCCATTAGACATCACACATGGTCGAGCGACGTCGGGCGTGGAATTCCATCATCACCCTTGGGCAACACAAACGGTTGAACGATTTAGGGCATGGCATGACATCACCGCCCTTGGACTGCACGCACAATCGGACGATGTCGGGGGTGGCATGACATCAACCCCCTTGGACAGCACACACGGTCAAATGACATCGGGCGTGGCATGACATCACCGCCCTTGAACTACACACACGGTCGGATGACGTCGGGTGTGGTATAACATCACCGCCTTTGGTTAAAACACACACGGTCGGCAACGTCAGGCATGGCATTATATCACCGCCCTTGGACAGCACATACGGTCGGCAACGTAAGGCGTGGAATTCCATCAACGACCTTGGACAACACACGCGGTCGACAACGTCGGGCGTGGCATGACATCACCGCCCTAGGCTTGCACACACGGTCGAACGTCGTCAAGCGTGGAATGCCATCATTACCCTTAGAGTGCAAACACAGTCGAATGATATCAGGCGTGACATGCCATCACAGCCAGTGGAGAACACACACAGTCAGCAACGTCGGGCGTGGCATGACATCATCGGCCTTGGATGGCACACTCGGTTGGCAATGTCAGGCGTGGCATGACATCACCGCCCTTGGACAACACATACGGTCGACAACGTAAGGTGTGGCACGCCATCACCACCCTTGGACAGCACACACGGTCGGACACGTTGGGCGTGGCATGACATCACCGCCCATGGACAGCACACACGGTCGAACGACGTATAGCGTGGCATGATGTCACCGCCCTTGGACAGCACACACGGTCGAACGACATCGGGCATAACATGCCTTCATCGCCTTTGGGTAGCACACGATTCGGCAACATCGGGCGTGACATGACATCACCGCTTCTGGGCCGATTACACGGTCGGACGACGTCGGGTATTGCATGAAATCATCGCCCTTGGACTGCACACACGTTCGGCAATGTCAGGCGTGGCATGACATCGCTGCCTTTGGGCAGCACACACGGTCGGCAACTACAGGCAAGGCATGAGAACATCGCCTTTGGGCAGCATACACGGTCTAACGACGTCAGGCGTGGCATGCCATCATTGCCTTTGGGCATTACAAACGGTTGAACGACATAGGGCGTGGCATGACATCACCTCCCTTAGACTTCACGCACGGTCAGGCGACGTCGGGCGTGGCTTGACATCACCGCCCTTGGACAGAATACACAATGAAACAACGTCGGGCGTGGCATGCCATCATAGCTCTTAGACGGCAAACACAATCGAACGATGTCAGGCGTGACATGCCATCACCGCCTTTGGATAGCATACACGGTCGAACGACGTCAGGCGTGGCTTGACATAACCGTCCTTGGACTGCACGCATGGTCAGACGACGTCGGGCGTGGCATGACATCACCGCCATTGGACAGCACACACGGTCGGCAACGTAAGGTGTGGCACGCCATCACCACCCTTGGACGACACACGGTCGGACACGTTGGGCGTGGCATGATATCACCACCCTTGGACAGACACACGGTCAAACGACGTATAGCGTTGCCGCGACATCACCGCCTCTTGACAGACACACGATCGAATGACGTCGGGCATGGCATGTCTTCATCGCCTTTTGGTAGCACACACGGTCGGCAACATCTGGCGTGGCATGACATCACCGCCCTTGGACAGTACACATGGTCGAACGACGTCGGGCATTGCATGACATGATCGCCCTGGGACTTCACACACGGTCGGCAAGGTCAGGCGTGGCATGACATCACCGCCTTTGGGTAGCACACACGATCGGCAACTTCAGGCAAGGCATGACAACATCGCCTTTGGGAAGCACACACGGTTAAACGACGTCGGGGGTGGCATGCGATCATTGCCTTTGGGCAAGACACACGGTCGGAATACGTCGGGCGATGCATGACATAATGCCTTTGGATAGCACAAACGGTCGAACAACGTCGGGCGTGGCATACTATCATCGCCTTTGGGCAGCACACACAGTCGAACAACGTCGGGCGTGGCATGCCATCATAGCCCTTGGACGAAAAATAGAGTCGAACGACGTCAGGCGTGACATGCCAGCACCGCCCTTGGACAGCACACACAGTCGGACACGTCGTGCGTGGCATGACATCACCGTCGTTGGACAGCACACACGATCGAACGACGTCGTGCGTGGCATGACATCACCACCTTGGACAGCACGCACGGTCGGAGGACGTTAGGTGTGGCATGACATCACCGCCTTTGGACAACACACACGGTCGAACGATGTCAGGCATGGCATGACATCACCGCCCTTGGACAGCACATACGGTCGGCAACGTAAGGAGTGGCATGACATCACCGCCCTTGGACAACACACACGGTCGACAAAGTAAGGCGTGGCACGCCATCAGCGCCGTTGGACAACACACAAGGTCGAACGACGTTAGGCGTGGCATGATATCACCGCATTTTGACAGCACAAACAATCGAATGATGTCGGGCATTGCATGCCTTCATCGCCTTTGGGTAGCACGTACGATCGGCAAGGTCGGGCGAGGCATGATATCATCGCCCTTGGACAACACACACTGTCGACAGCATCAGGCGTGACATGCGATCTTCGCCTTTGGACAGGATACAGGGTCGAACGACGTCAGGCATGGCTTGGCATCACCGTCCTTGGACTACCCGCACGGTCAGACAACGTCGGGCGTGGCATGACATCACCGCCATAGGACAGCACAAATGGTCAACAACGTCGGGCGCGGCATGATATCACCGCCCTTGGACAGCACACACGGTCGAACGACGTCGGGCGTGGCATGACATCACGCCCTTGGACTGCACGCACGGTCGGTTGACGTCGGGCGTTGCATGACATCACCGCCTTTGGACAACACACACGGTTGGCAACATCGGGCGTGGCATGAAATCACCGCCCTTGGACAACACATTCGGTTGACGGCGTCGGGCGTGGTATGACATCACCGCCATTAAAAGCACACTGCGGTCGGACTACGTCGGGCGTGGCATGACATCACCGCCTTTGGGCAGCACACAAGGTCGAACAACGTCGGGCGTGGCATTCCATCATCGCCTTTGAGCAGTACACACGGTCTAACGACGTTGGGCGTGGCATGCCATCATCGCCTTTGGGCAACACAAATAATTGAATGACATCGGGCGTGGCATGACATCATCGCCCTTGGACAACACATACGGTCGACAACGTAAGGTGTGGCACGCCATCACCACCCTTGGACAGCACACACGGTCGGACATGTTGGGCGTGGCATGACATCACCGCCCATGGACAGCACACACGGTCGAACGACGTATAGCGTGGCATGATGTCACCACCCTTGGACAGCACACACGGTCGAACGTCATCAGGCATAACATGCCTTCATCGCCTTTGGGTAGCACACACGGTCGGCAACATCGGGCGTGACATGACATCACCGCCCTTGGACAGTACACACGGTCGGACGACGTCGGGCGTTGCATGACATCATCGCCCTTGGACTGCACACATGTTCCGCAATGTCAGGCGTGGCATGACATCGCTGCCTTTGGGCAGCACACACGGTCGGCAACTACAGGCAAGGCATGACAACATCGCCTTTGGGCAGCATACACGGTCTAACAACGTCAAGCGTGGCATGCCATCATTGCCTTTGGGCATTACAAACGGTTGAACGACATAGGGCGTGGCATGACATCACCTCCCTTAGACTTCAAGCACGCTCAGGCGACGTCGGGCGTGGCTTGACATCACCGCCCTTGGACAGAATACACAATGAAACAACGTCGGGCGTGGCATGCCATCATAGCTATTAGACGGCAAACACAATCGAACGATGTCAGGCGTGACATGCCATCACCGCCTTTGGATAGCATACACGGTCGAACGACGTCAGGCGTGGCTTGACATAACCGTCCTTGGACTGCACGCATGGTCAGACGACGTCGGGCGTGGCATGACATCACCGCCATTGGACAGCACACACGGTCGGCAACGTAAGGTGTGGCACGCCATCACCACCCTTGGACAGCACACACGGTCGGACACGTTGGGCGTGGCATGATATCACCACCCTTGGACAGCACACACGGTCAAACGACGTATAGCGTTGCACGACATCACCGCCCTTGGACAGCACACACGATCGAACGACGTCGGGCATGGCATGTCTTCATCGCCTTTTGGTAGCACACACGGTCGGCAACATCTGGCGTGGCATGACATCACCGCCCTTGGACAGTACACATGGTCGAACGACGTCGGGCATTGCATGACATGATCGCCCTGGGACTTCACACACGGTCGGCAAGGTCAGGCGTGGCATGACATCACCGCCTTTGGGTAGCACACACGATCGGCAACTTCAGGCAAGGCATGACAACATCGCCTTTGGGAAGCACACACGGTTAAACGACGTCGGGGGTGGCATGCGATCATTGCCTTTGGGCAGCACACACGGTCGGAATACGTCGGGCGATGCATGACATAATGCCTTTGGATAGCACAAACGGTCGAACAACGTCGGGCGTGGCATACTATCATCGCCTTTGGGCAGCACACACAGTCGAACAACGTCGGGCGTGGCATGCCATCATAGCCCTTGGACGAAAAATAGAGTCGAACGACGTCAGGCGTGACATGCCAGCACCGCCCTTGGACAGCACACACAGTCGGACACGTCGTGCGTGGCATGACATCACCGTCGTTGGACAGCACACACGATCGAACGACGTCGTGCGTGGCATGACATCACCACCTTGGACAGCACACACGGTCGGAGGACATTAGGTGTGGCATGACATCACCGCCTTTGGACAACACACACGGTCGAACGATGTCAGGCATGGCATGACATCACCGCCCTTGGACAGCACATACGGTCGGCAACGTAAGGAGTGGCATGACATCACCGCCCTTGGACAACACACACGGTCGACAAAGTAAGGCGTGGCACGCCATCAGCGCCGTTGGACAACACACAAGGTCGAACGACGTTAGGCGTGGCATGATATCACCGCATTTTGACAGCACAAACAATCGAATGATGTCGGGCATTGCATGCCTTCATCGCCTTTGGGTAGCACGTACGATCGGCAAGGTCGGGCGAGGCATGATATCATCGCCCTTGGACAACACACACTGTCGACAGCATCAGGCGTGACATGCGATCTTCGCCTTTGGACAGGATACAGGGTCGAACGACGTCAGGCATGGCTTGGCATCACCGTCCTTGGACTACCCGCACGGTCAGACAACGTCGGGCGTGGCATGACATCACCGCCATAGGACAGCACAAATGGTCAACAACGTCGGGCGCGGCATGATATCACCGCCCTTGGACAGCACACACGGTCGAACGACGTCGGGCGTGGCATGACATCACGCCCTTGGACTGCACGCACGGTCGGTTGACGTCGGGCGTTGCATGACATCACCGCCTTTGGACAACACACACGGTTGGCAACATCGGGCGTGGCATGAAATCACCGCCCTTGGACAACACATTCGGTTGGACGACGTCGGGCGTGGTATGACATCACCGCCATTAAAAAGCACACACGGTCGGACTACGTCGGGCGTGGCATGACATCACCGCCTTTGGGCAGCACACAAGGTCGAACAACGTCGGGCGTGGCATTCCATCATCGCCTTTGAGCAGTACACACGGTCTAACGACGTTGGGCGTGGCATGCCATCATCGCCTTTGGGCAACACAAATAATTGAATGACATCGGGCGTGGCATGACATCATCGCCCTTGGACAACACATACGGTCGACAACGTAAGGTGTGGCACGCCATCACCACCCTTGGACAGCACACACGGTCGGACATGTTGGGCGTGGCATGACATCACCGCCCATGGACAGCACACACGGTCGAACGACGTATAGCGTGGCATGATGTCACCACCCTTGACAAGACACACGCGGTCGAGCGTCGCCAGGCATAACATGCCTTCATCGCTTTGGGTAGCACACACGGTCGGCAACATCGGGCGTGACATGACATCACCGCCCTTGGGCCGGTACACGGTCGGACGACGTCGGGCGTTGCATGACATCATCGCCCTTGATCGCACATGTTCCGCAATGTCGGCGTGGCATGACATCGCCGCCTTTGGGCAAGACACACGATCGGCAACTACGGGCAAGGCATGACAACATCGCCTTTGGGCAAAGCATACACGGTCTAACAACGTCAGCGTGGCATGCCATCATTGCCTTTGGGCATTACAAACGGTTGAGCGACATAGGGCGTGGCATGACATCACCTCCCTTAGACTTCAAGCACGCCAGCGACGTCGGGCGTGGCTTGACATCACCGCCCTTGGACAGAATACACAATGAAACAACGTCGGGCGTGGCATGCCATCATAGCTATTAGACGGCAAACACAATCGAACGATGTCAGGCGTGACATGCCATCACCGCCTTTGGATAGCATACACGGTCGAACGACGTCAGGCGTGGCTTGACATAACCGTCCTTGGACTGCACGCATGGTCAGACGACGTCGGGCGTGGCATGACATCACCGCCATTGGACAGCACACACGGTCGGCAACGTAAGGTGTGGCACGCAATCACCACCCTTGGACAGCACACACGGTCGGACACGTTGGGCGTGGCATGACATCACCGCTTGGACGACACACGGTCAAACGACGTATAGCGTTGCCGCGACATCACCGCTTCGACAGCACACACGGTCGAACGGCGTCGGGCATGGCATGTCTTCATCGCCTTTGGTAGCACACGGTCGGCAACATCGGGCATGGCATGACATCACCGCCCTTGGACAGTACACATGGTCGAACGACGTCGGGCATTGCATGACATGATCGCCCTGGGACTTCACACACGGTCGGCAAGGTCAGGCGTGGCATGACATCACCGCCTTTGGGTAGCACACACGATCGGCAACTTCAGGCAAGGCATGACAACATCGCCTTTGGGAAGCACACACGGTTAAACGACGTCGGGCGTGGCATGCGATCATTGCCTTTGGGCAGCACACACGGTCGGACTACGTCGGGCGATGCATGACATAATGCCTTTGGATAGCACAAACGGTCGAACAACGTCGGGCGTGGCATACTATCATCGCCTTTGTGCAGCACACACAGTCGAACAACGTCGGGCGTGGCATGCCATCATAGCCCTTGGACGGCAAATAGAGTCGAACGACGTCAGGCGTGACATGCCAGCACCTCCCTTGGACAGCACACACAGTCGGACACGTCGTGCGTGGCATGACATCACCGTCGTTGGACAGCACACACGATCGAACGACGTCGTGCGTGGCATGACATCACCACCTTGGACAGCACGCACGGTTGGAGGACATTAGGTGTGGCATGATATCACCGCCTTTGGACAACACACACGGTCGAACGATGTCAGGCATGGCATGACATCACCGCCCTTGGACAGCACATACGGTCGGCAACGTAAGGAGTGGCATGACATCACCGCCCTTGGACAACACACACGGTCGACAAAGTAAGGAGTGGCACGCCATCAGCGCCGTTGGACAACACACAAGGTCGAACGACGTTAGGCGTGGCATGATATCACCGCATTTTGACAGCACAAACAATCGAATGATGTCGGGCATTCCATGCCTTCATCGCCTTTGGGTAGCACGTACGATCGGCAAGGTCGGGCGAGGCATGATATCATCGCCCTTGGACAGCACACACTGTCGACAGCATCAGGCGTGACATGCGATCTTCGCCTTTGGACAGGATACAGGGTCGAACGATGTCAGGCATGGCTTGACATCACCGTCCTTGGACTGCCCGCACGGTCAGACAACGTCGGGCGTGGCATGACATCACCGCCATAGGACAGCACAAATGGTCAACAACGTCGTGCGCGGCATGATATCACCGCCCTTGGACAGCACACACGGTCGAACGACGTCGGGCGTGGCATGACATCACGCCCTTGGAGTGCACGCACAGTCGGTTGACGTCGGGCGTTGCATGACATCACCGCCTCTGGACAACACACAAGGTTGGCAACATCGGGCGTGGCATGAAATCACCGCCCTTGGACAACACATTCGGTCGGACGACGTCGGGCGTGGTATGACATCACCGCCATTAAAAAGCACACACGGTCGGACTACGTCGGGCGTGGCATGACATCACCGCCTTTGGGCAGCACACAAGGTCGAACAACGTCGGGCGTGGCATTCCATCATCGCCTTTGAGCAGTACACACGGTCTAACGACGTTGGGCGTGGCATGCCATCATCGCCTTTGGGCAACACAAATAATTGAATGACATCGGGCGTGGCATGACATCATCGCCCTTGGAGTGCATGCACGGTTGGTTGACGTCGGGCGTGGCATGACATCAACGCCTTTGGACAACACACATGGTCGGTAATGTCAGGCGTGGCATGACATCACCGCTTTGATGCGCATACGGCCGGGTAACGTAAGGAGTGGCATGCCCTCACCGCCATTGACAACACACACGATCGACAACGTATGGCGTGGCATGCCGTCACCGCCCTTGGAAAGCACACAAGGTCGGACAACGTCAGGCATGGCATGATATCACCGCCCTTGGATAGCACAAACGGTCGAACGACGTCGGGCATGGCATTCCATCATCACCCTTGGACTGCATGCACGGTCGGATGACGTCGAGCGTGGCATGACATCACCACACTAGGACATCACACACGGTCGACAACGTCGGGCATGACATGACAACAACACCCTTGGACAGTACACACGGTCGAACGACGTTGGGCGTGGCATGCCATCATAGCCCTTGGATGGCAAACATGGTAGAACGACATCAGGAGTGACATACAATCACCGCCTTTGGGCAGCAGACACGGTCGAACGACATCGGTCTTGACATCACTGCACATGGACTGCACGCACGGTTGGATGACGTCAGGCGTTGCATGACATCACCGCCCTTGGACAACACACATGATCGGCAACGTCGGGCGTGTCATGAAATCACCGGCCATTGGCAGCACACACGGTCGGACTACATCGGGCGTGGCATGCCATCACCGCCCTTGGACCGCACAAACGATCGAACGATGTCAGGCTTGGCATGAAATCACCGCCCTTGGACAGCACATACGGTCGGCAACAGAAGGCGTGGCATGCCCTCACCGCCCTTGGACAGCACACACGGTTAAACACGTCGAGCGTGGCATCACATCACCGCCCTTGGACAGCAAACACGGTCGAACAACGTCGTGCGTGGAATGACATCACCGCTTTTGGATAGCACACACGATCGGCAACGTCTGGAGTGGCATGTCATCATCGCCTTTGGGAAGCACAAATGATCAAATGATGTCGGGCTTTGCATGCCATCATAGCCCTTGGACGGCAAACACGATGGAACCACATTAGGCGTGACATGCCATCACCGCCTTTGGATTGCACGCTGGTAGGACGACTTTAAGCATGGCATGACATCACCGCCCTTGGACAACACACACGATCGGCAACGTCGGGCGTGCCATGCAATCACCGCCCTTGGATTTCACACACGGTCGGACGATGTTAAGCGTGGCATTACATAACAGCCCTTGGACAACACACACGGTCGAACAACGTCGGGAGTGGCATGCCATCATCGCCTTTGGGCAGCACACACGGTCGAACGACGTCGGGCGTGGCATGCCATCAAAGCCCGTGGATGGAAAACATGGTCAGACAACGTCGGGCGTGGCATGGCATCACCACCCTTGGACAGCACACATGGTCGGTCGACGTCGGGCGTGGCATGACATCACCGCCCTTGGACGGCAAACAAAGTCGAACGACGTCAGGCCTAGCATGCCATCACCGACTTTGGAAAGCATACACGTTCGAACGACGTCGGGCGTGGCATTACATCACCGCCATTAGACAGCACATACGGTCGGTGACGTCGGGCGTGGCATTACATCACCGCCCTTGGACAACACATACGGTCAGCAACGTAAGGCATTGCATGCAATCACCGCCCTTGGATAGCACATACGGTCGGCAACATCGGGCATTGCATGACATCATCACCCTTTGGACAGCACACATGATCGAACGACGTCGGGCGTGGCATGCAATCATAGCCCTTGGACGGCAAACAAGGTCGAACAACGTCAGGCATGACATGCCATCATCGCCTTTGGACAGCACACACGGTAAAATAACGTCGGGCGTGGCATGCCATCATCGCCTTCGGGCAGCACACACGGTCGAACGACGTTTGCCGTGGCATGACATCACCGTCTTTGGACAGCATAAACGGTCGAACGACGTCGGACGTGGCATGCCATCACCGCCTTTGGACAGCACACACGATCGAGCGACGTCGGGCGTGGCATGCCATCATCGCGTTTGAGTAGCACACACGGTCGAATGACGTCAGGCGTGGCATGCCATCATCGCCTTTGGGCAGCACAAACGGTTGAATGACAACGAGCGTGGCATGACATCACTGCCCTTGGACTGCACGCATGGTCGGACGACGTCGGGCGTGGCATGCCAGCACCGCCCTCGGACTGCTTACACGGTCAGTTGACATTAGGCATGGCAGATATCACCGCCTTTGGACAACACATATGGTCGGCAACATCTAGCGTGGCATGACATCACCGTCCTTAGGCAGCACACACGGTCAGACTATCAAAGGGCGTGGCATGACATCAACGCCTTTAGACAGTACAAACGGTCAAATAACGTCGGGCGTGGCATGCCATCATCGCCTTTGGGAAGCACACACGGTCGAACGACGTCGGGCGTGGCATGCCAGCATAGCCCTTGGACGGCAAACACGGTCGAAAAACGTCAGTCGTGACATGCCATCACCGCCCTTGGACAACACACACGGTCGGACGACGTTGGGCGTGGCATGACATCACCACTTTTGGACAGCACACACGATTGGCAACGTCGGGCATGGCATGACATCACCTCTCTTGGACAGCACATACGGTCGTCAATGTAAGGCGTGGCATGCCATCACCGCCCTTGGATAGCACACACAGTCGGACACGTCGAGCGTGGCATGACATCATCGCCCTTTGACAGCACACATGGTCGAACGACGTCGGGCGTGGCATGACATCACCTCCCTTGGACAACACGCACGGTCGGACGACGTTGGGCGTGGCATGACATCACCGCCTTTGGACAGCACACACGATCGAACAACGTCGGGCGTGGCATGACATCACCGCCCTTGGACTGCACGCACGGTCGGTTAACATCGGGCGTGGCATGACATCACCGCCCTTGGACAGCACATACGGTCTGCAACGTATAGCGTGGCATGCCATCACCCCGTTGGACAGCACACACGCTCGGCAACGTCGGGTGTGGCATGACATCACCGCCCTTGGACAGAACACACGGTCGACAACGTAAGGCGTGGCATGCCATTACCGCCCTTGGATAGCACACACAGTCGGACACGTCGGGCGTGGCATGACATCACCGCCTTTGGACAGCACGGACGGTCGGACGTTGTTGGGTGTGGCATGACATCACCGCCTTTGGACAGCACACACGGTCAGCAATGTCGGGCATGACATGACAACAACACCCTTGGACAGTACACACGGTCGAACAACGTTGGGCGTGGCATGCCATCATAGCCCTTGGATGGCAAACATGGTAGAACGATGTCAGGAGTGACATACCATCACCGCCTTTGGGCAGCACACACGGTCGAACGACGTCGAGCTTGACATCACCGCACATGGACTGCACGCACGGTTGGATGACGTCAGGTGTTGCATGACATCACCGCCCTTGGACAGCACACATGATCGGCAACGTCGGGCGTGGCATGAAATCACCGGCCATTGGCAGCACATACGGTCGGACAACATCAGGCGTGGCATGCCATCACCACCCTTGGACAGCACAAACGATCGAACGATGTCAGGCTTGGCATGAAATCACCGCCCTTGGACAGCACATACGGTCGGCAACAGAAGGCGTGGCATGCCCTCACCGCCCTTGGACAGCACACACTGTCAAACACGTCGGGCGTGGCATCACATCACCGCCCTTGGACAGCAAACACGGTCGAACAACGTCGTGCGTGGAATGACATCACCGCTTTTGGATAGCACACACGATCGGCAACGTCTGGAGTGGCATGCCATCATCGCCTTTGGGAAGCACAAACGGTCAAACGATGTCGGGCTTGGCATGCCATCATTGCCCTTGGACGGCAAACACGATGGAACCACATCAGGCGTGACATGCCATCACCGCCTTTGGATTGCACGCTGGTAGGACGACTTTGGGCATGGCATGACATCACCGCCCTTGGACAACACACACGATCGGCAACGTCGGGCGTTCCATGCCATCACCGCCCTTGGATTTCACACACGGCCGGACGATGTTAAGCGTGGCATTACATAACAGCCCTTGGACAACACACACGGTCGAACGACGTCGGGCGTGGCATGCCATCATCGCCTTTGGGCAGCACACACGGTCGAACGACGTCGGGCGTGGCATGCCATCATAGCCCGTGGATGGAAAACATGGTCAGACAACGTCGGGCGTGGCATGACATCACCACCCTTGGACAGCACACATCGTCGATCGACGTCGGGCGTGGCATGACATCACCGCCCTTGGACGGCAAACAAAGTCGAACGACGTCGGGCCTAGAATGCCATCACCGACTTTGGATAGCACATACGGTCGGCAACGTCGGGCATGGCATGACATCATCTCCCTTGGACAGCACACACGGTCGGCAACGTCGGGCGTGGCATTACATCACCGCCATTAGACAGCACATACGGTCGGCGACGTCGGGCGTGGCATGACATCACCTCCCTTAAACAGTACAAACGGTTGGACAACATCGGGCGTGGCATGACATCATCACCCTTGGGCAGCACACACGGTCTGACTACGTCGGCCGATGCTTGACATCACCACCTTTGGACAGCACACACGATCGAACGACGTCGGGCGTGGCATGCAATCATAGCCCTTGGACAACACATCACCGCCCTTGGACAACACATACGGTCAGCAACGTAAGGCATTGCATGCCATCACCGCCCTTGGATAGCACATACGGTCGGCAATGTCGGGCGTGGCATGACATCATCACCCTTGGACAGCACACACGGTCGGCAACGTCGGGCGTGGCATGACATCATCGCCCTTGGACGGCACACACGGTCGGCAACGTCAGGCGTGGCATGACATCACCTCCCTTGGACAGTACAAACGGTTGGACAACATCGGGCGTGGCATGACATCATCACCCTTGGGCAGCACACACGGTCTGACTACGTCGGCCGATGCATGACATCACCGCCTTTGGACAGCACACACGATCGAACGACGTCGGGCGTGGCATGCAATCATAGCCTTTGGACGGCAAACACGGTCGAACAACGTCAGGCTTGGCATGCCATCATCGCCTTTGGACAGCACACACGTTAAAATAACGTCTGGCGTGGCATGCCATCATCGCCTTCGGGCAGCACACACGGTCGAACGACGTTTGGCGTGGCATGACATCACCGCCTTTGGACAGCATAAACGGTCGAACGTGGCATGCCATCACCGCCTTTGGACAGCACACACGATCGAGCGACGTCGGGCGTGGCATGCCATCATCGCGTTTGAGTAGCACACACGGTCGAATGACGTCGGGCGTGGCATGCCATCATCGCCTTTGGGCAGCACAAACGGTTGAACGACAACGAGCGTGGCATGACATCACTGCCCTTGGACTGCACGCACGGTCAGACGACGTCGGGCGTGGCATGACAGCACCGCCCTCGGACTGCTCACACGGTCAGTTGACGTTAGGCATGGCAGACATCACCGCCTTTGGACAACACATATGGTCGGCAACATCGAGCGTGGCATGACATCACCGTCCTTAGGCAGCACACACGGTCGGACTATCCAAGGGCGTGGCATGACATCAACGCCTTTGGACAGTACAAACGGTCAAATAACGTCGGGCGTGGCATGCCATCATCGCCTTTGGGAAGCACACACGGTCGAACGACGTCGGGCGTGGCATGCCAGCATAGCCCTTGGACGGCAAATATGGTCGAACAACGTCAGTCGTGACATGCCATCACCGCCCTTGGACAACACACACGGTCGGACGACGTTGGGCGTGGCATGACATCACCGCTTTTGGACAGCACACACGATTGGCAACGTCGGGCGTGGCATGACATCACCTCTCTTGGACAGCACATACGGTCGTCAACGTAAGGCGTGGCATGCCATCACCGCCCTTGGATAGCACACACAGTCGGACACGTCGAGCGTGGCATGACATCACCGCCCTTGGACAGCACACATGGTCGAACGACGTCGGGCGTGGCATGACATCACCGCCCTTGGACAGCACGCACGGTCGGACGACGTTGGGCGTGGCATGACATCACCGCCTTTGGACAGCACACACGGTCAGCAACGTCGGGCGTGGCATGACATCACCGCCCTAGGACAGCACACACGATCGAACAACGTCGGGCGTGGCATGACATCACCGCCGTTGGACTGCACGCACGGTCGGTTAACATCGGGCGTGGCATGCCATTACCCCGTTGGACAGCACACACGCTCGGCAACGTAGGGTGTTGCATGACATCACCGCCCTTTGACAGAACACACGGTCGACAACGTAAGGCGTGGCATGCCATTACCGCCCTTGGATAGCACACACAGTCGGACACGTCGGGCGTGGCATGACATCACCGCCCTTGGACAGCACGCACGGTCGGACGTTGTTGGGTGTGGCATGACATCACCGCCTTTGGACAGCACACACGGTCGGCAATATCGGGCGTGGGATGACATCACCGCCCTTGGACAGCACATACGGTCGACAACGTAAGAAGTGGCATGCTATCACCACCCTTGGACAGCACATACGATCGGACGACGTCAGGCATGGCATGACATCACCGACCTTTGACAGCACACACGGTCGGCAACGTCGGTCGTGGCATTACATCACCGCTCTTGGATTGTACACACGGTCGGACGATGCGGGTGTGGTATGACATCATCGCCCATGGACTACACGCACAATCGGCAAGGTCGGGCGTGGCATGACAATATCTCCCTTGGATAGCACACATTGTCGACAACATATGGCGTAGCATGACATAACCGCCCATGGATAGTACACACGGTCGGACAACGTCGGGTATGGCATGACATCACCGCCCTTGGTCAGCACACACGGTCAGACTACGTTAGGTGGTACATGACTTAACGCCTTTGGGCAGCACACACGGTCGAACGCCGTCCGGCATGGCATTCCATCATAGCCCTTGGACGGCAAATACAGTCAAACGGCGGTAGGCGTGACATGCCATCACCGCCTTTGAACAGCACACACGGTCGAACGACGTTAGGAGTGGCATGCCATCATCGCCTTTGGGCAGCACACACGGTCGAACAACGTCGAGTGTGGCATGACATCACCGTCTTTCGACAGCACACACGGTCGAACGATATCGGACGTGACATGCCATCACCGCCTTTTAACAACACACACGGTTGAGCGACGTCGGGCGAGGCATTCCATCATCACTATTGGGTTTTACACACGGTCGAACGACGTCGGGCGTGGCATGCCATCATCGCATTTGGGCAGCACAAACGGTTGAACGACATCGAGTGTGGCTTGACATCACCGCCCTGGGACTGCACGCACGGTCGGACGACGTTGGGCGTGGCATGACATCACGCCTTGACAAAGACACACGATCGAACAACGCCGGGCATGGCATGACATCGGCTCCTTGGATCGCAGACGCACGGTTGGTTGACATCGGGCGTCTCATGACAACACCGACTTTGATTAACACACACGGTCGGCAACGTCAGGCGTGGCATGACATCACCTCCCTTGGATAACACATACGGCCGGCAACGTAAGGCGTGGCATCCCATCACTGCCCTTGGAAAACACACACGGTCGGACGGCATTGGGCGTGGCATGACATCACCCCCCTTGAACAGCACACACGATCGAACGACGTCGGGCGTGGCATGACCTCACCGCCCTTGGACTAAACGCAGGTTCGGTTGACGTCGGGTGTGGCATGACATCACCGCCTTTGGACAACACACACGGTCAGCAACGCCGGGCGTGGCATTAAATCACCGCCTTGGCAAAGATATACGGTCGGCAACGTCGGGCGTGGCATGACATCACCGCCCTTGGACAGCACACATGGTCGAACGACGTCAGGCGTGGCAAGACCTCACTGCCTTAGGTTAACACACACGGTCGGCAACGTCGGGCGTGGCATGACATCACCGCCCTTGGACAGCACACACGATCGGCAACTTCAGGCAAGGCATGACAACAACACCCTTGGACAGTACTCACGATCTAACAACGTTGGGCGTGGCATGACATCACAGCCCTTGGGCAACACCCACGGTCGGACTATGTCGGGCGATGCATGAAATCACCGCCTTTGGACATCACAAACGGTCGAACCACGTCGGGCGTAGCAAGCCATCCTCGCCTTTGGGCAGCATACACAGTCGAACGACGTCGGGCGTGGCATGCCATCCTAGCCCTTGGATGGCAAACACGTTCGAACAACATCAGGAATGACATGCCATCATCGCTTTTGGACAGCACACACGGTAGAACGACGTCGGGCGTGGCATGCCATCATCGCCTTTGGGCAGCAAAAACGATCGAACGATGTCGAGCGTGGAATGACATCACGGCCCTTGGACTACACGAACGGTCAGACGATGTCGGGCGTGGCATGACATCATCTCCCTTGGACAGCACACACGGTCGGCAACGTCGGGCGTGGCATGACATCATCGCCCTTGGACGGCACACACGGTCGGCAACGTCAGGCGTGGCATGACATCACCTCCCTTGGACAGTACAAATGGTTGGACAACATCGGGCGTGGCATGACATCATCACCCTTGGACGGCACACACGGTCTGACTACGTCGGCCGATGTATGACATCACCGCCCTTGGACAGCACACACGGTCGGTCGACATCGAGCGTGGCATGACATCACCGCCCTTGTACAGCAAACACTGTCGAACGACGTCGGGCCTGGCATGCCATCACCGCCTTTGGACAGCATACACGGTCGAACGACGTTGGGCGTGGCTTGACATCACCGTCCTTGGACTGCACGCATGGTCAGACGACGTCGGGCGTGGCATGACATCACCGCCAATGGACAACACACACGGTCGGCAACGTCGGGCGTGGCATGACATCACCTCCCTTGGACAACACACATGGTCGAACGACGTCGGGCGTGGCATGACATCACCGCCCTTAGAGAGCACGCACGGTCAGACGACGTTGGGCGTGGCATGAAATCACCGCCTTTGGACAGCACACACGGTCGGCAACGTCACGCGTGGCATGACATTACTGCCCTTGGACAGCACATACGGTCGACAACGTAAGGTGTGGCATGCCATCACCGCCCTTAGACAGCACACACGATCGGACGACGTCTGGCGTGGCATGACATCACCGACCTTTGACAGCACGCACGGTCGAACGACGTCGGGCATGGCATGCCTTCATTGCCATTGGGCAGCACACACGGTCAGCAATGTCGGGCGTGGCATCACATCACCGCTCTTGGACTGTACACACGGTCAGACGATGCGGGCGTGGTATGACATCATCGCTTCGACTACACGCGACGATCGGCAAGGTCGGGCGTGGCATAACATCATCGCCTCGACAACACACACGATCGACAACATCCGGCGTGGCATGAGATAACCGCCCTTGGATAGTACACACGATCGGACAACGCCGGGTGTGGCATGACATCACCGCCTCGGGCTTACACACGGCCGAACTACGCCGGGCGGTGCTTTACGTAACGCCTTTGGACATCACACACGGTCGAACGACGCCGGGCGTGGCATGCCATCATAGCCCTTAGATGGAAAATACGGTCGAACGGCGTTAGGCGTGACATGCCGTCATCGCTTTGGACAAAGACACACGATCGAACGACATCGGGCGTGGCATGCCATCATCCCTTTGGGCGACACACGGTCGAACAACGTCGGGTATTTCATGACATCAACGCCTTTGGACAGCACACATGGTCCAATGATATTGGACGTGACATGCCATCACCATCTTTTGACAACACACACGGTCGAGCAACGTCAGGCGTGGCATTCCATCATCGCATTTGGGTTTCACACTCAGTCGGACGACGTCGGGCGTGGTATGACATCACCACTATTAAGAAGCACACACGGTCGGACTACGTCGGGCGTGGCATGACATCACCGCCTTGGGGCAGCACACACGGTCGAATAACGTCGGGCGTGGCATTCCATCATCGCCTTTGGGCCGCACACACGGTCTAACGACGTCGGGCGTGGCATGCTATCATCTCCTTTGGGCAACACAAAAAGTTGAACAACATCGGGCATGACATCATCGCCCTTGGAATGCACGCACGGTCGGTTGACGTCGGGCGTGGCATGACATCACCGCCTTTGGACAACACACATGATTGGCAACATCAGGCGTGGCATGATATCACCGCCCTTGGACAATACATACGGTCGGCAACGTAAGGAGTGGCATGCCCTCACCGCCCTTGGACAACACACACGGTCGACAACGTAAGGCGTGGAATACCATCACCGCCCTTGGAGAGCACACAAGGTCGGACGACGTCAGGCGTGGCATGACATCACCGCCCTTTGACAGCACACACAATCGAACGACATCAGGCATGGCATGACATCAATTCCATTGGACAGCACACACGGTCGAACGACGTCAGGCGTTGCATGACATCACCACATTTGGGCAGCACACACGGTCGGACTACGTCAAGCGTGGCATGACACACCGCCCTTGGACAGCACACATGGTCGGCAACGTCGGGCGTGGCATTACATCACCGCCCTTGGACAGCACACACGATCGAACGACGACGGGCGTGGCATGTCATCACTGCCTTTGGACAGCATACACAGTCGAACGACGTTGGGCATGACATTTCTTCATTGCCTTTGGACGGCACACACGGTTGATTGACGTTGGGTGTGGCATGACATCACCGCCCTTGGACAGCACATACGGTCGGCAATGTAAGGCGTGGCATGCAATCACCACCCTTGGAAAACATACACGGTCGAACGACGTCAGCCGTGGCATGACATCACCGCCCTTGGACTGCATGCACGGTAGGACGATGTCGGGCGTTGCATGCCATCACCGCCTTTGGACAACACATACAGTCGGCAACTTCGGGCGTGGCATGACATCACCGCCCTTGGACAGCACATACGGTCGGCAACGTATAGCGTGGCATGCCATCACCGCCCTTGGACAGCACACACGCTCGGCAATGTCGGGTGTGGCATGACATCACCGCCATTGGACATCACACACGGTCGGCAACGTCGGGAGTGGCATGACATCACCGCCCTTGCTCAACAGACCCAGTCGGACGACATCGGGCTTGGCATGAAATCACCGCCATTAAGAAGCACACACGGTCGGACTACGTCGGGCGTGGCATGACATCACCGCCATTGGGCTGCACACACGGTCGAACAACATCGGGCGTGGCATCCATCATCGCCTTTGGGCAGCTAACACGGTCTAACGACATCGGGCGTGGCATGCCATCATTGCCTTTGGGCAACACAAACGGTTGAACGACATCGGGCGTGGCATGACATCGCGGCCCTTGGACTGCACGCACGGTCGGTTGACGTCGGGCGTGGCATGACATCTCCGCCTATGGACAACACAGATTGTCGGCAACGTCAGGCGTGGTATGACATCACTGCCCTTTGAAAGCACACACGATCGACAAAGTAAGGGGTGGCACGCCATCACCGCCCTTGGACAACACACAAGGTTGGACGACGTCAGGCGTGGCATGATATCACTTTCGTTTGACAGCACACACAGTCGAGCGATGTCAGGCATGGCAAGCCTTTATCGCCTTTTGGCAGCACGCACGATCGGCAAGGTCGGGCGTGGCATGATATCATCGCCCTTGGACAGCACACTCAGTCGACAACATCAGGCGTGACATGCCATCTTCGCCTTTGGATAGAATACACGGTCGAACGACGTTGGGCGTGGCTTGATATCATCGTCCTTGGACTGCACGCACGGTCGGACGACGTCGCGCGTGGCATGACATCACCGCCATTGGACAACACACACGGTTAAACGACGTCGGGCGTGGCATGACATGACGCCCTTGGACTGCACGCATTGTCGGTTGACGTCGAGCGTTGCATGACATCACCGCCTTTGGACAACACACACGTTCCGCAACGTCGCGCGTGGCATGACATCACCGCCCTTGGATAGCACATACGGTCGGCAACGTATAGCGTGGCATGCCATCACCGCCCTTGGATAGCATACACGCTCGGCAACGTCGGGTGTGGCATGACATCACCGCCATTGGACAACAAACACGGTCGGCAATGTCGTGCGTGGCATGAAATCACCGCCCTTAGAAAACACACTCGGTCGGACGACGTCGGGCGTGGTATGACATCACCGCTATTAAGAAGCACACACGGTCGGACTACGTCGGGCGTGGCATGACATCACCACCTTTGGGCAGCACACACGGTCGAACAACGTCGAGCGTGGCATTCCATCATCGCCTTTGGGCAGCACACACGGTCTAACGACGTCGAGCGTGGCATGCTATCATCGCCCTTGGGAAAAACAAACAGTTGAACGACATCGGGCGTGGCATGACATCATCGCCCTTGGAATGCACGCACGGTCGGTTGACGTCAGGCGTGGCATGACATCATTACCTTTGGACAACACACATGGTAGGCAACGTCAGGCGTGGCATGATATCACCGCCCTTGGACAATACATACGTTCGGCAACGTAAGGAGTGGCATGCCCTCACCGCCCTTGGACAACACACACGGTCGACAACTTAAGGCGTGGCATGCCATCACCGCCCTTGAAAAGCACACAAGGTCGGCAACATCAGGCGTGGCATGACATAACCTCCCTTGGACAGTACACACAGTTAGACAACATCGGGCGTGGCATGACATCACCGCCCTTGTGCAGCACACACAGTCTGACTACATCGAGCGATGCGTGACATCATCGCCTTTGGACAGCACACACGGTCAAACGACATCGGGCGTGGCATGACATCACCGCCATTAAACAGCTCACAGGGTTGAACGACATCGGACGTGATATGCCATCACAGCCTTTGGACAGCACACACGGTCGAGCGACGTCGGGCGTGGAATGCCATCATCACGTTTGGGTAGCACACACTATCGAACGACATTGGGCGTGGCATGCAATCATCGCCTTTGGGTAGCACAAATGGTTGAAGGACATCGGGCGTGGCATGACATCACCGCCCTTGGACAACACGCACGATCGCCAAGGTCGGGCATGGCATGACATCACCGCCCTTGGACTGCACGCACGGTCGGTTGACGTCGGGCGTGGCATGACATCACTGCCCTTGGACAACACACATGGTCGGCAACATAAGGTGTGGCCTGCCATCACCGCCCTTGGACAGCACACACGGTCAGACACGTCGCGCGTGGCATGACATCACCGCCCTTGGACAGCACACACGGTCGAACATCGTCGGGCGTGGCACGACATCACCGCCCTTGGACAGCACGCACGGTCGATTGACGTCGAGCATGGCATGCCTTCATAGCCTTTGGGCAGCACACACGGTCAGCAACATCGGGCGTGGCATGACATCACCGCTCTTGGACAGTACACACGGTCGGACGATGCGGGCATTGTAGGACATCATCGCCCTTGGACTGCAAGCACGATCGGCAAGTTCGGGCATGGCATGACATCATCACCCTTGGACAGCACACACAATCGGCAACATCAGGCGTGGCATTACATCACCACCCTTGGATAGTACACTCGGTCGAACGACATCAGGAGTGGCATTTCATCATAACTTTTGGGCAGCACACACGGTCGAACGACGTCGGGCGTGGCATGCCATCATAGACCTTGGATGGCAAACACGTTCGAACGACGTCAGGCGTGACATGCCATCAACAACTTTGGATGGCACACACGGTCGATCGATGTCGGGCGTGGCACGACATCACCGCCTTTGGACAACACACATGGTCGGTAATGTCAGGCGTGGCATGACATCACCGCCCTTGGACAGCACATATGGTCACCAACATAAGGAGTGGCATGCCATCACCGCCCATGGACAACACACACGGTCGATCGATGTCGGGCGTGGCACAACATCACTGCCTTTGGACAACACACATGGTCGGTAATGTCAGGCGTGGCATGACATCACCGCCCTTGGACAGCACATATGGTCGGCAACATAAGGAGTGGCATGCCATCACCGCCCTTGGACAACACACACGGTCGACAACATAAGGGGAGGCACGCCATCACTGCCCTTGGAAAACACACAAGATTGGACGACGTCAGGCGTGGCATGATAGCACCGCCCTTTGACAGCACACACAGTCCAACAATGTCAGGCATGGCACACCTTCATCGCCTTTGGGCAGCACGCACGATCAGCAAGGTCGGGCGTGGCATGATATCATCGCCATTGGAAAGAACATGGTCGACAACATCAGGCGTGACATGCCATCTTCGCCTTTCGACAGCATACACGGTCGAACAACATTCGACGTGGCTTGATATCACCGTCCTTGGCCTGCAGGCACGGTCAGACGACGTCAGGCGTGGCATGACATCACCGCCATTGGACAGCACAAACGGTCAACAACGTCGGGCGTGGCATGATATCACCGCCCTTGCACAGCACACACAGTCGAACAACGTCAGGCGTGGCAAGACATCACGCCCTTGGACTGCACGCACGGTCGGTAGATGTCGGGCTTGGCATGACATCACCGCCTTTGGACAACACACACAGTCCGCAACATCGGGCGTGGCATGATATCACCGTCCTTGGACTGCACGCACGATCGGACGACGTCGGGCGTAGCATGACATCACCGCCATTGGACAACACAAACAGTCGGAAATGTCGGGCGTGGCATGACATCACCGCCCTTAGATAGCACACACGATCGAACGACATCGGGCGTGGCATGACATCACCGCCCTTGGACAGCACGCACGGTCGGTTGACGTCGGGCGTGGCATGACATCACCGCCTTTGGACAACACACACAGTCGTCAACATCGGGCGTGGCATGATATCACCGCCATTGGATAGCACATACCGTTGGCAACGGAAGGCATTGCATGCCATCACCTCCCTTTGAAAGCGCACATGGTCGGACGACTTCGGGCATGGCATCATCACCGCCCTTGGACAGCACACACGGTCGAACGACGTCGGGCATGGCATGACATCACCACCCTTTGACTGCACGCACGGTCGGTTGACGTTGGGCGTGGCATGACATCACCGCCTCTGGACAACACACATGGTCCGCAACGTCAGGCGTGGCATGACATAACCGCCCTTGGACAGTAAATACAGTCGGCAACGTAAGGAGTGGCATGCCCTAACAGCCCTTGGACAAAACACACGGTCGACAACGTAAGGCGTGGCATGCAATCACCGCCCTTGGAAAGCACACAAGGTCAGACGACGTTAGGCGTGGCATGACATCACCGCCCTTTGACAGCACACACAGTCGAACGATGTCGGGCATGGCATGCCTTCATCACCTTTGGGCAGCAGGCACGATCATCAAGGTCGGGCGTGGCATGATATCATCGTCCTTGGTATGCACGCACAGTAAGACGACTTTGGGCATGGCATGCCATTATTGCCTTTGGGAAGCACAAATGGTCAAACGATGTCGGGCGTGGCATGCCATCATAGCGCTTGGTCGACAAACACGGTCAAACCACATCAGGCGTGAAATGCCATCACCGCGTTAGGACAGCACACACGGTGGAACGACGTTGGGCGTGGCTTGACATCACCGCCCTTGGAATGCACGCACAGTAGGACGACTTTGGGCGTGGCATGACATCACCGCCCTTTGATAACACACACGATCGACAACGTCGGGCGTGCCATGCCATCACCTCCCTTGCATTTCACACACGGCCGGACGACATCAGGCGTGGCATTATATAACCGCCCTTGGACAGCACACACGGTCGAACGACGTCGTGCGTTGCATGCCATCATCGCCTTTGGGCAGCAAAAATGATCGAATGACATCGAGCGTGGCATGACATCACGGCCCTTGGACTACACGCACGGTCAGACAACGTCGGGCATGGCATGATTTTATCGCCCTTGGACAACATACACGGTCGGTCGATGTTGGGCGTGGCATGACATCACCGCCCTTGGACGACAAACATAGTCGAACGACTTCGGGCCTACCATGCCATCACTGCCTTTGGACAGCATACACAGTCGAACGACGTTGGGCGTGGCTTGAAATTACCGTCCTTGGACTGCACGCACGGTCAGACGACGTCGGGCGTGGCATGACATCACCGCCATTTGACAGCACACATGGTCGGCAACGTCGGGCGTGGCATTACATCACCGCCCTTGGACAACACATACGGTCGGCAGCGTAAGGCGTGGCATGCCATCGGGGCCCTTGGCTAACACATACGGTCGGCAACGTCAGGCGTGGCATGACATCACCGCCCTTGGACAGCACACACGGTCGGCAACGTCGGGCGTGGCATGACATCATCGCCCTTGAACGGCACACACGGTTGGCAACGTCAGGCGTGGCATGACATCAGCTCCCTTGGATAGTACACACGGTTGTACAACATCGGGCGTGGCATGACATCACCTCCCTTGGGCAGCACACATGGTCTGACTACGTCGGGCGATGCATGACATCACCGCCTTTGGACAGCACACATGCTCAAACGACATCGGGCGTGGAATGACATCACCGCCTTTGGACAGCTCACACGGTTGAACGGCATCGGACGTGACATGCCATCACCGCCTTTGGACAGCACACACGGTCGAGCGACGTCGGGCTTGGAATGCCATCATCGCGTTTGGGTAGCACACACTGTCGAACGACGTCGGGCGTGGCATGCAATCATCGCCTTTGGGTAGCATAAACGGTTGAACAACATCGCGCGTGGCATGAAATCACCTCCCTTGGACAAAACACACGGTCGAACGACGTCAGGCATGGTATGACATCATCGCCCTTGGACAACATACACGGTCAAACGACGTCAGGCATGACTTGCCTCACCGCCTTTGGACAGCACACACGGTCAAACGATGTCAGGCGTGGCATGCCATCATCGCCTTTGGGCAGCACACATTGTCGAGCGACGTTGGGCATGGCAGGACATCACCGCCTTTGGACAGCACACCCGGTCGTGCGACGTCGGGTGAGGAATGCCATCATCGCCTTTGGGCAGCACAAACGGTTGAATGACTTAGGGCATGGCATGACATCACCGCCCTTGGACTGCACGTACGATCGGACGATGTCGGGCGTGGCATGGCATCACCCCCCTTGGAAAGCACACACGATCAAATGACATCGGGCGTGACTTGACATCACCGCCCTTGGACTGCACGCACGGTCGGATGTCGTCAGGCGTGGCATAACATCACCGCCTTTGGACAGGACACACGTTCGGCAACGTCGGGCATGACATTACATCACCGCCCTTGGACAACACATGCGGTCGGCAACGTAAGGCGTGGCATTCCATCACTGCCCTTAAACAGCACACACGATCGGCAATGTCGAGCGTGGCATGACATCACCGCCCTTGGCATGCACACACGGTCAAATAATGTCAGGCGTGGCATGCCATCATAACCCTTAGACGGTAAACACAGACAAATGATATCAGGCGTGACATGCCCTCAACGCCCATGGACAACACACACGGTTGGCAACGTCGGGCGTGGCATGACATTATCGCCCTTGGAGAGCACACTCGGTTGGCAATGTCAGGCGTGGCATGACATCACCGCTCTTGGACAGTACACACGATCGGACAACGTCGGGCGTGGAATGACATCACTGCCCTTGGGTTGCACACACGATCGAACGACGTCGGGCGTGGTAGCCATCATCGCCTTTGGGAAGCACACAGGGTCAGACGACGTTGAGCGTAGCATGCAATCATCGCCTTTGGGTAACACACACGGTCGAACGACGTCGGGCGTGGCATGACATCACCGCCTTCGGACAGCTCACATGGTCGAACGACTACAAATGTGACATGCCATCACCGCCTTTGGATAGCACACACAGTCAAGTGACGTCAGGCGTGGAATGCCATCATCGCCTTTAGGCAGCACAAACGGTTGAACGACTTAGGGCGTGGCATGACATCACCGCCGTTGGACTGCATGCACGATTGGACGATGTCGGGCGTGGCATGACATCACCCCCCTTGGACAGCACACAAGGTCAAATGACATCAGGTGTGGCATGACATCACCGCCCTTGGACTGCACGCACGGTCGGATGACGTCGGGTGTGGCATGACATCACCGCCTTTGGACAGCACACACGGTCGGCAACGTCGGGCGTGGCATTACATCACCGCCCTTGGAGAACACATACGGTCAGCAACGTAAGGCGTGGCATTCCATCACCGCCCTTGGATAGCACCCACGATCGGCAACGTCAGGCGTTACATGACATCACCGCCCTTGGCATGCACACACGGTCGAACGATATCAGGCGTGACAAGCCATCACCGCCGGTGGACAACACACATGGTCAGCAACGTCGGGCTTCGCATGAAATCATCGCCCTTGGACGGCACACTCGGTCGGCAATGTGAGGCGTGGCATAACATCCCCGCCCTTGGACAACACATACGATCGGCAACGTAAGGTGTGGCACGCCATCACCGTCCTTGGACTGCACACACAGTCGGACACGTTGGGCGTGGCTTAACATCACCACCCTTGGGACACACCTGCGCTCGAACGACGTATAGCGTGGCATGACATCACCGCCCTTGGACAGCACACACGGTCAAACGACGTCGGGCATGGCATGCCTCATCGCCTTTGGGTAGCACACACGGTCGGCAACATCGGGCGTGACATGACATCACAACCCTTGGACAGTACACACGGTTGGACGATGTCAGTCGTTGCATGACATCATCGCCCTTGGACAAGGTCAGGCGTGGCATGACATCACCGCCTTTGGGCAGCACACACGATAGGCAACTTCAGGCAAGGCATGACAACATCGCCTTTGGCCAGCACACACGGTCTAACGACATTGGGCGTGGCATGCCATCATTGCCTTTGGGCAACACAAACGGTTGAACGACATCAAGCGTGGCATGACATCACCGCCCTTGGACTTCACGCACGGTCGGACGACGTCGGGTGTGGCATTACATCACCGCCCTTGGACAGCACACACAGTGAAACGACGTTGGGCGTGGCATGCCATCAAAGCCCTTAGACGGCAAACACAATCGAACGATGTCAGGCGTGACATGCCATCACCGCCTTTGGAAAGCATACACGGTCGAACGACGTCAGGCATGGCTTGACATCACCATCCTTGGACTACACACACGGTCTGACGACGTCGGGCGTGGCATGACATCACAGCCATTGGACAGCACACACGGTCAGCAACGTAAGGTGTGGCATGCCATCATCGCCCTTGGACAGCACACACAGTCGGACACGTTGGGCGTGGCATAACATCACCGCCCTTGGACAGCACACACGGTCGAACGACGTATGGCGTGGCATGACAGCACCGCCCTTGGACAGCACACATGGTCGAACGACGTCGGGCATGGCATGTCTTCTTCGCCTTTAGGTAGCGCACACGGTACGCAACATCGGGCACTGCCCTTGGACAGTACACACGGTCGAAAGACATCAGGCGTTGCATGACATTATCGCCCTTGGACAGCACACACGGTCGGCAAGGTCAGGCGAGACATTACATCACTTCCTTTGGGCAGCATACGCGATCGGCAACTTCAGACAAGGCATGACAACATCGCCTTTGGGCAGCACACACGATCTAACGACGTCGGGCGTAGCATGCCATCATTGCCTTTGGACAACACAAACGGTTGAACAACATCGGGCGTGGCATGACATCGCCGCCCTTGGACTACACTCTCGGTCGATCGACGTCAGGCGTGGCACGACATCACCGCCTTTGGACAACACACATGGTCGGCAATGTCAGGCGTGGTATGACATCACCGCCCTTTGACAACACATATGGTCGGCAACGTAAGGAGTGGCATGCCATCACCGCCCTCGGACAACACACACGGTCAACAACATAAGGGGTGGCACGCCATCACCGCCCTTAGACAACACAAAAGGTCGGACGAGGTCAGGCATGGCATGATAGCACTGCCCTTTGACAGCACAGACAGTCAAACAATGTCAGGCATGGCATGCCTTCATCGCCTTTGGGCAGCACGCACGATCGGCAAGGTCGGGCGTGGCATGGTATCATCGCCCTTGGAAAAAACACAGTCGACAACATCAGGCGTGACATGCCATCTTCGCCTTTTGACAGCATACACGGTCGAACGACGTTGGGCGTGGCTTGATATCACCGTCCTTGGACTGCACGCACGGTCAGACGACGTCGGGCATGGCATGACATCATCGCCATTGGACAGCACAAATGATCTACGACGTCGGGTGTGGCATGATATCACCGCCCTTGGACAGCACACACGGTCGAATGACATCGGGCGTGGCATGACATCACTCCCTTGGACTGCACGCGCGGTCGGTTGACGTCGGGCGTGGCAAGACATCACCGCCTATGGAAAACACACACAGTCCGCAACGTCAGGCATGGCATGATATCACCGTCCTTGGACTGCACGCACGATCGGACGACGTGGGCGTGGCATGACATCACCGCCATTGGACAGCACAAACTGTCGGAAATGTCGGGCGTGGCATTACATCACAGCCCTTGGACAACAAACACGATCGAACGACGTCGGGCGTGGCATGACATCACCGCCCTTGGACAGCACGCACGGTCAGTTGACGTCGGGCGTGGCATGACATCACCGCCTTTGGACAACACACACAGTTGGAAACCTCGGGCGTGGCATGATATCACCGCCATTGGATAGCACATACCGTAAGCAACGGAAGGCGTTGCATGCCATCACCTCTATTTGAAAGCACACATCGTCGGACTACTTCGGGCATGGCATCATCACCGCCCTTGGACATCACACACGGTCGAACGACGTCGGGCGTAGCATGCCATCAATTCCTTTGGACAACACAAATGGTTGAACGACATCGGGCGTGGCATGACATCGCCGCCCTTGGACTACACACACGGTCGATCGACGTCAGGCGTGGCACGACATCACCGCCTTTGGACAACACACATGGTCGGCAATTGCAGGCGTTGCATGACATCACCGCCCTTGGACAAAACATATGGTCGGCAATGTAAGGAGTGGCATGCCATCACCGCCCTTGGACAACACACACGATCGACAATATAAGGGGTGGCACGCCATCACCGCCCTTGGACAACACACAAGGTCGAACGACGTCAGGCGTGGCATGATAGCACCGCCCTTTGACAGCACACACAGTCGAACACTGTCAAGCATGGCATGCCTTCATAGCCTTTGGGTAGCACGCACGATCGGCAAGGTCGGGCGTGGCATGATATCATTGCCCTTAGACAGAACACAGTCGACAACATCAGGCGTGACATGCCATCTTTGCCTTTCGACAGCATACACGGTCGAATGACGTTGGGCGTGGCTTGATATCACCGTCCTTAGACTGCACTCACGATCAGACGACGTCAGGCGTGGCATGACATCACCGCCATTGGACAACACAAACGGTCAACGACGTCGCGTGTGGCATGATATCACCGCCCTTGGACAGCACACACGGTCGAATGACGTCGGGCGTGGCATGACATCACGCCCTTGGACTTCACGCACGGGTCGGTTGACGTCGGGCGTGGCATGACATCACCACCTTTGGACAACACACACAGTCAGCAACGTCAGGCGTGGCATGATATCACCGTCCTTGGACAGCACGCACAATCGGACGACGTCGGGCGTGGCATGACATCACAGCCATTGGACAGCACAAACGGTCGAAAATGTCGGGCGTGGCAGGACATCACCGCCCTTGGACAGCACACACGATTGAACGACGTTGGGCGTGGCATGACATCACCGCCCTTGGACAGCACGCACGGTCGGTTGACGTCGGGCGTGGCATGAAATCACCGCCTTTGGACAACACACCCGATCGGCAACATCGGGCGTGGCATGATATCACCGTCATTGGATAGCACATACCGTCGGCAACGGAAGGCGTTGCATGCCATCACCTCCCTTTGAAAGCGCATATGGTCGGACGACTTCGGGCATGGCATCATCACCGCCCTTGGACAGCACACACGGTCGAACGACGTCGGGCATGGCATGATATCACCACCCTTTGACTGCACGCACGGTCGGTTGACATCGGGCATGGCATGACATCACCGCCTCTGGACAACACACATGGTCGGCAACGTCAGGCGTGGCATGACATAACCGCCCTTGGACAGTAAATACCGTCAGCAACGTAAGGAGTGGCATGCCCTCAACGCCCTTGGACAACACACACGATCGACAACTAAGGCTTGGCATGCCATCACCGCCCTTGGAAAGCACACAAGGTCGGACGATGTTAGGCGTGGCATGACATCACCTCCCTTTCACAGCACACACAGTCGAACGATGTCGGGTATGGCATGCCTTAATCGCCTTTGGGCAGCAGGCACGATCATCAAGGTCGGGCGTGGCATGATATCATCGTCCTTGGACTGCATGCACAGTAGGACGACTTTGGGCGTGGCATGCAATTATGGCCTTTGGGAAGCACAAATTGTCGAACGATGTCGGGCGTAGCATGCCATCATAGCTCTTGGACGACAAACACGGTCGAACCACATCAGGCGTGAAATGCCATCACCGCGTTAGGACATCACACACGGTGGAACGACGTTGGGTGTGGCTTGACATCACCGCCCTTGGACTGCACGCACGGTAGGACGACTTTGGGTGTGGCATGATATCACCGCCCTTGGACAACACACACGGTCAGCAACATCGGGCGTGCAATGCCATCACCGCCCTTGTATTTCACACACGGCCGGACGACGTCAGGCGTGGCATTACATAACCGCCCTTAGACAGCACACACGGTCGAACGACGTCGAGCGTGGCATGCCATCATCGCCTTTGGGCAGCAAAAATGATCGAACGACGTCGAGCGTGGCATGACATCACAACCCTTGGACTACACACACGGTCAGACAACGTCGGGCATGGCATGATATCACTGCCCTTGGACAACACACACGGTCAGTCGATGTAAGGCGTGGCATGACATCACCGCCTTGGACGGCAAACATAGTCGAACGACGTCGGGCCTAGCATGCCATCACTGCCTTTGGATAGCATACACAGTCGAACGACGTTGGGCGTGGCTTGACATTAGCGTCCTTGGACTGCACGCATGGCAGATGACGTTGGGCGTGGCATGACATCGCTGCCATTTGACAGCACACATAATCGGCAACGTCGGGCGTGGCATTACATCACCGCCCATGGACAACACATACGGTCGGCAACGTAAGGCGTTGCATGCCATCACTGCCCTTGAATAACACATACTGTCGGCAACGTCAGGCGTGGCATGACATCACCGCCCTAGGACAGCACACACGGTCGACAACGTCGGGCGGGGCCTGACATCATCGCCCTTGGACGGCACACAGGGTCGGCAACGTCAGGCGTGGCATGAAATCAGCTCCCTTGGACAATACACATGGTTGGAAAACATCGGGCGTCGCATGCAATCATCGCCTTTGGAAAGCACACAAGGTCAAACGACATCGGGCGTGGAATGACATCACCGCCTTTGGACAGCTCAAACAGTTGAACGACGTTGGACGTGACTTGCCTTCACTGCCTTTGGACAGCAAACACGGTCGAGCGACGTCGGGCTTGGAATGCCATCATCGCGTTTGGGTAGCACACACTGTCGAACGACGTCGGGCGTAGCATGCAATCATCGCCTTTGGGTAGCATAAACGGTTGAACGACATCGGGCGTGGCATGACATAACCGCCCTTGGACAACACACACGGTCGAACGAAGTCAGGCATGGTATGACATCATCGCCCTTGGATTACACGCACGATCGACAAGGTTGGTCGTGGCATGACATCACCGCCCTTGGACTGCACGCACAGTCGGTTGACATCGGGCGTGGCATGATATCACCGCCCTTGGACAACATATGTGGTCGGCAACTTAAGGTGTGGCATGCAATCACCACCCTTGGACAGCACACACGGTCGGACATGTTGGGCGTGGCATGACATCACCGCCCTTGGACAGCAAACACGATTGAACGACGTCGGGCGTGGCATGACTTCACCACCCTTGGACAGCACACACGGCCGAACGACGTCGGGAATGGTATGCCTTCATCAACTTTGGGCAGCACACACGGTCGGCAACATCGGGCGTGGCATGAAATCACCGCTCTTGGACAAAGATACACGGTCGGACGATCACGGCGTTGCAGGACATAATCGCCTCGATCGCGCACACACGGTCGGCAAGCTCGGGCGTGGCATGACATCATTACCCTTCGATAGCACACACGATCGGCAACTTCAGGCAAGGCATGACAACACCGCCCTTGGACAGTACTCACGATCTAACAACGTTGGGCGTGGCATGACATCACAGCCCTTGGGCAACACCCACAGTCGGACTATGTCGGGCGATGCATGAAATCACCGCCTTTGGACAGCACAAACGGTCGAACCACGTTGGGCGTAGCATGCCATCATCGCCTTTGGGCAGCATGCACAGTCAAACGACATCGGGCGTGGCATGCCATCATAGCCCTTGGACGGCAAACACGTTCGAACAACGTCAGGAATGACATGCCATCATCGCCTTTGGACAGCACACACGGTAGAACGACGTCGGGCGTGGCATGCCATCATCGCCTTTGGGCAGCAAAAACGATCGAACAATGTCGAGCGTGGCATGAAATCAAGGCCCTTGGACTACACGCACGGTCAGACGACGTCAGGTGTGGCATGACATCACCGCCCTTGGACAGCCCACACGGTCGTTCGACGTCGAGCGTGGCATGACATCACCGCTCTTGTACAGCAAACACAGTCGAACAACGTCGGGCCTGGCATGCCATCACCGCCTTTGGACAGCATACACGGTCGAACGACGTTGGGCGTGGCTTGACATCACCGTCCTTGGACTGCACGCACGGTCAGACGACGTCGGACGTGGCATGACATCACCGCCATTGGACAGCACACACGGTCGGCAATGTCGGGCGTGGCATGACATCACCTCTCTTGGACAACACACATGGTCGAACGACGTCGGGCGTGGCATGACATCACCGCCCTTAGAGAGCACGCACGGTCGGACGACGTTGGGCGTGGCATGAAATCATCGCCTTTGGACAGCACACACGGTCGGCAACGTCACGCGTGGCAAGACATTACTGCCCTTGGACAGCACATACGGTCGACAACGTAAGGTGTGGCATGCCATCACCGCCCTTAGACAGCACACATGATCGAACGACGTCTGGCGTGGCATGACATCACCGACCTTTGACAGCACGCACGGTCGAACGACGTCGGGCATGGCATGCCTTCATTGCCATTGGGCAGCACACACGGTCAGCAACGTCAGCGTGGCATCACATCACCGCTCTTGGACTGTACACACGGTCAGACGATGCGGGCGTGGTATGACATCATCGCCCTTGGACTACACGCACGATCGGCAAGGTCGGGCGTGGCATAACATCATCGCCTCGACAAGACACACGATGGACAACATCCGGCGTGGCATGAGATAACCGCCCTTGGATAGTACACACGATCAGACAACGTCGGGTGTGGCATGACATCACCGCCCTTGGGCTGCACACACGGTCGGACTACGTCGGGCGGTGCTTTACGTAACGCCTTTGGACAGCACACACGGTCGAACGACGTCGGGCGTGGCATGCCATCATAGCCCTTAGATGGAAAATACGGTCGAACGGCGTTAGGCGTGACATGCCGTCATCGCCTTTGGACAGCACACACGATCGAACGACATCGGGCGTGGCATGCCATCATCCCCTTTGGGCAGCACACACGGTCGAACAACGTCGGGTGTTTCATGACATCAACGCCTTTGGACAGCACACATGGTCCAATGATATTGGACGTGACATGCCATCACCATCTTTTGACAACACACACGGTCGAGCAACGTCAGGCGTGGCATTCCATCATCGCATTTGGGTTTCACACTCGGTCGGACGACGTCGGGCGTGGTATGACATCACCACTATTAAGAAGCACACACGGTCGGACTACGTCGGGCATGGCATGACATCACCGCCTTTGGGCAGCACACACGGTCGAATAACGTCGGGCGTGGCATTCCATCATCGCCTTTGGGCTGCACACACGGTCTAACGACGTCGGGCGTGGCATGCTATCATCGCCTTTGGGCAACACAAACAGTTGAACAACATCGGGCATGACATCATCGCCCTTGGAATGCACGCACGGTCGGTTGACGTCGGGCGTGGCATGACATCACCGCCTTTGGACAACACACATGATCGGCAACGTCAGGCGTGGCATGATATCACCGCCCTTGGACAATACATACGGTCGGCAACGTAAGGAGTGGCATGCCCTCACCGCCCTTGGACAACACACACGGTCGACAACGTAAGCCGTGGAATACCATCACCGCCCTTGGAGAGCACACAAGGTCGGACGACGTCAGGCGTGGCATGACATCACCGCCCTTTGACAGCACACACAATCAAACGACGTCGGGCATGGCATGAAATCAATTCCATTGGACAGCACACACGGTCGAACGACGTCAGGCGTTGCATGACATCACCACATTTGGGCAGCACACACGGTCGGACTACGTCAGGCGTGGCATGACATCACCGCCCTTGGGCAGCACACATGGTCGGCAACGTCGCGCGTGGCATTACATCACCGCCCTTGGACAGCACACACGATCGAACGACGACGGGCGTGGCATGTCATCACCGCCTTTGGACAGCATACACAGTCGAACGACGTTGGGCGTGACATTTCTTCATCGCCTTTGGACGGCACACACGGTTGATCGACGTTGGGTGTGGCATGACATCACCGCCCTTGGACAGCACATACGGTCGGCAATGTAAGGCGTGGCATGCAATCACCACCCTTGGAAAACATACACGGTCGAACGACGTCAGGTGTGGCATGACATCACCGCCCTTGGACTGCATGCACGGTAGGACGATGTCGGGCGTTGCATGCCATCACCGCCTTTGGACAACACATACAGTCGGCAACTTCGGGCGTGGCATGACATCACCGCCCTTGGACAGCACATACGGTCGGCAACGTATAGCGTGGCATGCCATCACCACCCTTGGACAGCACACACGCTCGGCAATGTCGGGTGTGGCATGACATCACCGCCATTGGACATCACACACGGTCGGCAACGTCGGGAGTGGCATGACATCAGCGCCCTTGCTCAACACACTCAGTCGGACGACATCGGGCTTGGCATGAAATCACCGCCATTAAGAAGCACACACGGTCGGACTACGTCGGGCGTGGCATGACATCACCGCCATTGGGCTGCACACATGGTCGAACAACATCGGGCGTGGCATCCATCATCGCCTTTGGGCAGCTCACACGGTCTAACGACATCGGGCGTGGCATGCCATCATTGCCTTTGGGCAACACAAACGGTTGAATGACATCGGGCGTGGCATGACATCGCCGCCCTTGGACTGCACGCACGGTCGGTTGACGTCGGGCGTGGCATGACATCTCCGCCTATGGACAACACATTGTCGGCAACGTCAGGTGTGGTATGACATCACCGCCCTTGGAAAGCACACACGGTCGACAAAGTAAGGGGTGGCACGCCATCACCGCTTCTTGACAACACACAAGGTTGACGACGCCAGCGTGGCATGATATCACCGCTGTTTGACAAAGACACACGCCGATCGGCGATGTCAGGCATGGCATGCCTTTATCGCCTTTTGGCAGCACGCACGATTAGCAAGGTCGGGCGTGGCATGATATCATCGCCCTTGGACAGCACACTCAGTCGACAACATCAGGCGTGACATGCCATCTTCGCCTTTGGACAGCATACACGGTCGAACGACGTTGGGCGTGGCTTGATATCATCGTCCTTGGACTGCACGCACGGTCGGACGACGTCGTGCGTGGCATGACATCACCGCCATTGGACAACACACACGGTTAAACGACGTTGGGCGTGGCATGACATGACGCCCTTGGACTGCACGCATTGTCGGTTGACGTCGAGCGTTGCATGACATCACCGCCTTTGGACAACACACACGTTTCGCAACGTCGGGCATGGCATGATATCACCGCCCTTGGATAGCACATACGGTCGGCAACGTATAGCGTGGCATGCCATCACCGCCCTTGGATAGCATACACGCTCGGCAACGTCGGGTGTGGCATGACATCACCGCCATTGGACAACAAACACGGTCGGCAATGTCGTGCGTGGCATGAAATCACCGCCCTTAGAAAACACACTCGGTCGGACGACGTCGGGCGTGGTATGACATCACCGCTATTAAGAAGCACACACAGTCGGACTACGTCGGGCGTGGCATGACATCACCACCTTTGGGCAGCACACACGGTCGAACAACGTCGAGCGTGGCATTCCATCATCGCCTTTGGGCAGCACACACGGTCTAACGACGTCGAGCGTGGCATGCTATCATCGCCCTTTGGAAAAACAAACAGTTGAACGACATCGGGCGTGGCATGACATCATCGCCCTTGGAATGCACGCACGGTCGGTTGACGTCGGGCGTGGCATGACATCATTACCTTTGGACAACACACATGGTCGGCAACGTCAGGCGTGGCATGATATCACCGCCCTTGGACAGTACATACGGTCGGCAACGTAAGGAGTGGCATGCCCTCACCGCCCTTGGACAACACACACGGTCGACAACGTAAGGCGTGGCATGCCATCACCGCCCTTGAAAAGCACACAAGGTCGGCAACATCAGGCGTGGCATGACATAACCTCCCTTGGACAGTACACACAGTTAGACAACATCGGGCGTGGCATGAGATCACCGCCCTTGTGCAGCACACACAGTCTGACTACATCGAGCGATGCATGACATCACCGCCTTTGGACAGCACACACGGTCAAACGACATCGGGCGTGGCATGACATCACCGCCATTAAACAGCTCACAGGGTTGAACGACATCGGACGTGATATGCCATCCCAGCCTTTGGACAGCACACACGGTCGAGCGACGTCGGGCGTGGAATGCCATCATCACGTTTGGGTAGCACACACTATCGAACGACGTTGGGCGTGGCATGCAATCATCGCCTTTGGGTAGCACAAATGGTTGAAGGACATCGGGCGTGGCATGACATCACCGCCCTTGGACAACACGCACGATCGCCAAGGTCGGGCATGGCATGACATCACCGCCCTTGGACTGCACGCACGGTCGGTTGACGTCGGGCGTGGCATGACATCACCGCCCTTGGACAACACATATGGTCGGCAACATAAGGTGTGGCTCGCCATCACCGCTTTGACAAGACACACACGGCCGGACACGCCGCGCGTGGCATGACATCACCGCTTTGGACAAAGACACACGGTCGAACATCGTCGGGCGTGGCATGACATCACCGCTTAGACAAAGACGCACGGTCGATTGACGTCGAGCATGGCATGCCTTCATAGCCTTTGGGCAGCACACACGGTCAGCAACATCGGGCGTGGCATGACATCACCGCTCTTGGACAGTACACACGATCGGACGATGCGGGCGTTGTAGGACATCATCGCCCTTGGACTGCAAGCACGATCGGCAAGGTCGGGCATGGCATGACATCATCACCCTTGGACAGCACACACAGTCGGCAACATCAGGCGTGGCATTACATCACCACCCTTGGATAGTACACTCGATCGAACGACATCAGGAGTGGCATTTCATCATAACTTTTGGGCAGCACACACGGTCGAACGACGTCGGGCGTGGCATGCCATCATAGACCTTGGATGGCAAACACGTTCGAACAACGTCAGGCGTGACATGCCATCCCCACCTTTGGATAGCACACACGATCGAATGACGTCGTGCATGGCATGCCATCATCGCCTTTGGGCAGCACACACGGTCGATCGACGTCGGGCGTGGCACGACATCACCGCCTTTGGACAACACACATGGTCGGTAATGTCAGGCGTGGCATGACATCACCGCCCTTGGACAGCACATATGGTCGGCAACATAAGGAGTGGCATGCCATAACCGCCCTTGGACAACACACACGGTCGACAACATAAGGGGTGGCACGTCATCACCGCCCTTGGAAAACACACAAGATTGGACGACGTCAGGCGTGGCATGATAGCACCGCCCTTTGATAGCACACACAGTCCAACAATGTCAGGCATGGCACACCTTCATCGCCTTTGGGCAGCACGCACGATCGGCAAGGTCGGGCGTGGCATTATATCATCGCCATTGGACAGAACATGGTCGACAACATCAGGCGTGACATGCCATCTTCGCCTTTCGACAGCATACACGGTCGAACAACGTTCGACGTGGCTTGATATCACCGTCCTTGGCCTGCAGGAACGGTCAGACGACGTCGGGCGTGGCATGACATCACCGCCAATGGACAGCACAAACGGTCAACAACGTCGGGCGTGGCATGATATCACCGCCCTTGGACAGCACACACAGTCGAACAATGTCGGGCGTGGCAAGACATCACGCCTGATCGCGACGCGACGGTCGGTTGACGCCGGGCTTGGCATGACATCACCGCCTTTGGACAACACACGATCGCAACATCGGGCGTGGCATGATATCACCGCCTTGATCGCACGCATGATCGAACGACGTCGGTCGTGGCATGACCTCACTGCCCTTGGATAACACACACGGTCAGCAATGTCGTGCGTGGCATGACATCACCGCCTTTGGATAGCACACACGATCAAACGACGTCAGGCGTGGCATTCCATCATCGCCTTTGGGCAGCACACACGGTCGGTTGACGTCGGGCGTGGCATGACATCACCGCCTTTGGACAACACACACGGCCGTCAACATCGGGCGTGGCATGATATCACCGCCATTGGATAGCACATACTGTCGGCAACGGAAGGCGTTGCATGCCATCACCTCCGTTTGAAAGCGCACATGGTCGGACAACCGGGCATGGCATCATCACCGCCCTTGGACAGCACACACGGTCGAACGACGTCGGGCATGGCATGACATCACCACCCTTTGACTGCACGCACGGTCGGTTAACGTCGGGCGTGGCATGACATCATCGCCTCTGGACAACACACATGGTCCGCAACGTCAGGCGTGGCATGACATAACCGCCTTGACAGACGATAAATCGCTTCGACAGCGTAAGGAGTGGCATGCCCTAACAGCCCTTGGACAAAACACACGGTCGACAACGTAAGGCGTGGCATGCAATCACCGCCCTTGGAAAGCACACAAGGTCGGACAAAGTTAGGCGTGGCATGACATCACCGCCCTTTGACAGCACACACAGTCGAACGATGTCGGGCATGGCATGCCTTCATCTCCTTTGGGCAGCAGGCACGATCATCAAGGTCGGGCGTGGCATGATATCATCATCCTTGGTATGCACGCACAGTAAGACGACTTTGGGCATGGCATGCCATTATGGCCTTTGGGAAGCACAAACGGTCGAACGATGTCGGGCGTGGCATGCCATCATAGCGCTTGGACGACAAACACGGTCGAACCACATCAGGCGTGAAATGCAATCACCGCGTTAGGACAGCACACACGGTGGAACGACGTTGGGCGTGGCTTGACATCACCGCCCTTGGAATGCACGCGCCTGATGGGACGACTTTGGGCGTGGCATGACATCACCGCTTTGACAACACACACGGTCGACAACGTCGGGCGTGCCATGCCATCACCTCCNTTGCATTTCACACACGGCCGGACGACGTCAGGCGTGGCATTATATAACCGCCCTTGGACAGCACACACGGTCGAACGACGTCGAGCGTGGCATGCCATCATCGCCTTTGGGCAGCAAAAATGATCGAATGACATCGAGCGTGGCATGACATCACGGCCCTTGGACTACACGCACAATCAGACAACGTCGGGCAGGGCATGATTTTACCGCCCTTGGACAACATACACGGTCGGTCGATGTTGGGCGTGGCATGACATCACCGCCCTTGGACGACAAACATAGTCGAACGACATCGGGCCTACCATGCCATCACTGCCTTTGGACAGCATACACAGTCGAACGACGTTGGGCGTGGCTTGACATTACCGTCCTTGGACTGCACGCACGGTCAGACGACGTCGGGCGTGGCATGACATCACCGCCATTTGACAGCACACATGGTCGGCAACGTCGGGCGTGGTATTACATCACCGCCCTTGGACAACACATACGGTCGGCAGCGTAAGGCGTGGCATGCCATCGGGGCCCTTGGCTAACACATACGGTCGGCAACGTCAGGCGTGGCATGACATCACCGCCCTTGGACAGCACACACGGTCGGCAACGTCGGGCGTGGCATGAAATCATCGACCTTGAACGGCACACACGGTCGGCAACGTCAGGCGTGGCATGACATCAGCTCCCTTGGATAGTACACACAGTTGGACAACATCGGGCGTGGCATGACATCACCGCCCTTGGGCAGCACACATGGTCTTACTACGTCGGGCGATGCATGACATCACCGTCTTTGGACAGCACACACGCTCAAACGACATCGGGCGTGGAATGACATCACCGCCTTTGGACAGCTCACACGGTTGAACGACATCGGACGTGACATGCCATCACCGACTTTGGACAGCACACACGATCGAGCGACGTCGGGTTTGGAATGCCATCATCGCATTTGGGTAGCACACACTATCGAACGACGTCGGGCGTGGCATGCAATCATCGCCTTATGGTAGCATAAACGGTTGAACAACATCGCGCGTGGCATGAAATCACCTCCCTTGGACAACACACACGGTCGAACGACGTAAGGCATGGTATGACATCATCGCCCTTGGACAACATACACGGTCAAACGACGTCAGGCATGACTTGCCATCACCGCCTTTGGACAGCACACACGGTCAAACGATGTCAGGCGTGGCATGCCATCATCGCCTTTGGGCAGCACACATGGTCGAACAACGTTGGGCATGGCAGGACATCACCGCCTTTGGACAGCACATACGGTCGTGCGACGTCGGGTGAGGAATGCCATCATCGCCTTTGGGCAGCACAAACGGTTGAATGACTTAGGGCGTGGCATGACATCACCGCTTCGATCGCGACGCACGATCGGACGATGTCGGGCGTGGCATGGCATCACCCTTGGAAAGCACACACGATCAAATGACATCGGGCGTGACTTGACATCACCGCCCTTGGACTGCACGCACGGTCGGATGTCGTCAGGCGTGGCATAACATCACCGCCTTTGGACAGGACACACGTTCGGCAACGTCGGGCATGGCATTACATCACCGCCCTTGGACAACACATGCGGTTGGCAACGTAAGGCGTGGCATTCCATCACTTTCCTTAAACAGCACACACGATCGGCAATGTCGAGCGTGGCATGACATCACCGCCCTTGGCATGCACACACGGTCAAATAATGTCAGGCGTGGCATGCCATCATAACCCTTAGACGGTAAACACAGACAAATAATATCAGGCGTGACATGCCCTCACCGCCCATGGACAACACACACGGTTGGCAACGTCGGGAGTGGCATGACATTATCGCCCTTGGAGAGCGCACTCGGTTGGCAATGTCAGGCGTGGCATGACATCACCGCTCTTGGACAGTACACACGATCGGACAACGTCGAGCGTGGCATGACATCACTGCCCTTGGGTTGCACACACGGTCGAACGACGTCGGGCGTGGCAGCCATCATCGCCTTTGGGCAGCACACACGGTCAAACGACGTCGAGCGTAGCATGCAATCATCGCCTTTGGGTAACACACACGATCGAACGACGTCGGGCGTGGCATGACATCACCGCCTTCGGACAGCTCACATGGTCGAACGACTACAAATGTGACATGCCATCACCGCCTTTGGATAGCACACACAGTCAAGCGACGTCGGGCGTGGAATGCCATCATCGCCTTTAGGCAGCACAAACGGTTGAACGACTTAGGGCGTGGCATGACATCACCGCTGTTGGACTGCACGCACGATCGGACGATGTCGGGCGTGGCATGACATCACCCCCCTTGGACAGCACACAAGGTCAAATGACATCAGGTGTGGCATGACATCACCGCCCTTGGACTGCACGCACGGTCGGATGACGTCGGGTGTGGCATGACATCACCGCCTTTGACAAAGACACACGGTCGGCAACGTCGGGCGTGGCATTACATCACCGCCCTTGGAGAGCACATACGGTCAGCAACGTAAGGCGTGGCATTCCATCACCGCCCTTGGATAGCACCCACGATCGGCAACGTCAGGCGTTACATGACATCACCGCCCTTGGCATGCACACACGGTCGAACGTCGTTGGGCGTGGAATACCATCATAACCCTTAGACGGCAAACACAGTCGAACGATATCAGGCGTGACAAGCCATCACCGCCGGTGGACAACACACATGGTCAGCAACGTCGGGCTTGGCATGAAATCATCGCCCTTGGACGGCACACTCGGTCGGCAATGTGAGGCGTGGCATAACATCCCCGCCCTTGGAAAACACATACGATCGGCAACGTAAGGTGTGGCACGCCATCACCGTCCTTGGACTGCACACACAGTCGGACACGTTGTGCGTGGCTTAACATCACCACCCTTGGACAGCACACACGCTCGAACGACGTATAGCGTGGCATGACATCACCGCCCTTGGACAGCACACACGGTCGAACGACGTCGGGCATGGCATGCCTTCATCGCCTTTGGGTAGCACACACGGTCGGCAACATCGGGCGTGACATGACATCACCACCCTTGGACAGTACACACGGTTAAACGATGTCAGTCGTTGCATGACATCATCGCCCTTGGACAAGGTCATGTGTGGCATGACATCACTGCCTTTGGGCAGCACACACGATAGGCAACTTCAGGCAAGGCATGACAACATCGCCTTTGGCCAGCACACACGGTCTAACGACATTGGGCGTGGCATGCCATCATTGCCTTTGGGCAACACAAATGGTTGAACGACATCAGGCGTGGCATGACATCATTCCTTAACATGTTATCCTTCTACTCATGTTATCAAAATCATAATTACATCACCCAATTGTTAATCAAATTCTCTAGAATTTACTAACTCCACTTTCATCTAGATATGGACTAGGTTGGGAAATTTTAAATTACTATGAAAAAAAATTTAACACAAAATTGTTGGACTTGGCTTTTCAATAACGAAGGGAATAGGTTGTTATAAAAGTTTTTTTATTATTAATGTTGTATGCATCTAAAGATTCAATCCTTAAATACAACAAATAAAAAAGAGAAATGACTAGTAAACAACACATTTGAATTGAATTTATGGTAAGGTTACAATCTTTATAAAATATTTACGATATGATATGCAATCCCTTGATTCTTCTCCTTACGGATGTTTTTGATTTTATGGAATACTTGTGTCTCAACATTTGGAGCGAAAACTTTTTTGTATGCGGAAGACTGTCTTCATTTACCCTAATGTTTGCGGCTCAACATTGGGAGCGAAGACTTTCTTTATGCGAAAGACTTCTCTTGATTTAATGAAATACTTGCGGCTCTACATTTGGAGCGAATAATTTTTATATGCGGAAAACTTGCAGATCATCACTGAACAGAAAATATTTTCTATGTATTTTAATGTGTATCCTTCTTTTTTTTCTCCTCTTTTTGGTCTTATGAAGGCCTCTTTATATAAGCTTGAGCTAGGTTATTAGGGGTATTTACATCCAAGTAATTTTGGTTCTTGTAGGTGAAGAACATGAGTTGGGCTCGTCTTATAAACTTCATGGACTAACACAAATGTAATTTAAACTTTACTTAAGTCATATATTTTGACTTCAATATTAGTCATTGATCAGTAGTTTGACATGTTCAATATACCATGAACTGTTTCAAAAACAATAATCGATTTCCTTGTTTGGCAAAACTTTAACTTCAACTTTCCACTTGACATGTTCAAGTCCATATGATTTTAATAAATTGTCCTACATTTGACATAACTTTAGTATAGAACCAAAAAATTAACAACTATTCTTTAATTTTGTAAATGTTTAAAATTGATTGGAATTTTTTAATATTTTGAAATTAAATTTATAATTTGTAAACTATATAAAAAAAATTAATATAAATTAAAATAATCAATAATTTAAAAAAAATTAAGAGATATTAAAATAGTTTATGATATAAATTAAACTTGATTTAATCTCAAAATTCAGAAAGTGTCATATATATTAAAACATATTGAGTACTAGTAAATTATTAAAATTCTTAATTTCAGAGGAAAATATGAACGGTCTTTGCCTCTTAAATTTTACTCCACTGTCATGGGGGACCAGAGAATAGTAGTCTATAGCATGCCTTAGATCCTTAATTGAGTGAAACTGGCACCAAAAATGAGTTCTCATAGAGAATGTTCTGCAACTTTGAAGACATTACAATCATGAAGAATATATGATTTATTAGAACTTTTATTAAAACATAATATATAATTATCTAATATAAATATTATATTCTAATATGTGGTTAATTATATATCCCAAGAGAGACAACATAGAATGTGGCAATGCCGCTAGTGTTGGTGGTGTCCTTTGAAAAAGTGAGTAAAATAAGTTTATTGAAGTCAATTTTAAGGTGATATGAAATATGCTAGTTTTGAGGGATAAAAGAGAGTCAATACATTATGGGTAAAGATATTTTTGACTTTATAATCAAATAGAGGATATATTTGATCCATTTCTAATAGAGTGATTTTCCCTATATAGTCGTCCATGTTTGAGAAATTACCTAGTAATATAAGTTTGTTTTAGGACTACAATATCACCCAAATTTACATATTTTTCTAAATTGTACTTGACACACAAAAAAATAAAATTCTCTCTCTTATTGGATGTCATGCCACAATCTCATTTTTTCTTAAAAAATTAACTTTTTAATATAGCTCATATTCTTAAAAAATAAATGAGAAAGACAATATAATTTAAGAATTTGAAAGAGCGAGCAGCATTCAAGTATAAAATAAGTTGAGTAATAGCGAAATTGATCTTTTATGGTTTCGTTATTTTGAAAAATTCAATGAAGAAAGGATTAGGGCTAGAAAACTTTTTGGTATTAACTTGGAATTCCTGACATAGTCTAGATTTGCATGAAATCAAAATCAATAAGCTATAGGGAAATCTAGTAATGAATGAGAGATCTAATTGTGAATTTTATACATGAGTGGGTGGCTAAGACGATAACAAACCTGCTAGTACTATACGAAATAAAATTTTGACGAGTAGAACTCTAGGAAATGATCTTTTTGGAAATGGGTACATACCGTCTCCGTTGAGGACGCTGGAGCGGGATTTTGGACTATGTAATGGGATAGGTCCGTTGTAGCAGGCTAGACACGACTTAAAGTTGTTAATAAATCCTAAAACGACGGTAATTTGTATTTTTCGACTTTTAGGGTTAAGGAGGACACCCAAACAAGTTCTTAACACTTTATCACAAATTTTTAGGCTAAAGGTAAGGTTTTAACTCCCCCAATTTATTTCTCGATCCGTAGAACCTATTTTCTTGGGTTAATATCGATGGGGAAGGGTTTTCATCAAATAATTATGGTGGAAAAACCCTAATTTCGGTATTAGGATCTTGGGTTGGTCTAGGATTATTGAGTTTGTTATAATCTGAATGATAAGACATTTGATTGTTTATCCTTGCGTATATTAATTGTTGTAGACCTAGAACAAGCGAAAAAAAACCATAAAGGGAAGATTCAAGTGCCTTAGGGGATTCAATCTTTGATTCAAGGTAGGTGATGGTTGTGATTTCATGTTTGTGTGATTTAGAAATTGCTTCGTTATAATTCATGTATGTATGCGAGCGTTGCATTATTGATCACTCAAATCGTAAATGAGGATAATTGAATAATTGTATGCCATGAATCACTTCTTGTTGTATGATGTTTGTGATGTACTTGTGATTATGATTGTGGTGTGTGATTAGGGAGCAGATTGCCACATTTCGGCAAGCTAACTTGGATTGGTACTCATTTCACATTATTCATGGTTGTGTTCCAATTCTGCAACTTGCTCTTCTTCTTTTTTTGAGTATAGGACATCTTCTTGGGGCTATTGACAGACCTCGTTTAAAAGATCAGTGACCATTTCAAATTCAAGGTTTAGACAGTTCTTTGGGGCTGCCTTGGGTTCTCAATGTTTAAGTCCACTCTCTTCGCACTCAAACCATTAATTAAAGTGTTTTTTAGTTTTGAGGTTGTACCCCTTGTACTTAGGCTTGTCGTTAGTTAAGTTTGGGTACTCTGCATTTAGGTTCTAGGGTTTGTATTTTAGCATTCGTGTTTGTTTATTTTATTAGTTCCTTAATAAATAATTTAGTTATTTAAAATTGTTTTTGTATCCTAAATTGCCTTAGTTTTGATTTAGTTGCTTAGTTTGGGTTGTAGTAGCAGTTCTCCCACCGGAGTGTTAGTGTGGGTGCCAATCACGACGGTTTTGGTCGTGACAAGTTGGCATGAGAGCCTAGGTTCGTTGATCTCATTGTACAAAAATGAGTCTAGTAGAGATTGTGGAACGGTGCGATCATTTCTGTACGTGTGTTTGAGAGGCTATATGACTTTAGAAAAAATCACTTCTTTCTACTAATTTGTACTATGACTTAAACATAATTTATATCTTATTGATAAAAATTTGCATCTTTCATCCTTCACTATATGGTTACAGCTAGAGCAACAAAAGTGGTAATGACATCACTTGCAAGAGAGGATGTTTATAGATTACTAAATGTTTAATAGGGTTACCATTCAGAACAAATATCCATTGACTCATATAGATAAAATTCACGACCAATCGCAAGGTGCATAAATTTTCTCTAGGATTGATTTAAGGTCTGGTTTCTATCATTTAGAGAATGATGCTATTAAGAATTGAGTTTGGACAAGTTTTTTGATTGAAATTAGAAGTTGTATAAGGCTCGCTTGCTACTATTGTCGCTTATGGTATGAGTTAGAGTGCAATTGGTATCTCCCGATTTCAATTAGTATCTCAAAGAAGTGAACTATATATAACACAATGAATATAATTTGAACTAAGAAGGTTCCAATCGGTATTAGGCCTTAAGGATCTTATATAGCATGGATCATCAATAATAGTCATCTATGTAGCAAGATAACTAATTAAGAATTTGGAATTATCTATGAATTGTAACTTGGAATGGAGAATGTGTTCTTCTAGTTGTCTTAAATAAACTACGAATGTAATGAGGTGACTATATGCACAATAATTTTTTGTCTAAACATTGATATGTACAATATGTTGGTGTGGCCATTGAAGTTATGCAAAGAGTAATTCCATGAATATTGTGAAATCCTTGTGATAAGTTATAGCTATTAATCATGAGACATCTGGGTGTATCCTTGGGAGGTGAATGTTGTGATGCTGAGTCCTTTACAACAATATGAAATGAGTATTGTATATCCTGGATTGGAAGAATTTAGAAATTTGAGTGAATTATAAAAATGGCAACCCTGGAAAACACTAAAAGGGTGAAAAAGAACCTAGAAATTCTGGAATGGGTTCTGGTCCCGTCAGAGCCGCTACAGCGGGATTCTTCCGGCTAGAGCGGTTATGCTAAAGTGAGATTTATTACGCTAGAGTTGGACGATGGGAGGCAAAAACATTTAAATATTTCCCTATTTTTCCTAGTCATAATATGGACCCCTAATTGTACTTTAGTGTTCAACGAACGAAATAAGTTATAAGGTGTGTTGAATTGTGGAAAACTTTGGCATATGAGGGTCGGATATAGTGATCACAAGTGCTAAAATTGTTCTGACCGGATGAATTATGTGTTTTTGATCTTGATTCTACTTATTCCTACGTGTCAGTTCAGTTGCATTGGAATTTGATGTGGTTTGTGATATACATTATGCCCTCACTTTGGTTGAGGAGACAATCATATTAACCCATGTTTCACGTGTTATCTTGTTGTATGGTGGATTCTCACATTTTTGTTTATTTGGTTATGTTGGATATGACTGACTTGATATAATCTTAGGTGTGACTTGGTTGTCCCCCTATTATGTCAGGCTTAACTGTGATTCCAAGATGGTAACTCTAAAGATCCTTGGTAAGGGAAGATCAGAGTGGGAAGGGGTGTACAAACCTAAACAATCTAAGATCATATCCTTCATTCGGGCTAGAAAATTTGTAGGGTAGGATTGTTTGGCGTGATTGGCTCATATTCGAGGATGTTGAGGTCAGATCCCTCTCTATTGAGTCTATTCTTGAGGTGTCAGAGCTTAGAGAGATTAAGGTTAAAATATAAGAGCGTCTTGAGAAAGGATTCATCCATCTTAGTGTTTCCAAGTGGGGTGCTCCTGTCTTATTGATAAAAAGAATAAAGGTAGTAATGTGACACCACCGAATTTTTTGAACTAAGAACCGAACCATTCTTCGTAGTGAGTAACATTTTTGCAAGGAATTTCAATTTTCATGAGTTTTAGGGTCACTATATGGAGCACCTTAACTTCCAAGAAGAACCTAAGAGAAAAGTATTCAAGTCAGTCCTATCATTTCATAAATATTGGGTGAACTACAATTGGCCATACCTTTTAGTACCGAATGAGTGAGGAGACCCATGATATAGTAAATTAAATCCCTTCGATTCTTCTTTTCAACTCCATCGAGCTTTATCAACTCCGATATCTGCCTAAAAAGTTATTATAGATTTACTAACGGTGCCCAAACCTGGCATCGGCTCTGTGATAGCTCAAGCAACACGGACCTCATTTCCTAGTGGAAAATAATTCTAACTCCCATCTTATTTTAGTTATTCCTTTAGGGGTATTTTAGTCCCAAAACCCATAGAGGATTATTTAAATATTCCTAAACCTGTAGAAAATCAGTTTTCAAAAATAAAACCCTCACATTCACTCCAAAGATTCTATGCTCAAGATAATCAAGAAAATGTTGTTACGAATTTAGCCAACAGAAAAACGTTAAAAAGTGTTACTTCATTTCTTTTACCTCCAAGAAAATCAGAAACGAATTTTTTGACTAATAAAAGGCTCAAAAGAATCAGATTTTCCTCTTTTAATCCATCATTCTCTAATATCTCAAATCCTAAGACAAAATCCTAAGAAAAAATCAAAGTAGAAGACCTCATTCAAGATTTTTTTCAATATCTTTTTTTTTTGAGATCTTCTTCAACGTTAGTTTTTATCCAAGAATTCCATCCTTTCTAACACATGTTTATCCATATAATTACAAATCACTACTCAAAAATAATGAATCTTGGCCGTAGAGATTTCAAGAAACTAAATCAAGAATCTGAAGAAAGGTTTACTTGATTGTTTACCTTCAAACTTGGGTTTCATGGATTCTAATCAAGTTCTTCTTCAAGATTCTTCAAGAACCTTCTTTTTTCAAGATTTTAAAGGATATCATAGTGTTGGACTAGTTCTTCCTCACACTCAAAATCTACATTCAGATAGTAAAAGAGTAATCTAGGATATTTTCTCTAGATTTGAGTATTCTTAAGATATGTTGATTTTGAGTTCTTAAGTTCGTGTTTTTTTTTACAAGTTCTATTCCGAATTATCAAAGTGATATATTGGTATACAGATCCAACATATTATAAAGCATAACTATTGAATTCATAATTAAACTTCAAAAGAGAGCTAGGAGTAGAGTTCAAGAATGTCTTTGAGTTCAATTGTTAATCCTTTTACATCAACTATCAATTTGAACTATGTTTTGAGGAAGTAAGTACGAGAATGAGAAGAGTCGTATACATGATTTCCTTATTGATGTTTTGACACTTGAATCGAGTCGTTCATGCTCATAACTTCCACATAAACTTGATCAGTTGGCTACCTCTGAGAGAAGCAGTATCTTCAAGTTCTAAGTCTTGAGTATTGAGCTTTTAATACCTGATTTTATATTCCTAGTCATGGGACTTATACATGTTAATTGTGTAGTCTTTGAGTTGAGTTGTTCATGTCTATAATTCAAATTAAATCTAAAAGTTCAGCAGTCTGAAGATGTGAGGTATCATTGAATCCTTAAATTAAGTAGTTCATGCCTATAATTGATCATGAACCCTTCGAGTTGACCATTTTTGAGATGATTAGTATCATTGACTCTTTAGTTTTAGAGTTGTTGAGTTCCAAGTATTGATTTCTATGCATGGTTATCGAAAACCTAAAATTGAGTTGTTGATGTCCATAATTCGACATAAATCATATTTTAAGAAGTCTTTTTTAGAATTATTTTAATACTAAAGTTTTGAAGTTGAGTAAAGAGTAAGAGAAAAGTTCATTTTCTTTAAAATGATATATGGGAACTAAGTATTCCAAAGAGTAAATATTATAACATTTAAGATGAGGGGAAACTGAGATATCAAAAAGAGTTCTGGACAAGAAGAAGGAACATTTATTCGAAGAGAGTGTTTTAGCTAAGAGAAAGTAAGTATCTTAAGCAAGAGAAGAAGTTGATTTAAAAACATATGAGCTAACTACATAATAGGAGTAGTATAAAGGAGTGATATAGGAACGCAAGTTCATATTAACTCAAGCATTCAAAAACTATGTAGCTGTAACACCCCATAATCAAAATAGACCAAAAGTCAGTTTTTCAAAAAAATCAGTAGGTTCAACCAATGGTGGCATCGACGGTCAGTCCTGCACAACCGTCAATGGGATCAGAGACTCCCAAAAATATCAGCCCAAAAAAATTTGTCAAGTCTTGGACGACGGACGTACTTACGGTCTGCTATGCACTGCTGTCAATGGGATCAGAGAATCCCAAAAACATCAACCCAAAAAAATTGGTTAAGTCTTGGACGACAGACGGACTTACGGTCCTTAGGAAAGACGACGATATGTCCTGCACAACAGTCGATGGGATCAAAGACTCCCAAACACTCAGCCAGGAAAAATTAGCTATGTGTAAGACAACGGACGGACCAACGGTCCGTAGGTCAGACGATGGACCGTCGATCCTGGCCGTCGTTTGGTCCAACAGCAACTTTCCCAAGGGTCTTTTTGACCTTTTCCACTTTGTTTAAACCTTAAGATACGTATTTTTAACCCAAAATCATCATATTTTAGTCAGTTTAAGCCTAGAAACATAATTAAAACATATATAAGTTAAGTCATTAGAATAAAAGTTAGAAAATTAGAAGCAAGAAAGGAGAAAAAGCTTAATAACCCTAGTTCGAGAACGCCGCAAGCTCCAGCAGTTCCAGCCCTGAAACTTAAGTATTTTTCCTTGGATTTATCACCAAGTATGTGGGATTTCACTAGTGGGTTCCTTTCACCCATTGGGTCCCTAGTTCTCAGTCAGAGTTTTTATTCCTATATCATGACTAGACCTACGGTTTCTGAAACTTCAAAAGAACTTCATGAACTTATTAGTTTTATGTTCCAAATCAGATTAAGTTGTTATTATTCAATTTATTGCATGAATTTCAGAACCCTAGCTTTGTATTTCTTCAGTTTTGAATTACACATGCTAGGTTAGATAGTTCAGACACTTCAGATATACATGCCTCAGTCATAAATGCATCATTACCAGGTTAATTGTTGCATTCTCAGTTTGCATGTTCAATTTCGAGCTATCCAGTATTTACAGAAACTCAGAGTATTTACAGAAACTCAGACATAATGAATAAACTTATAGAATTCATGAGAGTAGCATAATACTGAGTTGGACTAGGGTTCAGCATACCCAATTAGTCCCAAAACTACTAGACAAGTAGGTTGTAAGTCGCCTCTGTGGGCAATCAGTTTAGTGATCATGCCAGCATGACTTTATACCTTTTTGCAGGGTATATTGGTCCTCTCGATGGGGCGTATACATTGGACTCCACATTTATCTCATGTGGTTTTATTATCGGTTTTTAGTATATCCCGCGGATCAGTCAAACTCTCTGCATTGACAATTTACCAGTATATTCAGTATTTAGTTTTGAAATGTAATAAATTGGTCATTGCATCCAGTTCGCTCAGAATTCAGTTTATCATGTCAGATTATTATACTTTGCTTTTATGCTTGTTCAGTTATGTTCTATTTCAATTTACTTTATCCTACATGCTCAGTACCTTTCAAGTAGCAACGCATACATGCGCTACATCATCTCGTGATATAGGTTCAGGTTCTTAGCATCCAGATCACGCATAGATCAATTTTTTGATCTCCAGTTCAGCAGATTCAGTGGTGAGTCCCCATTCTCCGAAGACAATAGTCATGAGTTCATTTTAGTTTTTTGTTAGTCATTAGTTTCAGTTTTTGCTAGATTTAGCTGGGGGCTTGTCCCAGTATTTCTAGTCCATTTTAAAGGCTTATTTCAGACATAGTTAGATTCATATTAGTATTGAGTTACTATTTCCTTAGTATTAGACTTATTGTTTTCAAATATCTCTGTTATAGAATATGGGTATTCCCTATATTTTTAGATTTAATTATGATTTAGCTTCCGCATCAGTTTATTATCTTTAGAATGCTCATGATCGTGCCAGCGGGGTTAGCTTGGGATCACTTGTGGTCCTAGGTTTCGTGTCCGCGTCTTGGGGGTAGCTCGGAGCATGATAATAGCAATCATGGGCAGAAAAAGGGTCATATGTTTTAAATAATTCCTTAGTTCTTTTTAGTATAGACTAGTGGATCCACTTAGTAGTCAGGTTCTATAATGATTGAAGTGCACATGACAGTCCTTGGCAATATGAGGTAAGATAATCTACCATTATTTAGGCTCATAGTGATGGTTGTCGATTAGAGAATCTCCCACAAATACTATATTACTTTATTACTTTATTATATGAGTAAGGTTGAGTTTGTTATTGCATTTTTCTTTAATGAACTAAGTTGTTTTACTGTTTATACTTTATTATATGAGTTAGGTTGAGTTTTTTATTGCATTTTTCTTTAATGAACTGAGTTGTTTTACTGTTTATAAAGCTTTCATATATTGCACATGTATTGTTTCTTTATATTGAGTCGACTATTCAGATTTGAGTACCTAGAGTCGAATATCATATCTTTGAGTTTAGTATCTAATCTATGAGTTGAGTATCTTATCCGTGAGTACATCTTCTCATAATGCAGATCCAGGTATTTCGGATCATCAACAAGAGTTTCGTTGATTTCACATGTAGTTCGAGTTAGATATAGTGAGCCTCCTTGCTTACAGAGGATTCCATTTACTTTCAAATATTAGGAGGTCGTGTGTATTTTCCCTACTTCAGCCATTGTCATTTAGAGGATTCATGGATAGACAATAGAGTTAGAAGTGTCCATTTATTTTGTGAAATGTTTTAAACACTAAAGTTGCCTTTTATAGAAAGTTGTATATGTTTTATTTATAGAGTTCTCTTTGGACTTAAAGTTTGTATTTAAGTTTTATGAACTTTTATTTTAGTTTTAATCTTTTGCATGCTTAATCTAGTTTTGTACTTGTAGTCATCCAGGATGAAGGTTCGCTTGGGGACCAATAATGGTTCTTGAGTGTCAGCCACATCCATGGTGTAAGCTCGGGTCGTTGACAAACTTTGTATCATAACACAGAGTTCAAAAGTATTACGGTGTCTATTAAGCTGTGTCAAGTAGGAACTTTTTTATGGTTGTGAGGGCCCCACTTCTATGAACAAGTGACTGTAGACATTTAAGAAAAGTTTTCCTTCTTTCATACTCTTAATCGTGCAATAGAGTTATGTCATAGAAACTTATTCTACCACGTGCATTCTCAAATTCATTCAACTACCCATCATACTAGAGGTGGTTGAATAGAAAAGTCAGCCCTTATTAGATGAGTAGGTCCTCACAAAATCTTGAGAAAACCATGACACTTTATAAGGGCTTGAGAGAAGACCAAGAGTAGTTAAGCGTTCAGTTTTAGATTAATATGTTCATATGTATCGAGCATTTGAGCTAAAAGTGAGTTGTATTCTCTTGTATAAGAAAATATTGCAGTTAGAGTGTACCTTAACTAAAAAGGAGTCATGATAATGTGTCATTGTGTTAGTAATTACTAAGCCTATGTTATGAATATATAGAAGAGCAAGAGTATTTATAAAGTAATAGATCTAATCTAGTCTTATGAATTTTGAAAGTATAAGCTTGTCATGACCCAAACAATCATGATTGACACCCACATGAACAACCCACTGGGAGAACTGTTACTATCATTCAACTAAAGCGCGAACTCTAAACTAAGGCAATTAAGTTATGGAAGCAAGTTAAATAACTGAAGACAAGGTTTCATTACTAACTCAAGATGTAAAAACTAACCAAAAATGCAGAAGATAAACTTAGAATCTTAAAGTCAATGTACCAACATTAGAAACGAGAACCAAATCTAACAAGAATTTCTAGTGAACTATCTATTTAACTAAAACAAGGTCTAGGTCTGAAAGTGGTGTATATAGACTAAAGAGAATTTCATGGCAGCCCGAACAATGTGACTCACCTTTGAACTTAAAGTGATCACCGATCTCTTAAGCAAGGTCTATCAACAGTCGCGTGAAGATGCCTTGTACTCAACAAAAATAAGAGCAAGTGCAGAAGCACTACACAACCACCGTGTACTCGTAGGATCACGAGTCTATCCCACTAATGTAACATAAACAAACAATTACAACATTATAACACATGCATAAATATTAACATTTTCTGTATTGACCCACAAGTATACCCTAGAAGATAGAGCACTCTTGAGGCGCAACACGACGTACTTGACCTCTTGGAGGTGTTGTACAAGACCTTGAAAATGATTCATTTCATATATGGAAAGTAACACAAAATTAAAAACTTCTTCTCAAAAACATAATGTGAAAGTCATTTCATAAAACGGGAGCCATTCTATCATATGTATCAAAAACCATCTATGAAAACATGAATAGGAATGTCTTGGGACGCAGCCCACAAAAGTCTCAAATAGTAAAGAACAAAAAAGAACATAGGGGTGGTGTCCTCAGATGTTATGAGGATTCACCAATCTTAACTTCTTGACATGCCTGGAAACTCTACCCTTAAAGAAACTCAATCTCCTCAAGACCCTACATTGGATTACAATGTAGGCGAAATATGTGTTTGTACAAAATGTACTAAGTGTGGAAACTATCATATCAAACATAACATATCTCAAAGGGTTAGTCAATAATAGACATAATTATAAGTGATAAAGGCATAAGCATAACATGAATATCATAATAATAATAAAGAATCACAAGACATATAAGAGTTCATACTTAATTCATTGTCCTTATTACTCAATGAACTACTTCATAAGTCACCTCCAAATATACTTGTGAAAGGCTAAGGTAGCAATTCATACTACTTCCAAAGCTAAGTACCTCTCCATGGTCATTGTTGATCACAATATACTTTCATAATTAATACATAGGTTCATCATAATCATATGATAACTATGCCTCTAGGCCACGTCAAAGCACACTTGTGCAATGCATGTGAGACATCCCATTATACCTCACACACTAAGCATATCTTGAAGTCACCTTATTATTTTCCATTAACTTTAGGTGTCACTAATAGACCTACTTCATATTTACAAGGAACTATCATATTAAGTAAATCATGTCATTTAAAGCAACCATACCCACTACCCAAGCTAAACATACATCTCATAGGGGTCATGTCATAAGTAGATTCAATTCATACTAGTGACATGTATGGATAGCATCCAGACAACCATCCACACTAACGACTTCTGTAGACTAACCTAATCCAAGCTAATTTATCTCGCACTCGTCTACTAAGCTTGACATACAAACATAAAAGACCTACTACCATGGAGATCACCTTACATACAAACCAAGATAACAAGGAAGGATATATAATTACAAATCTAACCAACATGCAACAAATCATGTAGATGCTACCTAATCATATGGGAGCAAGAATCCTCACCCTCGGCTATCATGAGAAACCTATCTCAAGCTATTTCATGAAATACAACTTACATGCAAATAAAGCTAACATTACGAGAGTATAGGCATTTACCATAATGCTGTAATGAAATGGTTTTCGCTAAACCAGGTCAACTTATCATGATCAAGCATCTTATAAACACAAGACCGAGCTAATCATTTCCTCCATCCCAAGCTACCATGAAGTACATCACCTCAAGCTACCACGAGTAATTCAACTCAAGCTTCCATGAGATTCAACATCTATATATACCATGAGTATTTCAACTAAATATTATTTGAGATTTACTATCTCAAGTTATCCTTTAAATCTACCACCTCAAGCTATCATGAGATCCACCATCTGAAGTTATCATGCCTTGTCTCACCAAGTCAATTACAAAAGAAGAGGCTATTCAATACATATTCAAGCTATGCTAATTCATCATGCATTGATTTATTTTAGGTTATTATGTCAACCTAGAGGCCATTTATGTGAGAGAACTTACTTCCCCTAGCTTGTTCATGTCTAAGTATGAAGAAGAAGGAAAACATTATAACAATCTCTTTATAATGAATTAAACTCCAAAGCACTAACAACAATGATTTACAAGTCCAATAATCAAAACTAAGTTCATTTGATCATGATTGATGTCCAATTACAAGCTTACTTCATTGAATGAGATCATTAGAAGGTAATTTTGGTCATAATTGATCACATAGGTTCAATTCCAACTTTAAAAGTTAAGATCATATCTAACAAATTAGACCTGGTTCAATTCATATCGCTTCAATCATGATGAAATATTATAAATACAATTGAATTAGGAATATCAATTTAGAACCTTCATCTTGCCTCTAATGGCCTAAGGTCAGCATGATCACCTTCAACATCAAATACTACAATTCACCATGAAATATTAATGAAAACATCACATAATCATCCTATGAACATAATTTAATGCTACCCACTAGGTTGGCATCACTATCAAGTCTTACCCACAAAGCAATCACAACCATCTCTAGATTGGTGTTCGTTGGTTTCACAATTGAGGAAAAATAGGGGGACTCCATGTTTTGAGCAATCCATGGATGAATAATCTCCACATAACTTAGATTAGAGACTTAATACTAGATTAATCCTTGGTGAATTTCTTCCTAAGAGCAGCCTCAAATTTCTTTTCTTCTATTGTGTTCTTGAGAGAGTTTTGGAGAGGCAAAGGTTATGATTTGAAGTCTAGGGTCTAAATGGTGCTCTCATGAGTTAAATACTATTTAATTACTTAAAAACACCTAAAATAACCACCCATACATTTATTTTGATGGGGAGGAATTTAACAAAATACCCCACCTTTTGCCGAACCTTTATAGAAACTCCAGGGTCCTATTAACGCATGCAGTTGGCGGACAGTCGATTGAACGATGGCGCCGTACTTCACATTCGTTGTTCTTGTCATAGATTTCCATTTGGGGGATTCAACTCCCACATCTAAGTGTGAAGTGACGCCCCCAATTGACGGGGTGTGGCTCGAGTGACGGGGCATCATTTTAGGGTCGTGGTTTGACATTGCTAAGGCAGTGTACTGCCTATTTTTGGACCCTCTTCAAGGACCCCTTGGGTGGTCATTGGGGAGTCGTGCCCAGATGTTTAAACCCCAAATACGTATGTCGAGATATTAAGAACTTTCCCTATATGTTTGATCCCAAATCACTACTTAAAACCTCATGAATCATACTAAGCCGCGCAAGCACGTCTCAAGGCTAACTTGGACGTTTCACCTCCAAACTATTCCAAAATGTATAAACTTCCTCTTGACACTATAATTAGTGACCTCATAAGATCATGAAACACATGTTAGGCTATATTTGACCTATTGCATTTTAGGGTCCTTACATTTTCAATACTATCATAAGAATGAACTAAAAAATTCACATGCTTCATCACATAGTTGTTCTCTCACGGAACCCAAATTCAAACCATCAGCATGTCGGAACATGGCAATCTGATATTTTTTTTATGCTGGAACATGGTAAGCGATCCTTTTTTAAGTCGGAACGTGGCAACCGATCCTTCTTAGCATGCTGGAACATGGTAATTTGATAAAAGTTAGTGTGCTCATTACGCGGCAGCTGATCCCAATCCCACATCACAATTACATAGAAATATCAATCATTCAAGAATTATTTCATGTCATCGATATTCATATATCTTATTTAAACATCTATGATCAATATTGCAACATGCATACATATACAAGTATCACAATGAAGGAAAGAAGGTGTATATCATACTCTCATAGAATCACAACCATCACCTACCTCGAACCAAGCTTTAAAACCTAGACAATTTGATCCCTCCCTTTCCGAAATTGTTTCGCTTGTTCGTGGTCTACAAACAACAATTTTTGTATGAGAATCAATAAATACTAAATTCCTGGAATACTAACAAATTATGAACCCTATTTCAAAACCCAAGCCCCAATTAGTCAATTCAGGGTTAATTCCGCCATAGGATTCATCAAGAAATCAAGCCCCAACAATATTGACCCATTCTAAAACATTCTACAAAAAATCAAATTCGGGGAGTGAAAAGATAATACCTCTATCTTCATTAATGGTGGAAAATGAGTTGGAATAGCCCAAGTGTCATCTCTTAAATGTAAAAGTCAAAAAATACAAAATAATGTTGTTTAAGTGTTTTATTTACAATTTTAAAACCTACCATCCCACTATAGCAGCGTCGATGAAGTGGAAAGAATCCCGCTGCATTGGTACGCAATGAGGCAGTGAGCTCCTAAGGAATTTTCAATTTCCCCCTCTTAGAACAAACTCTAACTCACAACGCTTAGAATGTGACCTTAACGCCAAAGTCTATTCCCGATGATGTACTTATCAAAATTCAAATTCATAAAGTCGTACTAATTCCTTAAAGAGTTATCTATTCATTTATTAGTAAAATCTACATTTACTCCACCTGATTTTTACCATATTTTTATAAACCTTGATGACTCCAAATTCCTTCAAATCTGAACAATGCTGGGAAAATCCAAGTATTACAAAAAAGTTTATTCTGCCCCAATTTTTCCCCATTGGCATTTCTTTAACGGTGAAAACTGTTCATTACAATCGATATCAATTTACCCATCACTCATCCCCTAGTGATCGACTACAGAAGATAGGCTATAAAAGGAACAAGGTTGTACCAGATTCGCCGAACAATTAGGGATACTTTTCTCGCATATCCATCTCCATTCATAAGTAGCTTCCTCAACTTGATGATGCTTCCATTGAACTTTCACAGACTTAATCTCTTTGGTCCTCAAATTTCAAACATCACAATCAAGAATAGCAATCGGTTCCTCCTCATATTTGAGGTCCTTGTCTAGCACTATTAAGTCCCATTCATTCATACTTTCTCCATCACTGTGATATCTCTTAAACATAGACACATGAAATATGAGATGTACACAGGAAAAGAGGTAGCGCCAATCTATACACCACCGGTTCTACTTGTTCAAGAATCTAAAAGGGACCAATATATCGCAGACTCTACTTGACATTCTTACCAAATCTCATCAATCCATTCATGGGCTATACCTTGATAAGAAAATTCTTGCCCGTTTGAAATTCCATGTCTCTCATATTGTGATATGCATACTCTTTGTCTACTCCGTGTGTCTAGAATTTTAGTTTTAATGCTTCTCGCCTTATCTTGAGTGTCCTTCACTAAGTCAACACCTAACAGTTTTACATCTCTGGATTCAAACAAACATATGGGATATTTAAATCCTCACCCATATAATGCCTCAAATGGTTTTATATCAATTCTCAAGTCATAAGTATTATTATAAGAGAACTGACATAGTGGTAGGAACTTATTCCAGTGCCTTCCAAAGTCAATTACACAAGCTCCCAACATGCCTTCAAACACTAGTATAGTCCTGTCTGATTACCCACTTGAAGGTTGAACTAAATGTGAGTTATGTGCCCAACTCAGCATACAACTTCCTCCAAAACATGGAAGTTAAAGGGTACCACAATCTAAGATGATCGAAAGAGGCATACCATGCAGCCTCTCTATCTCATTTACATAAATCCTAGACAAATGTTCAACATTGTATTCCACCCTTACCAGAATGAAATGGGCTTACTTGGTCAACCTATTAACTAGAACCCAAATAGAATCAAATTTCCCTAAAGTCTTAGTAACTCCAACCACAAATCCATGGTTATTATTTCCCAGTTCCATTCCGAAATTGGCATATTTTGAAGTAGACCTACAGGCCTTTGTTGTTCATACTTCATTTTTTTACAATTCAGACACTTCGACACAATCTTCTTAATATATTTTCTCATACCTGACCACCAATAAATTTTGTTTCATATCTCTATACATCTTGGTCACACCCGGATGAATATAATAGTATGATCCATGAACCTCCGCTAACAATATTGGGATCAGTTCATCAAATCTTGGAAAACATACTCTACCCTGGTAGTTAAACACACCATCTCCATCTAGAGTGGTTACTTAAGACTTACCTATTGTAATCCTTATTCTAAGCTCATCTAAATCTCAATCTTCGAATTGCTTGGACTTGATTTCTTCTATGAACATGGTCTTAGATTTAATGCTAGCTAACAACCGACCTCTTTCAGAAAAGCCCAAATGCACAAACTTAGAATTTCCTTGGCCAACAGCCTCTTGGTTCTACTCAAATGAGATAAACTACCCATACTTACTTATTTTCAACTCAAAACATCTCACACAACATTTGCCTTTATCGGATGGTATTGAATATTCACATCATAATCCTTGAGTAATTTGGTCCATCTTCATTGTCTAAAGTTCAAATCCTTTTGGGTGAATACATGCTGAAAACTATGATGATTAGTAAACACCTCACACTAAACTTTATACAAATATTGTCTCCAGATCTTATGAGATAACACCAGTGACTTTGTAAACTATTTATCAAATGGTTTAATTCCATCAGATTTGAAATTTCACCTACGGAAAAAGTTCATACATGATGTGAAAAAGTTCTTTTGGGATGAGCCTTATCTATATCGGAGTTGTGCCGATGGGATAATTTACAGTTGCGTACCTGAGGTTGAGATGTTGAGTATTTTGGAGGCATGTCATTCCTCGCCTGTAGGTGGGCACCATAGTAGTATTCAAACTGCACACAAGATCTTGCAATGTTGTTCCTATTGACCAACTATCCACCAAGATGCTCATGAGTTAGCGAAGTCATGTGATAGGTGCCAACAAGATGGAGGAATTTCAAAGAGGCAAAACCTTCCTTTAAATTCCATTATGGCGATTGAGATATTTGATGTATGGCGTATTGACTTCATGAGACGATTTGTGAGTTCTCATGGGATGAAATATATTCTTGTGGCGATTGACTATGTGTCAAAATAAGTTGAAGCAATCGCGCTCCCCAAATATAAAGGAGAGAATGTCACCGGATTCTTGAAGAAAAATATCTTCTCTAGATTTGGGACAACTAGGGACATTATCAGCAATGGTGCCTCGCACATTTGTAATAAACTATTCAAAGGGATACTGGAATTATGGTGTTCACCACAGTGTGGCTACTCCGTATCACCCGCAGACAAACGAGCAAGTTGAGGTGTCAAATAAGGAGATCAAACAATTTGGCAAAGACTGTGAATGCCAATAAAATGGATTGGTCATCGCACTGCATACAATACTCCCATAGGTATGTCTCCGTACCAACTTGTATATGGGAAGGCTTGTCACTTGTCGGTTGAGCTAGAACACAAGGCGATGTGGGCAATGAAAAAACTGAATTTAGATTGGACCAGAGTATGAGCACAAAAAATCAATGAGTTGAATGATCTTTATGAGTATCTCCTACAAGCCTATAAAATTTCATCCATCTATAAAGAGAAGATTAAGAAGTATCACGACTAAAAATCAAAAAACGAGAATCTGCGGTTGGTGATTTTGTGCTTTTATTCAACTCTAGGTTGTGTTTTTTTCGAGTAAAACTCAATTCCAAGTGGACTTGTTCATTCCTCATTACAAAAGTGTTCCCGCATGGAGCAGTTGAGCAAGAGAACAAGGAAGGCTCAAGGTTCAAACTCAATTCCAAGTGGACTGGTTCATTCCTCATTACAAAAGTGTTCCCGCATGGAGAAGTTGAGCAAGAGAACAAGGAAGGCTCAAGGTTCACTGTCAATGGACAAAAAATAAAGACATATCTGGGGCAAGCAGAGAGTGTGATTGAAGTTGTTGAAGCCTACATTCTTGATGAAGTCTGAGTAATCAAGGAACCTACGTCGTGTCGCAATATTAAATCATGTGCTTCTTGGGAGTAAGCCCAAGGTATACACTCTAGCCAACAATAGGTTTTGAATTCCTTGTAGAATTAGGCGTAGTCTTGTTTAGTTGTTCTCTTTCTTCGTTTTTATGGTGTGCTAGTGTTAGCTAGAGATTTTCATATAGTCTATGTCTTAATAGTGTCCACAAAAACATAAAAAGAATGTCCAAAATGGGGCTACATGTGTAGGAAACAAAAGCAGAAATTTTCATAAAATGGTTTAGTGTGAAAGTCTACAGACCCCATCGACGGACTATCAATGGTGTATGTAGATCCCAGGAATGTTTTCCAGTTTTTTCAAACTTTAAAGTGATCAACAGCCTCAATCGACGGATTGTCGATTGATCTACAATCCGTCGATGAGGTTTCGTCGATCCAAATCTACCAGTGATCCGACCCAACCCGATTGGTAATATTAAAAGACATACCCTTTCAAATTCATTCCGTCTTTCAACTTCTCTTAAAATTCCCTTCCATAACCGTTTCATCCCACCATTTCCTTCCTATTTCACTCGAAATAAACTCTCCAAATTCCAAAATCACTCACCCATGTGATTACTCAGTACACTAACTCTCCCTCTGTCCGAAATTCTCTTTTCTTCTACTTACACGAGGTCGGTGATCGGGCTCAGAAGCTTAGGCCACGTCATCAAGTCTCACAACCACATAAATCAACACTACTACCAAAGTTATTTTGATTTCCATCAACTTTGAATTCTCGTTCATAGTTTTTTATAGAAATCCAGCAGTGGGTCTTGACCTTAATACTTAATTAACCAAATTTGCATGCTAGTAGTACGTAGTTACTTCCCTTTGAATTATAGACTATTATTGTTTAGAAAATCGGTCTATCTAAATTATGGTGTGACTTCGTATGTCTGAAAGTTCTAATTTAGGGTTCCATGTTTTTACTGAATTTGTTTAATAATTGCACAAAATTGGAACCCTTTGAATGACGAACTAGTATTTTATGTGATAAAATGCTTGTTTAAACTTCATTGTGAAAAAATAAATCACTAAAGAAACTAAAATTTTGAACTTGAACATGCTTGAATTCTGTCTCAGGCCGTTCATACGAGACCCCATCTATGGAAGTGGACTACTACTATCCGTCGATTGAAAGACGGACCGTTCTGCACGTCTGTCATTTCCATTAGAGAACTTGATTCTGCCGCATGCTGAAATAAGTCTAAGTGTCAAACGACAGAAGGGGACTATGGTTCGTCGATTGATCGACATGCCATTCTGCACGTTTGTCATTTCTATCAGAGAAGTATGTTTTCCACCCATCCTTTAATAATATTATGTGTGAGATGACAAACATGGTCTACGGACCATCGATTAACCTCCGGTCCGTAGTGACTCTGTCAATGATCTATGTTTTGGATTTCTAAGTTTCTTTAGTCTGCGGGTTTTCAATTGTGTTGTTATGCTACCCTTACACTAATAACTATTCTACACGTACCAACGTCCCTAAAGAAGGTCAGCGTCTACTCCAAGAAGGGTAAATCAAAGTCATTTACCCCAATGAATTTACCCCAATGAATCGATTGATCAACAAGGACATGGACACGGAGCAGGACCCAGTCTATGTCCCTCAAGGCACTACATCACCAAGAACATTTGCACGAAGCACTAGGTGAACCTCTTCAGAAGGTGGCTTTTTACGTAGTCACTGTCTCCCACTCTGATGAGGGGTGCACACTGATCAGTTCACCGAGCGGGGCTATTTCTGGTTCAGAAGGGAGTTAAGCATCCGGCTCCAAGGATTCTTCAGCCTCAGTCGGCCCAAGCCTCAATGTCGAAGACTGCCACTACCTCATGTTCCAAATCTCAGGGAACCTCTTGATCTGGGGATGAAAACCACCAAGCCTCGAGTGATGAGGCTACTAGTTCAGACTCTACACCAGCACCCCAAATGGATGACCCTACTCCGGTTACAGACGAACCAAACTGGTGGTGCGTAGAAGGACAGTGGTAGGTGTATCAGGATGCGAAAATGCTGAATGAAAAAGCGGTGATGACCCAGTTGGTGATGGAGGATCGTCGTTCCCTAACAGGTAGTTTGCCTACAGTCCGCGAGGTGCATCGACACTTTAATTTCCACAGGTGTGGATGGATTTCCCAAGACTTGGTCTCATATAGGGAGCAGATCGTGTAGGAGTTTTACACCTCCTATGCTGCCACTCTCTAAGGGTCCATCGATAGGCGGGCAAGGCCTACAAAAAAGCCCCTCTTACCTCTACACTTGTCCAAGGCTTATGGTTTTACATATTTAAGGACACCATCCTCTGATTCCTATACAACACCCCCACGGGCTCACAGTAGAATTGAAGTACCTTAAAGTTTGATTATACGTTGGAAATTATTTAAAGTGGTGCATTTCATAGGAGCGCGGAGCAGTGAGAGCCATTAAAAAATGGTTGGACCAATATATAACTAAAGATGGTGAGAGCTTACTGGGTCATAGAACCCCGAGTGAGAATCCGAAAGGCCACACTGAAGTTTGTTACTGAATTCTTCTAGATTCTGGTTTAAAATAGAAAGTAACCGACACAGGCGGATAACTTCCTCACTTGGGATAGGGATATAGTAGTGGCAGCGATGGTAGCTAGTCTAGAGATTGACTTTGCCAAGTTGTCGTTGGTGGTGATACATGAGAGGGCCTTTAAGACCTCCACCACCTACCCTTTTCCATGTTTGATCTTTCAGCTGTGCAAGGATGCATGAGTGTCAATTTGGCACTGTGATAGACTCCACCAACCATCAGTGACATTTGACATAGGTTTCATTAAGGATGAGGCTAATTTAGAAGCACCACACATATGGCCTAGGATTGAGGGTCCTCCATTAAGTGAGAAATTGGGTGACACGGTGGAGTTAGCCCAAGGGGATGCATTTTCTAAACCAGAGAATGTTGACCCCACTCCGGCATCTTTTATCACATGCAGACACCAAGGCCCCAAGCTCTTCGAGATCTACACCAACATCCGGGGAATTGGTTCCTCTAGCTCGAGTTTAGAGGATTGAGGTTCATATGGCCACTATTCTTCACCACATTCAACCTTGGATGCAAAAATCCATTGCTGAGGCACAGTACCACATAGAGAAATGGGTAGCCAAGCAGACGAGCAGAAGGTTTAGGCGGTCCACAAACGCCTTCATGCCTTTGAGCTGCGGGTTCTAGCACATCCATCCCGCACCACTAATCTCATTGCCATCATGTAAGGACCCTCAAAATGATATAAGGTTCCTAGAGACTCACATGTTCCTAAAAAGTTCTAAAATAAGTTATATAAGTGCTTTACAGTATGTATACTTGATTTGAAGTCATTTGGAGGTCAAACGACCAAGAACGTACAAGATGTTCGAAAGTTAGTCTTGAGACGTGCATATGCGTCTTGGTGTACCTTGGTATATTTTATGTGTTTTTTTGCTAAAATTGATAGGATAGGTCCCTAAAATGTATATGAGTGTATTATGGGAAGAAACATCCGAGTAAGACTCCCCAAGGATCGCCCTACAGGTCCTTAAGGAGGACCTAACCTTGGGCCAACAAACTGCCCAAGGCAGCAACGTTTTGTTCATGAATGTAATGGGTCTGCATCATGGACTAGGGTTTCGTTTGTCCAAATTTTTTGTCCGCATCATAGACACAACGGAACTCTGCTGTTCTACAAATTAATTCTAAAAATTATGCGGGAAAGCTCCGTGTTACGGACTTGCTCCCCAATGAAGATTTCAAAAATGAAAGTTAAGTTTCACATGTCTAAAAGTCCAAATAAGTATGTGGGTGTTTTGTTAACTTTGGAGACAGTTACAAACAGTTTTTAACAGTTACTTAATGCCTTTCCTAAGTCCAAACCCCAAAACTCAATAAGAAAATCAAAAATCAAAACTCTCTTCTCCTCCAAATTCTCTCAAACCTCCATTGGAGGGAAAAATCAAGTTCAAGCTAGGGACTGGATTTTCATGGTTTCTTCTCAAATTTCTCATGGGTCTTCACTCAATAAGGTATAGTGATCCTTCATCCTTAGTTATCAATTAATCAAAGGAGTTCAATCAAGGATTTTCAAAGTGATTCAAAGACAAAAATTCCCAATTTTCAACCTAGTCATGGGTTCATTGTCAAATTGATTTCAAAATCATTCTATGATGAATTTATGATTAATCAATGATTTAAGATGAATTTATGATTAATCAATGATTTAAGATGAATTTAAATCCAATTCCATGAAGAACACACGATCTCCCTAATTTTCTAAAATTATAATATAATGTGGGCCTTGTGATCTTGATTTTATGTTGATTGAATTATGTTTCAATTATGTGGAATTGTCTACTACTATTGTTATTAATGTGAATTGAATATGAATTGTGGAGGAATGATCCAAGGTGATCGTAGCTTGAAGAACTTGCTGGGTTGATCTAGATTTCCCTACTTAGTATGGAATTGGCCTTGAATGGCATTGTGTGGTATGGTCCACTTATGGTGGCGGTGTTTACATTCTTGTCGTTCTATATGTGATGTGATCATGGCCTTGAAGGAAATCGAATTATGAAGGTTTTGTTATGATTTTTCTAAATGTGTAATATTATGCCTAGTCTTCTATGCTAATTCAGGATAAGTATATTTATGATGCTTTCTATATATGAATGGAGATTTTAGGGTTAGGGGTCTATGTGTTTGACCTTGTTAGAGTCTATTGATGATAGAATATTCTTGTGTACCTTGACCCCTACCTATGAACCCCTACATGAAGGTGTGGTCTTAAGCATGTTTAGGAGTCATACACTCAAGTATTAAGATGTCTTACCTCCTATGTTATAATGTTGTTATGTGTGGTCCATAGTTCCTATTACTCTATATGTGAGTTGTCTAAGTTTAAGGGACCGAAATGTGTAGTGTGACCTTTGAATGGGTTGTTGCCTCAATGTTAGGATTGTTACCCTTAGGTGATCATGTTGTCCAATGTACATACACACCTAATGCATGCTTACAAGTAGTATAGGTTCATGGTGTCTAATGAAAGGATATTCTCATATGCACAAATGTCTACTAATATTCATGTAAAGTATATGTACATGAATTATGTCATGTATCTCTTAACTATGATGACTCGATAGGTGTACTAGTATGGACAAGGGTATGGGAACTTGTCTATGTATTGCACATGTGTGTCTTGATAGGATAGTTCCTAGGTTGTAAACTTTTTACATAAATTTTAATGCATGAACATGTTATGAACATGTCTTATCACTACACCATTTTAGGCCTACGGCCAACTTAGAAAAGTGTGGCCTTTGATAAAAGGCCACACTTTCTGACTTTTAGCAACACTTTTTATGGGGTAGCCTAAAGGAGCGTAACCTTTGACATTAGACAACATTTTTGAAGTGTTGCAAAGCAAAAACACTCAAAAATCGTGGCCAAAGAGCTATAAAGGCTACTCTTTTGAGTATTTCATTAGCAACACATTTATCTAATTAGACTACACTTAAAAGTGTGACCTTCGCGTTGTTATTGGTTACACTTTAAAAGTGTAGACTTTATCTCACCTAAAACAACAGTTATAAAGTGTAACTTTTCTTATGTACAAGATAAAATTTACAAACAATCAGCCACACTTTTGAAGTATGACAAATGTAGAATTTTTGTATAGTGATCTAAAGCACAAAATTAGATTATAATTAATCCAAAATTATATATTTCAAATTGAATAAACTTCAAGAATATGGCCATACATATAGAAAGAAATTACTTTAAAATATCTACTAGAAATACATTCCACAAAACCAAATGTATTCAAACAACATTTATGATAATAGTCTTTATCGTTCACTACAATAGATCGAGTGTACTTTTGTCCTCTAGACATCAAAACTCAATCCACGACATTTTCCTGCACATTCAAAAGTAATTAAAAGTTAGAGAATCATGTATTTCATATGCTCAATATATTGTTCAATACCCAACAACTTCGCAATCCCTTCACAGTTAAATGATCACTAAACATGTACAAAAAGTATAAGATCTGGGAGAAAGCAATAGG